>JBBYHM010000015.1:5929690-5989127 GCA_038381775.1 Adansonia rubrostipa
GTAAATATTAATATAAAAATAACTTTTTAATATTATGAACAATGATTTGTACTTAAATTGGTCGGCCAGGATAAATTCGGCCCTGAACTTAAAATTCAAAAATTTTTCGAGCCATGGATAGGCCCATAGAACTGAACTAAGATTTTTTCGTGCCAGACGGGGTCAAATTCGTGCTTAGGCTTAGAATTCAAAATTACGTAAAAGTGATTACATTTAAAATCAAATAAAAAAATGATGTAAAATATACTCAAACCTAAACCTGACCTAAACTCGAACCCAAATTGATCTGAACCCGAATAGACCCAAACCCGAATCAGTCCGAATCTGAAAGAACTCGAACCTAAAATGACTTATCTTGAACCTATCAAAACCCGTCTAATTGTCACCTTTAATCTTATCCGGAGAGTCTCAAATTAATTTATTTGATTTGCTTTCATTGCAATGTTTATAAATTATTTTATAAATATTTATGATTTGATTACTTGCTGCCCGAGACTTCTTACAGCATCATCAATAAAATTCTGAAATTAGTACTTAGCAAGCAGCTGCAGCGCATGGGTTAGTGAAAGCTGAGAAGAGCTTTGTATTATATTGTTACATAACAGGAAGATGAAAACTCAAGAATAGCAGGCACGTTTAGGTTCCACAAGCTAGGCCCAATTTAGTCTCCTGATCTAACATCTAACTATGAGAAACAATTTTCTCTTTCATAGCCCAACAGGATATGAAGTCAAAATCTAAACTCTGAATAAAAAAAGTTTAGAAAAGGTTACTTATACAATTTCACATTTGGCGCGTAAATTATACTATAATTAATTAAAATGTTTGGCATATTACATAAAGTTTAGAAAAGTGTAATTTAATACTTAAAATTTGTCTTCTTTTATTAATTTGAAGTTTGAACACAACTTTTTGATTAATCAAATAAAAATTAAATTATGTATTTTATCTTTTTATTTATTAAAAATTTAAAATTTTTAAATTTCAATATAATCCATAAAAATCGAGTTCTCTTACCGTATCAATTTGTCAAAGTAAAACAAAGAGCTGTATCAACGCTTATCCATTAAGTGTCTTGATGAGGTTATTGACGTGACATTAACTTATTAGATTTTAAAAGATATGAGGCTGACCTAATTTTTCGTATGCCATGCGGCATGCTGATTTGGTACCCTGATTTGGTACCCTGATTGGTCTTCGATTTCTGGCTCAATACGAAACCTACATGCAAACTTGAAAGTAAGGAATTGACGTTTTCCTAAACCTAGACAAGGTTTTGAGCCTATGGGTTGTCTAAGTATAAAATGGTGACAATACCCTTGTCTCGTACAAACAAAGTTGAAATCTGGACAATCAATAAAACACAGCTTTGATCAACACATATTAATGTTGATCGAGCTACACGAATCTCTGATTGAACACCCGTGTCGATTGAGAGACCATTTTGAGAAGGAAACTCGAAATTCCCTTCTTTTAATCTTAATTTCTCTAATTTTTTCAAGTTTCCATTCATTTGATGTCAGAATAAATGATGATTGACTAGGATCATGGAACATGGATTGATTAGGATTCTCATAATAAATGATGATTGATTATGGTTTCATGTGAATGGACGGTGAGAATAAAAATAATAACTGTGATAAGATTATTTATTATAATAATTAAATTAATTATATAACAATGAGATTAAAATTAATAATAAACATATGTTTGAATTCAAGTATAATAGTAAAGTGAAATAAAATTGAAATGTATATATATATAATAAAATTTTTGATTTATTTGATATTTATGAAATTAATAAATAATTAAAATTTATTAAAATTATATTTATATAAAATAATAATTTCATTAATAAATAATTAAAATTTAATAATAAAAATATACCCAATAATATTCTGTATTTATTTTTATTATTTGTTAATTATTTATTTTTAATTAATTTATTTAATTATATAATAATAAATTTAATATATTCATTATATTTTTTGTAAAATAAAATATTATATATTTATTCATTTATTTATTATATAACAAAATTTATTATATATTTTTATTTAATTAAAAGGAAAGTAAAAGGATGAGGTCATTTACCCACTGGAGCATTGTTTTTCCAAACAGAAGACAGTTACAAGATACCTTGCCGCACCATTGTTTTCCAAAAAAAAAAAAGGCACCGATCAAATGGAACATTCCTCAAAGATGCTCTCTCACCATGGATCGATTGTATCCAAGTGGACCGTTGGATTATATTTATTGATATTTTTCCTATTACTTAGGAAAATTATATGTAGTTTTATTTGCTTTCCTTTCTGTACAGATTTAAGTTCACAGACTTGCGTGTATGTACAAACGTTGTGTCATTTAATACTATGCATGAAGTCAAATCTTAAGTTGGTAGTTAAGACCATTGTTGATTGAACATCACCTCCTTAGATGAATGATACAAACAATTATTAATCGAATGGGGTTGTCTGGCTCGATACACTGGTTTTTCTTTACTGATCGATTTAGGCAAGAAGGATTTAGTGTCGACTGAAACGCAAGTGCTTAAAATTCGTATTTATTTGATTAGTTTTGAATTAGCTGCCATTATCTTTATTTTGATAATTCTTTGATTTTGCCAATGATAATTGTTTTAATTTTTCAACTAATCTTAGCTCATTCCTTTATTTTAGTCTTAACTTTTCATTCTGTTTCAATTCAATTGTAAACAAGTAGCTTTTTTCTTTTTCACTTTCAAAACACACTAGAACGTTTTAAGAATCCTCAGACTTGTTCTCTACTCTATTTTTTTTAGAATTTTCTTAAGAGTTCCTAACCCAAGCCTTTCAAAGTTCTAATCCGAGCTAGAAGAGTCCAAAGTGGCAAATGCCATAAAGAGTCAACGCCTAAAAGGATTTACTGCTTTCAAGGCTCAAAAGAGTTCCAGTCCAGGAAGGAATTATCAACCGTAATGGATACTATGGTTTTCAAGGCCCAGAAGAGCACTAGTTACAAACACTAACCCCGAGCTCGAGGGGTCCCAATCAAACCGAAAGGAGTCATGATTCTATTCAACGTTTATTTGTGATCCGTGAGAGTCCTAGTTGGAGTGTAACTTTTGTCCAATTATCTTCATCAATCCTTTTCATCTACCAGAGACAAAATTTGGATTTCCTTTTTTATTCATCCATGAAGTTGAATGCTTTCTTCAAAAATTATTTTTGACTGTTAAATGATGCATAATGGGTCAAGGCATTTGGTAAATTTACATGCAATTTACAATATGGCATGATTATGATATTAACGTACATCATATGAAAGTATGTTTTTCATAAATCTATCTCGATGGTCTTTTACAGTGTTAGTAATCTCACATGCCATATAACAATATGCCATCCACATCATTCCACATCAATAATTTCATTAGATCTAAGTGCGTTTTGTCACAAGTATATCTCAGGGTATTTTAATTTCAGTAATTATGTAAACCATAGTCATTAGGGTTACCATAAATTTTACTTGTCATCTAGATTAGGAACCTTTATGTCAATCAAAATGTAATTCATTAAGGTATTTCTCATTTAGGATTGTATGCGTGTGTGTATATATATATATATATATATATATATCTTAGATTTACTTTTTAACTCTTCAACTTGCTTTACTTATTCATGGCATTTAAGCACCAAAGTTGGAACCTTGATCTTAGACCTAGATTATCTAAGCGTACTTAGTCTGAAATCAATTTGAACACTGGACTAAATAAGGAACTAATCATTCCTAAACCGAAACTATTTTTTGTGGTATAAAACGATAAAAATGCCCTTGAATTGTACAAACCCCAAAATTTCTGATAATTTTGACTATAAATGCTTTGGTCGACACTGGCAAATGTCAATCAAGTTGGAGAAAAACTTCGATCGATACTAGGAGGTGTCGATCGAGTATAAGGTTGCTTTGATCAATGCCAATTGGTCTCAATTGAGCGGCTCATTTTGGAGGAAAATTCAAAATTCTCTTTTTCCCTCACGTCTTCAAAGTCGTTGGGAATTCTACCAGTTTATTTTATCTTGATCAAATTCAGGGTACAATATGGATCGACAAAGGTCAGTATCGATCGAGCTGGGCTTTATTTGATAGAGGGGAAAAGAAATTAAAAAGATGAAAATTTGGTGGATAAAAGTGAGAGGATAGACAATATATTTTTTATTTCATTGGTATGCTTTGTAAGAAAGAATGAAAAGTGAAAAAGAAATAAAATTTTTTTTCACTCATTGTTTGGAATGATTGAAGAAGGAGAAAAAAGAAAATGAAAAGTTATTACTTTACCGTTATACCTATTGAAAATTAAAATATAAAAATATAATTTAAAAAATTATGGGTAATTTTATAAATATACATATTTAACTTATAGTAATTTTATTTTCTTTCATCTTCTCTTTGCAATTTAAAATGATTTATTTTAATTAATAAGCATGAAAAGGATAACCATTTTTATTTTCTTTTATTTCATTTTTTCGTTTGAAGTAAACTCAAAATTAATTTTTTTTTTCCTTTTTCACCCTCTTTATCTATCATTCTACTTTTTTACTCTTCTTCAATGACCCACATTGGCCAAAGAAGTGTCGATCAATACTCACGTGCCAAAATGCTTTATTATCTATTTTTTAAACTGTCCAACAATCATCTTCATCTTGTATTTCTTAGTTTAATTTTCTGATAATTGGTCAAATTTATCTGGGAACATTGGTCCACCTTAATCTTAGTCTTTCATTTCATTTCGCACGAACTATAAATATGCAGCTCCAGTTAACTTTCACTTGAACATTTGAAAATCTTCAGACTTGTTCTTTACTCACTTCTCTTTCTCTTACCACTTAAAGGATTCAATCTCATGCCCAAAGAACAAATAATAAAATTTACGTAGCAAAAAATAAACGATAGCAGCAGTTGAGTCCTCCCAGGATCAAGTTCGTGATTTTTTCATGTGGTAAAATATAAACCAAAGCAAACATATGATTACAGATCATACATATTTAGATTCGGTGAGATTAATTCTAGAAAGATTAAAAATAATAACAGTGTCAAGTTTTAAATAGCCGTCCAATAACCGTATAGCAGCCGCTATTTAGCGGTTGTGCCCTCCTCCACATCTGCATTCCACCGCTATTCGTGTGTGAATTTGATTTACACACTTAGCGGCATGTAACGGCTGCAATTAAACAATATAACTGTGTCTAGAGGTGACAGCGGCCGCCATGGCCGCTTTCTTATGACTATTGCGGTTTCCTTTGCCCATATTCAGCTTTTAATGAAACTTGTTGTACAAACCATTATAATACGCAGCTACCCACAAAGAAAAAACATCTTGATCTACAATTAATAAACAAATTACCAAAAATAATTAAATTTGAACATCAAGCAAAAGAAGGCCTCAATTTCCAAGGAAACTTGCATGTAAAAATTGAGTAGACATGGGCCTTTGTTCTGCTACTTTGCTTGTTTTAGAGAGCAACCTGTTGCTTTGATCATTGTTTGAGAAAGGCAGATGGATATTGGGAAGGTTCATTGAGTTTGGATGCCATTCGAGGGAGATAAGAGGATGGAATTAGGTTTGAGAGGTAAGAGCTTTGAGTGAAAAAGAAATGGAGGTTTTGGGGCTGGGGTAAGTAATAAAATACAAAAATAAGTGGATGGACAAGTGTAAATCTCGGAGGAAATGAGAGGAACAAAGGGAATTTTTAGTGAAAGAATTTGCTAAAATTTAATTTTAAAGGTTAGGATTGGTTTGAGCGAAAAAAAATGCTAGTTGTTAATTTTACTAAAATTTAATTTTTGTATATTTCTTCTTTACTTCCATTAACAGATTCTTTAAATTTATAAATATTATTATATATTTAGTTGTAATGTTTCTATGAGTTTTTTAAAGAGTGAAAATGTAATAAATAATTCAAATATTTTATAAAAAGTTGTTAGTAATTATGATTATATTATTTTAGGGAAAGTTAAGTAAGAGAAAAAAATTTACGTCCACAATTGCAATAAATGTTACACGACCTAGAACGCGATTGTAATCGCATTTTAAATCCCTAGTGGTAGTAAGTTATTTTACTGTAGTGGTAAAATTGAAATCACTAACGAAATATATGTTTAGATTTAAAAGCAGCAGTAGTTATTAGGTGATTTATAGTGAGAAAAAAAATCATTAAAGATATTAGATTAAATTGTATATATGTATAATCATTATATATTTACACTAATTAAAGCAAAAAAAACTATTTAATTATTTATTAAATTTTATGTATTTTATAATATTTAATTTTATTTAAATTGTCACTTCTGACTTGAACTCAAAAAACTTGACCAACCCGCTCAAACCCAAACCCAACTTAACTCGATTTGAGTAGGAAAAGTCAATAACCCGAAACTGATTAACTTGAGCTTGAAAATGCCTAAACTCAAAATGACCTAAATAATTAATCCGAAATAATCTGAACTTAAACTAAATATAATTTTTTTGAAGAAATAAGTTAATAAAAATAATGCTTATAATGTAAATTATTAGTTTGTTTTGATTTCATAATTTGTAATTACCGTTTTAGATTATGATAAAATACGCAAATAACATTTAATACATATAAATTGATCATATTCTTATTATTGTTATCTTATCTATAGGTAAAATAATATAATAATTATGCATGTGTTGCTGTCAAACAAAATCTATAATTATACTATTAAATAATTTTATATTAATTTAAAATTTTTGAATTGTTATCGTAATTTTTCAAATATATTATATTAGTTGGAATGAAATTTATTTTCTCATAATAGGTAGTGTTAAGAATTTACACATTTTTTTATTCTTTTTCAATTAATTTTTGTTTTTAATATATCTTATGAGGTTATACATCATATAATGGTGTTCATGGGCCAGGCTTAAAAATGGTATCAATATCAAACATCTTTGTCCAAGCTCAGCCTGACCCAAAATTTAGACTTTAAATTTTGCACAAGTCCACACATATTTATAAGTGAACAGTTCGAACCCATTTAGTCCCATCTATTTTTTATTTTTTTATAATTTATTTTTTAAAATACATTTTTAAAATTTAATCTTTATTAATTTAATAGATTTTTTTTATTAAGTTTAAAAATATAAATAATTTAATCTAGTTTTTAATGTTTACACTATAATATTACAAATATGTATATTTTACATGATAAAAATTATATAATAAATAAAATATATAATTAATATTCATTATGCAATAGTAATGGGTTGGGCCAAGCTTGGACCTCGAAATTTGGAACCAAGCCCGTCCATTTTTTAATTGAGCCTAATTTTTTTTGCTCCAACCTATTTTTCGGACTTAATATTTTTGTCAAAATCTTTTTAAATCTTAAACGGTCCCTTCGGCTAAAGTAAGTAGCTTGGCTTTTGAGCAAATCTAACGTTATACTACTAATTCTATTTATGAAATCTAAAAACTCTTTAATTTTTTATTTAAATGACTTTCATTTATCATAGTATAAAGAAATACTAATTTTTTTTTAAAAAAATTATCTCTAGGCCTTGAAATTTTTAAAAATACTAATTTTTTTTTAAAAAATTACATAATAAATAAAATATAAAATTAATATTCATTATATAATAGTAAATGGGTTGGGCTAGGCTTGGGCCTTGAAATTTGGAGCCCAAGCTCGTCTATTTTTTAATTGGGTCTAATTTTTTTTGTTCCAATCCATTTTTTTGACCGAATATTTTTGTCCAAATCCTTTTAAATCTCAAACGGGCCTTTAGGCTTAAGTGAGTAACTTGGCCTTTGAGTAGATCTAACATCATACTATTAATTCCATTTATGAAATCTAAAAGCTCTTTAATTCTTTATTTAAATAACTTTCATTCATCATAGTATAAAGAAATACTAATTTTTTAAAAAAATTATCTCTAGGAGTAACATGATGCCTCTGTTATAAAGAAAATTGTTCTGGAGTGTGTCAACTATTAGGACGGTTACTATGTCATCACATAAAACTTCTTAACTTATATTTTTGTTAATGTTTTACCTTTTTGTCCTTTTTGTAATTTTTTTGATTGAATTGACATTCCATAACTCATGACGCTAATTCAATTATGAACTTTATAATAAAGTATGCAATTACCATTGATATGTATAAATTGATCCTTTTTTAAAATTTCATATTTACTAATTTTAAACTCGTGTTATACATAGGATAATCAATTCTTTGAAAGAATTTACTAATATTAATGATAGTCAAATTAAAAATTATTAACCTTCTAAGCATGTGTTAAACAAAATAGAAAACAAATTAATAATGAAAATTTGTTAGTGTTCAAGAATCAAGGTGTTGATAAGGTCCAACAATTATTTTTATCTCCTGCAAATAGTTCATAAAGCAAAACAAAAAAGAATTATTTAAAGTTAAAAGTTAACACAATGCAGTAAAAAGGCTCTTAAGGGACAAAGACGTGTTTCATTCTAATCTATTCGTTTAATTAATTATAGTGATTTTTATTTAGGAATGAAAACGAATAACAAAGTGCCCAATATTAATGAATAGACACTAATCATGCATGAGAAATAAAAAAAATTAGAATAGAGATGAGAGAATAGCAAGATAAAAGACAAAAATGCATACAATTGTTGTCTTTCTAACAATTAGCAAAGTCCTATGAAATAATCAAAAAACAATACAATATATAATTTTGACATAGCAAGGCACCTTTGTTTATAAGCTTAGATTGAAAGTGATTACTTAAGATAAAATGTAAATTGCAAGTAAGAATGGTTAACTTGCAAGTAATTATAAGTTTATTTAGTGGTGTTTAAAGATCAAATTGTTGACTTTAAAATAATTGATAAATGTTCAAATTAGTTTAAGTTTGGTATGATCGAATGGATGCCTTATCATTATAATACATATGTCTGACTATCTTAATTGTCCATCTCTATCATGAATTACTCTCAATTGAGGTTTCTGTTTGTTCCAATGAGCTTAGTTTAATGTAATAAGGCATCTGAGGTCAATGTTGGATTTCATAAAACTAGAACTCGAGTCTTAAAAATTTGAAAATGTCAAAAGTTGACTAACATATGTCTCTTAAGGTGATTCGAGTGATTATTAAAGTTATTTGAGTGAAAAAGAGACTTTTTTTAAAAGTTTAAATCAAAAGTTAACATAGTAGTAATAGTCAATTTAGGCAAAGTCAACTATAAAAAGTTAACTTTTTAGCCTAGAGTTAGATTTTAAAATTTGAAGAGTTTTACAAATCGGATTTCAAAATTGATTACACCAAAATGAAATTGAACATGAACTATAGGTCAAAAAGGTATATCGGGATTGGGTTGTAAAAGGATATTAGGAATTTAGAAAGTCGAGAATTCTCAAGGCTTAATGCAAAAGGTCTAGGATAGGAAATTTTAGATTTTTCTTCGGAGAAAGTAATTAGGAAACATTTTTACTACAAGATGGAACATTCAATTGCACTTTTACATAGAAAAATAATGATCTATTGAATGGAATAAATAGTTGTACATAATTTAGTATAGAATAAAGCCATGGTTGAATGCCAACAGGTGTTTAATATGTGAATTTTATTCATCTTTCATGAATGGCAATAATATAATTTCCCCTAAAATTAGTTAGATGGTTAGTGATTAAGCTAAGATCACCCGAGGGTGATTAAAGCTTAAATCAAAAACTTAGAGGCCTATAAATAGAGGTGATTTGCCATGATTTCACAACTTTTAATTACTTGGCAAGCTTTAGAAAATCTAGAATTTTCTTTATCTCTCAAGCTCTCATCATATTTAGGAGGGAAGCTAGCTTGGAGTAAGTATAATCTCTTACATTTTTTCTATAATTTCAAGTCAATTAGTATGTTTTAATGATTGATTCATGCGTTCTATGCTTGATTCATGAATCGGCCATGATGATCTTGCCTTCTCTAGTGCTTGGCCACTTGTTATTTAATGATATTATATTTGCATCTTGATTTGAGATATGATTCACTTGATTTCATTTTGTTCTAAGAATGATTACATGATTAATTGTTGATATTTAACTTGAAATCATGTTTAATGAGCTTATCTAGATTTGAACTAGATGAAATCATTACACCTAGGTTTCAGCCAACTTAGTTTTTTAGGATTATGATGATTGAAGCATAGTCTAATGATACTGAACTGAAATTAGTGAATTTAAATGTTGAAATCTTGAATCCTATGGCTTAAAAGGAATTCGAACATGGAGAAATGAATAAAACTTAGTTTGGCTAGCTTAATTTAGGTTGATCTTAAGTTTAATTGATTTAATTTTACATGATCTTGGTAATTTGAGCTAGTACGAGTGGATTTGAATTGAAACCTAATTGATTAAAACTTGATCTAATGCAAAATGAAGAAATCCTAGGTTCTTAAACTAGTAAAGACATTCCAACAAGCTAGAGAAGCATCTTTAGCCATGGTGATATCTTAGTGTGATTAAGTAGGCTTTGCATAAATTGATGCTTAGTTGGTGAAACCTAAATGAATTAAGTTGAGTTCAACTTGGGTAAGCTAAAATTTATGTTTAATTGAATGAATTTATAAATTTACTTATTCAATTGATGAGCTCAAATGATTGAAGTATGTTTTGATTGTTAAGCATGTTGATTGAATTGAATCCAAACTTGCTTTCTTGTGTTTGGTTTTTAAATAATGAGAACTTGATGAGAATTGATGAGTAGATAAGCATGATCGACATAAAAGATTTGGCTATATTGAGTTTTGAGTTTAGAATATGTTTTATGGATGATGAGTTGTTAGAAACTTAGATTATTCTACAATGTGTTTGATAATATGCATGATAGTATGTTTAGGTTGAATAAAAACCCTGTTTTGTTAAAATATCCCCCAAAGGCCAATCTTGATTCACTTTAATAAGTAAGTTTGTTCAGGTTGAATAAGTGCATCGAGGTTTGGTGTTATTTAATAAGCTCTTTAATGAGTAACTTAAGAATATTAATCAAATAACTTGAATTAAAGCTGATTTAGAGCAAATAAAAAATATTTTTAAGTGTTTAAACATGCTTTGCTGAGTCTAAACTTGGTAAGTAATAATGTAAGTCATCAAGAGATGTTTAGGTGTGTCAAATTGTGTAGTTTGGTGTCATCTTGGTTGCTGGTTTTAGCACATGTGCATGACTCCGAAGTATATTGCCAATGTCATAAAACATGTTTTTAGGTCTTGGCATTGAGGAATCTTTTTTCATTTTGACATTTGTAGAGTCCAATTGGTCTCGTTGTTGGATGTTTGAACATTTGGAAATGTGTTTTAAAAATGTGACAAAAGGCTCTGTGGTCACAAGTTGTGTCAAATCTACTGTTATCGTCCAACACGATAGTCTCAAAAAAAATATATACTTTGACTAGGTTATAGACCTTATAAATTTTCGTTATTATTTTTTCCATAATCCTCATTAATTGGGCTGTGTCATAAACTATCGAATCATCCGATTTCATGATTGGATGAATATGCTAAAATCCTAAAACATGATTTGTTTATACAACTTTATTTTAGTATCTGATTAGTATTATGTACTGTTTTTGAAAAGGATAAGCATTTTGGTGGATTTTCTCATACTTTTAGATAAAAGTAGAGTGAATAAGCTTTTTAAGCATTTATGGCTCTTCTGGTGAGTATTTCTGATGAATCAGGAAGAAAATTCAGAATGTAGCCTGGTCGAACTTGCTGTGTAATGCATTAGTATCAATTAAAAATTTTACATGATAGCCAAAATGATTTTCTATCATTTTTGAATATTTTTGGTTTGAAGTATAGTGAGTCAACATTGATAGAATTAAATTTGGTCATTTTATGTGGTGAGAATAATCCAAAATAAATTCAAAGAGCTTAGAAGGTAAATCTATCCATGTTTTAGTTCTCTCTTGGTTTAGTGTTTACCATTATGAGGCATTCGGATGCCTCATAATTGATTTCGGAATTATATTAGTGTGTGAACAGGTCTAGGTGTGTCCTATAAAAGTTATCGAGTGGCTTATACTAAAGCTTCTAAGTTGAATTAAACACAGCTGATTTTTAATATTGTTTTCAAAGTTATGATTTCTTCAATTTTGTCCAAGTATACTTCTTTTTGTGATTTCTTTGAAATAGAATAAAAAATAATAAAAAAATTAAAAATGGAATCAATAAGTGAGTATTTTTGGAGTCAAGTGGTTTTATGGATTTTTCCCTTTATAAATGATTTTTGCTCCAAGTTGGTTGTGAATTAGAGCTAGTCTTGATAGGAATTCTTAGATACATTTTTATTGATATTTGTTTGATTTTGATGAATAAAAAAGGGAGATTATGATTGAGCAATATGATTGAAACCATAAAAAACAAATTCAAATGCATGTGATTAGTTGGCACTAATTATTGGGCATCATGAGATGGATCGAGTCCTTACTTATAGTGTAACCAACTTCTAAGCCTAAAATTATAGAACTCTGTTATACGCAGATCATAAAATCATTCATTTAGAGTGTTGTAACTCTTTAGTGAATGGTCTTAATAGGTAACCGATTATACCTATAGCCAAAACAGATAAGTGATAACTCCTTAACCAAGTCACTCTTGTATTTTGGCATGAGCGATTCAGACAAGTGATTCGTTTGACAAACTGGAGCCCTACGATGATTTGAAGTGGTGTCAGCTCTGATATATCATGGTTCGTATCTCGATATATTATGACAATATGGAGAGTCTAATTTTATAACATGTATCTTTTAATTAATACATTTTATTTCACTAGACATATTTTTAATTACAAAAATTATTTTGAATCGATTAATAAATTTATTCCTTTTTAAATATTTAAGAATATTTCCTTTTATGATTAAATTACAATAAAAATTTTGAATTTCATATTAAAAGACCGAAATTAGTAGATCAAAATGCATGTTATTTAATTATTTTCATTCTACATATTATATATATATATATATATATATATGCATTTAGTATAATTTATGATTGTTATTCTATCAAATGAAACTAAAACACATCAATATAATTAAGACAAAAAAATCAATTTCAAATATTGTTTGTTAGTGTTTTTATACATTTTAATTTGTATTTTATTAACATAAAAACATATTAATCATAAGTTTAATAATTTTATGGCAAAGATATATATAAATAATAAGATTAATAAATTGGATTTTTGCATGATTAAAGTATAATAATTTCATTGATGGTAATAAAGTATAATACTTT
Source organism: Adansonia rubrostipa (assembly GCA_038381775.1). Taxonomy (NCBI): domain Eukaryota; kingdom Viridiplantae; phylum Streptophyta; class Magnoliopsida; order Malvales; family Malvaceae; genus Adansonia; species Adansonia rubrostipa. Next base: position 5,942,960 of record JBBYHM010000015.1, read on the forward strand.
CATGGTGAATATACCTTTAATAATCCTATTTTCTTTAATTATTTTTACACTTTAATAGTTTTTGTAAAATAGTAAATATTTAGGTTTAATAATTTCATGGCTTATATATATTTGTATAAGATAAGATTTGCAATTTTGACTTTGAATTAATTGATCTAAAAGGAAATTAAGCCTAAAATTAAAATTATCAAAAGATAATTAGGGTGATAATTGATATTTTTTAATTAAATGTTTGAATGTAAATCAATTATTAATGATTATTATGAATTAAAATGAGCATACATGTAAAAATATTTAATATAATCCACTTGTCAAAAAGTTAAACTATCCGCATAGGGCAATTGCATTTTTTTTTTTTTTGCCAAAGGCTTTGGCTTTTATATATTTATATAAGATGTATTGTTGGGATATCATTATTTAGTTCATTGATAATGTATAGAATTATAAACTAATAGTATATTAAATATATCCTTAAAAGAAGATAAAATGTAAATGAACTTACCAAATAGCAGTTTCATTTTTCGTTAGACACTTGGAAAATCGAAGGTGTGGTGTAATGGAAATGGTTCCACAAATAGTCAAGACGTGGTTACACCAAAAATAAGATAAAAACATGCTGAAACGAAATCGAAATGAAGCCTTTAGATATTGTAAGCCCTTACCTGATCAAACACCCTTGAACTTTTCCTTTGGTTTTTCATTTTTCTTTTGTGCAACAAAAAAGTGGAAGAGGAAGAAAAAAATAGGTGGTTAGGTTATGCACGGCTTAAGCAAGTATTTATAATCTTGATTAAGTTTTAACCTTTTAGATAATTAGACGTAACTTTTAAATCTAATTCAATTAAGCCCCACGAGGCTTTTACTAATTTCCTCATATTTTTTAACAGTAGCCAATAAGTCCCACTTAATTTTAATATCAACAGTGTCACCTTTTGTGTATGATCCATTGAGTTTTCAATATATTGGCAATAAATATAGATTACAATTTAAGTCTCATCAAAGATCAAATAACTTATACCATAAGTGACGTCTAGTGATGCATCACGGTCACTGAATGTTGAAAGATCAAGATATCTTGACAAAATTTTCCAATGTTCAATCTATTGGTGTAATTCCATCTTTTTACATTATATCCCAAAAAAGACCATAAGCATGATGCAATGTTCACCTATGGATCCTTCCATGTTAATCCTTGTAGCTTATAATTATTTATGAATTTAAAGAATTTCTCCTTATTATCACTTAGAGTGATGTATCCTTTCTAAACTATTAATTTACAATCGCATGCTTCATGTCATATCTAAAGCACCCTACTTAGGCATCCTTTATTAGTAGCTAAAATCAAAGTTTAATATTTCACATACAAGATAACCTGATAACACAAGGCAAAAGATTGCATAGACAACTAATACATGAGAACATTTTCATAAATATTTAAGAGAGTGACCCAATTACGTTCTCATAACAAGCCATGTTAATAATTTGTTTTCTTAATATGCACACATATGTTATCCCTAAGAATCTCTATATTTCAATCAATGAGATTGATTATTTATTTCACAAGTAGGGAGCTTAACATGTATTAATCTTTGAGTATTATCAATATTCTGTATCGATAATACAATGACAAAAAATAATTTTAAGAACAAGATTTTTATGCATAAGAATCAAATAATTATAACCGATTGTAGTTCATTTGCACATCCTTATGTTCCATGGGCTTCATCTATTTAACACTCATTAAATATTTAATTTTCGTGATGAAGAAAAACTTTATATCACTTGGAATTAGTGATATAATGTCCTGACTCTGGATATATACCAGTACATTTAGAAAGCACAGAGATCCTCATAAAGAGGGAATTGATCTTTTGTCTCAAAATTTAATTTTTTAGACTTTTTAATATTTGAAAATATATTTTGTTTTTTCTTTAAAATTATTTAATAATAAAAATCATATAAGCATACGTAATTTTGAGATAAAATGTAAATACAAAATATTTAATTGTTTTTAAAATTATTTTTTAAAATGATAAAAAATTATTAATTAATATTAGATTGTAGCACACCCACTCCATGTGTGAGATATAAAAAACTAAAAAAAGACGTTAATTAAAATACTGAAAAAAGAAGTTATTTAAAGTTAAGGTAGTAGATAGGTTTTTTTAGAGGTGAATATTTTAAAAAATAAAAATTAATTAAAAATATTTTTATCCTTTATCTTATAAATTTACTTTAATCTAATTTGAATTTTTTTTGTCATTTCCTCGCTGAGTTGGTGTTACTTGACTTAATGACACTAAACTCAGTTAGAGATATTATTAATAATATAGATTTCAAAGTTTAATTTAATTGTTTGTAATTTCAAAATTAGATCAATTTAAATCGAATAATTGTGGATGTTCTTATGTTGCAGCCACCTTACTCTTATACTGAGATAATGGTTTTAATTTATTCCATTGTGTTAGCGGTTCATGCCTTCTGTCAAAGATTAACACTAAGGTTGTATTTTCTACTGAACAAGTTTTCTTGCAATTAAAGAGAAGATATTAACAAGAGCAGGGTTAGTGGAAGATTATGTGATGTGTCTCATTAGTGAAAGAGCGAAAGTGAGCAGAAACATAGATTTCTCGCAAAATGATCAGATGAAAGCTGATTTGCAAGCAAAGGGCACTACATTCATGGACGTACAGACATTAATGATTTGAAGACCTTGTGTTCTTGCTCAAGAAGCACCGGAAGTAGAGCCATCAGGAGGGTAGAAGGTCACTGCTAAAACTGCAATAGAAAGTCATATCTTGATTCAAGTTGATGGATAAAGCATGCTGAACCTTTTTTTGCTAACGTGATGATTATTATTACTGTCAAACTACTATTTGCTGGGATCAAACGCTAAGCATAGAGAGTTTTAATTCATAATTTGCTCAAAGTGGGATCTTATGACCCTATAAAGCTGGAACGAAGAACCATGGGGTCTTACATTTTAATTGACGAACTTGTCTACATTTGGCCATTTGGGTGCATAGAGAGGCAGTCATCCAGAAATTTTTTTTTTCCATGAGTTAGATTAGGTTAAATTTGGATAGATCTATCTATAGATCAGATTAGGTCAATTTCACACCAAGCCTAAGCTTTATATTAACCAAGAATGTATTTGCATAGATTTAGCTTGGCTTGAAATATGTACAAAATTGTTTGCCTGTGCCTTTTATAAAATACATCATCCAAACTCATGCAAACCACTAAAATTTACACATAGAGGAATCATTTGCTTTTTTAAAAAAATCAATCCCTCTAAAAGAAAGATCGATCCTTATTAAGAATAATTATTCATTTTTAAAAGAGAATCGATCCCTTTTGGAAGTAGATTGACCCCCTTTAGGAGGATCGATCATTTTACAAAATCTATACTAGTTCAACTTAGATTAAAAAAATGCTCTCTTGAGTTGGAATCTGCATTTTAAAAAGCCTCACTTTTTTACTTAGGTTGTTTTTTAAGCCCAATATTTTTCTCAAAGCTTGCCTAAATATCAATTGCATCTTCGAACTTAAATCGGTAGCTCATCTATTGAATAAGTTTAGATTTAGGTAGTAAAAAAAAAATTGTTTGCCTAAGTTGAAATGTTCAAAGGCCATATAACCTACTCTTGATTTAAAATTTAATATTAGATTCAATTTTATTAAATGTTGTCCTTGTACTTTTAATTTTATTGATTTTTGGACAAAAATAACAAAATTGCAATATTTTATGAAATATTTGTTAATGCTTGAACGCAAATGAAAAATTTTATCTTTGTAATTTCAATTTTATTGATTTTTCAATAAAATAATGAAATTGAAATAATTAATGTCATTGCAAATGATAAATTTTTTATTTATATTTTTATGTTTAAAATCAACAAAACAATAATTCAGTGGTAAAAGTAAATGAAATTGAATTACACTATCATTTCTTTTAACAAAGTTACCTATTCTATTCCCTTATGTCTTACTAGTGTGTGCAGGTGTATATATATATATATATATATATATATATAGATATATATATATTTATTTATTTATTTATTTTTAACATGGTCAGGGCTACCTCTGAACTTTTGTAGGTCTAACCTCTTTCTCAGATGATTTTAAATGCTCATTCTCATATCAATTTTACTCTTGAAATGACTACAAAGATTGAAACTAGGTTGAGAAGGAAAGGATGCACTTACTCTTACCAATCAGATTAGCGCTTTGTGAGTTTTCTTTTGTAGGTTTTTTCCCATAATGAGCAAGAGAATACCTTTTTCTTTCCATTTTCCCTTGTCAAATGAAATGTTAACATACAACCATTGAACATAAGCATTGTCACTTCATAATCTTTCTTCTTACAAATTGCGCAATATTCTAGAAAAAGAAAGTATAGCTTTCTCAATTAGACCTATCTAAGACAAAGCCTTCAAATACACTCGAATCCAATTTTTTAAAAAAATTTTAAATAGAATTCGACTTAATCTAATTTGTCTGAATTGGATTGAGTCTAAGATTTGATCCAACTTGAGGAACTCTGTCCAAGTAGCACCCGTAGGATATTATTGTTGTAGCAAAAATATTACCGGGGAATTTGCATAATGCCACCATGTTCAAAACTTGGAGGTACTTGTTTGCTACTTACACTACATTTGAGCAAAGGGCTATGTTCAAGTGGGTTCAACTCCAACATATATATATATATATATATATATATATGTCATCCTTCACATGGCTACAATGTTTTAAAGAATAAACACTCAATAAATTCACAAAGACAAGATCAAAGATTGGCAGCAGCTCAATAATTTTTATTGAACACTTAACCTAGTCTTTTTCATTTTGGTCTCAAGAGGCTAACAAGTGCTCTATAAATAGACTCATAAGACTTGAAATCATCGGATATGATTTCAAATCTTTTGCAATCTTTGATTAACTAAAATAGAGAAAAAAATATCTAAACAAACTGATTATTCAAACTAAAATAATATATGAAATTTAAAGAAAACAACTAATGCCAATAGACCAGGTCTTGAATTAACTCTAACAATCCTCCCCTTAATTCAAAACAGAGGTTGAACACTAATCATGGATTAGAATTTCTTGAACTTCTATTCATCTAGTGATTTAGTAAGCAAATCAGCTGGCTGTTCTTCTGTCTTATAGTACTAAACATAACTTTTCCTTTGGCAATTAATTGACGAATGAAATGGTGGCATATGTCAATTTGATTGGACCCCCCTGTGGCACTGGATTTTTAGACAAAGCAATAGGAAACCTGCTATCACAAAACAAGATTGTAGGCTACTATTGTTTCTGCTTTAAATTAGCTAGAATTTTTCTCAACCAAGTGGCTTGACATGCTGTGCTTGTGGTAGCAATGCATTCAGCTTCTGTGCTTGACAATGCAAAACTTCATTGTTTCTTTGACATCCATGAGATAGCTTCTAACCCAAGCTTAAAACAAAACCTGATGTGCTTTTCCTATTATCTATAGAGCCAGCCCAATCACTGTCAGTGAATGTAATCAGATCATTTTATTCCTTTCTTCACATATCTGATGCCATAATTCATTGTCCCTTGTACATGTCTTAGAATCTTTTTCACTGCTCCAAGATGGTGCTTGCTTTGACTGTGCATGAACCTGACAATAAAACTCACACCAAACATAATGTTAGGTCTTGTATGTGTGAGATAAATCAAACCTCCTACAATGCTTCCGAAATGCTTTTCATCTACTTTTTCAACCCCATCTTTCAAAAACAACTTATCATTAGTGTTGAGTGGAGTTTTCGTAGCTTTATAATTTGACATCCCTATTCTCTTTAAGAGGTCGAGTGCATACTTCCTTTGGTGAATAAAGATTCCATCTGCATCTTGAATAACTTCAATTCCCAGAAAATAATTTAACAAACCCAAATCATACATTTTAAAAGCATCCATCATTGACCTTTTAAAACCTACCATCATCTCAATTGAATTGCCAGTGCATATCATGTCATCACATATAAACAAACAACCCAAAAACCTTTTTTGAAAGTTTTAATACAGAAAGTATGCTCACTTGCACTCTTATGAAAATTATTCTTTGCAAAATAATTATCAATTGTACTATACTAGGCTCTCGAAGCTTGCTTGAGCTCGTATAGTGCTTTGTGCAACTTGTAAACCTTATGCTCTAGCCTCTTTTTATCAAAGCCTTTAGGTTGCTCGATGTACACTTCCTGAGGCAAATCATCATTTAGAAATGCTGAGTTTACATCAAGTTGATAAACTATCCAACTATTATGAGCTGCTATAGATAAGATAGTTTTTATAGTATTAAACTTAGCCACTGGTGCAAAAGTTTTTGTAAAATTAGTTCCTCAGACTTGAGCATATCTTTTCACAACAAGCCATGCTTTATTTTCTGGAGAGAGCCATGTGGATTGAACTTGCACTTGTATATCCACTCTAGACCAATAGCTTCCTTGCCATCAGGTAAATCAACCAATTTCAAGTATTATTTCTTTTGATTGTAAAAATTTCTCTTCACCATTAACTGCATCTTCATAAAAACAAGTTTCCATGGCAAAAAATGCTAATTCACATAAGGCATAAATTTTAGATAAACTTTTCACCTTTCTTGAAGGAGAATTGAGAGTAGAGTCTATTGTTCTAGAAGCTGGTTTAAGTGAATCTGAATTCACAACAGCTAAGAGAGTAGGAATTGCTCTTCGATCTTTCCAATCCATTCTTTATCTTCATTAAATATGACATCATGACTCACAATCACTTTCATTGAAACTGGATTAAAGAGTCTGTAGGCCTTTGTTTCTATGCTGTACCCAAGGAAAATGCACTTAACAACTTTATCATCTAGCTTCTTCCTTGATTCAGATGGAACTAAAGCATATGCAATGGAACTAAAAATCCTCAAATGGCTTACACTAGGCTTCTTTCCACTCCAGACTTCCTACGATGTGTATTTTTTAATCGTTTAAGTGTGAGAGATCAAGAATATACACTGCAATAGCTACAACTTCTGCCCAAAAAATCCTAGGAAGATTCTTGCCCTTCAACATGCTCCTTGCTACCTCAACAATGCTTTTGTTTTCCCCCCTTGCTAAGTCATTTTGCTGGGGAGTGTAGCTTGCCATGAGTTGCCTTTGTATGCCAAAATTTGTGCAAAATAGGTTAAATTCTTGGGAAGTAAATACACCCCCATGAACAGTACGAAGAATCATGATTGAGTGTCCAAATTGCTTTTCCACCATGGCTTTAAACTGCTGGAATACTTCAAAGGCTTCACTCTTCTCTTTCAAAATATACACCCACGTCATTCTTGAAAAATCATCCACGAAAATAAGAAAATACTTACTTCTATTTAATGAGGGTGACTGCATAGGACCACAAATGTAAGAATGTACCAACATTAATGGCTTAGTTGCTCTCCAAGCCTTTCCCACTAGCTGCTTTCCAAAAACACAAGCTTCACAAACTTTCTCATCTGGTTCTATTAATCGAAAATCTGAAACCATATTTTTCTTATGCAGTTATCGCAGTCCATCAAAATTGAGATGACAATATCTTCTATGCCACAATGCTGAATCATTACTTGATGCTTTGAAAACATTTGAAGTAAGTTCAAAAAATACAATAAGAAACATTTTATTTGCAATAATTTTAGTTGAATAAATCAACTTCTCATCCCTCTTATAAAAAAATCATGTACTTGTCATTAACAAACTAGACATAATAACCTTTTCTCATCAATTAACCTAAATTAAGAAGATTCTCAGCCAAACCAAGAACATACATAACATCATGAAAAGTTTCCTACCATATTTAGAATTGACAGTAATAACATCAAAACCATACACATGTAACTGATTATTGTTGTCCATTATGACTTACATTTCACCGTTTCATCAATCTCCATGAACCACTCCCTTTTTCCTATCATATGATTACTATAACCACTATCTAGATACCAGGTATCATTAGGCATATTTGCATCAGTAGTCAAACAAGAAACAAACAAATTTTCCTCACCTTTTTCATTTTTTCATGAAAGTTAGCTTTGCCTTTCATTTTCAATTCATAATCCTTAGCAAAGTGGCCATATCTCGTACAATTGTAGCATTGCACAGTATTTCTAGAATCATTTTTTTGCCAACAATCTTTCTGAAGGTGGTTAGTCTTACCACAATAAGAACATGGTTAAGAGTTAGCATAATTACCTCTAGTAGAGTTTCTACTGTGACCTCTTCCACTGTATCCTCTTCCATAATTCAAGAGTCCATGACCATGTCCACTTCCTTTTTGTTTCTTCTTAAGCTTTCTCCATTTTTCTTTTTTTTTGTTGAATCGACTTTTGACTGAAAGGCATTCTCCAAGGAAGAATCAACATTTTCAATCGGCTTACTAAACTGATGTTCATGCGCTTGGAGTGAAACCATTAGTTCTATAAGTAGTAATTTGATAGGTCCTTCAATTGTAGCAATAGTGGAATTGAATTTGGAAGGAAGACATCTTAACACCTTTTCCACCATCTTGTGCTCACTTAGTTCTTCTACAAAAGAACGAATTTGATTAACAATAATTAAAACTTTTGTAAAGAAATCTTGAATCTTTTCGATTGATTTCATTTGCAAATTCCTAAAGTCTCGACCCAATGCCTATAGTTTAACTGCCATCACTTTGTTTATGCCTTGGTACTATGCATGAAGCAAACCCCATGCTTCTTTTGAGGTGACAACACCTATAACTCGTGAAAAAATTGCATCATCCAACCTTTGTTGGATAAAGGATAGAGCTTTGGCATCCATTTTCTACTTCTTCTTCAATTTATTTTGCTGAGCTGTAGTTCTTGGGGCTTGATCTAGATCACTGAGCTCTAGAATTCCATTTTCAACCAATTCCTACCAATTGTATGACCTAAATATGGTCTTCATTTTCACAGACTAAAACTGATAATTGGTTCCACTAAAAACTGAAATTGATGAACCTACTTGGTTGTTGTTGTTGGTTGCCATCTAATGGCTCTGATACCACTGTAAAAGAATAAACACTCAATAAATTCACAAAGACAAGATCAGAGATTGAAAGCATCTAAATAAATTTTATTGAACATCTAAACTAGTTTTTTTTCACTCTACTCTCAAAAGACTAACAAGTACTCTATAAATAGACTTATAAGACCTAAAATCTTAGGATATAATTACAAATCTTTTACAATCTTTGATTAACTGAAACAGAGAAAAATATTTAAACAAACTAATTATTTAAACTAAAATAATATTTGAAATTTGAAGAAAACAACTAATGACAAAAGACTAGGTCTTGAATTAACTCCAACACAATGAACAGTTAGTTTTATGGCCTATCAAGTTTTGTGGGAATGAATGCCCAAATCAAAAGATGAACGAGTCCCACTTGACCTGATGCCTAACTATACACAAAAATGTGATTCTCCTTTTGCTTTCCATGAACATCATGCCTCTAATGTTTAATTATAATTACAGTTAAAAAAGCAATGACTATAATCTGATGGTGAATCTTCATAAATTAATATACATAATAAGGTTATTAATTTTGTACCAGTTTTGGAGCACAGCAGTACTAGTAACAATTGGTTTTGTTTTGGCTCTGATTTTAGTCTGCATCGCCATAGCGATAAGTATTAGCCTATTTCAGTCGTAACTATGAAAAATAACTGTATCAGGTAGTACATAACAAAAGCTTGTAAAATAATTAGATTAATATTGATCTTAAATTTGATAAATATAGACATAATTACTTATAAATTTGATAAATATTAGACATAATTACTCTAAAATTTAATAATCATTAAAGAATTTCAACCTTACTACTTAAATTGATATTGAACTTCTCATATTTGATGAAGTTTTTTCATAACATTATATATAATTGATAAATATTTGACACATGAAATTTATTTAATCTTATTTATTTTATATTTAAAAATATTTTCATATATATAAATTAAAAATATTTAAAATTCGATAAATCCAAAATAATACATCAAAATACGTCGATATCAATATATACCATTACTAAAATAAAAATGATATATCCATCAGTACAGTACTGATTATCTTAAAACATAAGCCGATCTAGAAAAAGGCGACAAAATATGCTACTATAGGACTATCAAAATATGTTACGTGAAGTTTGGCTTGTCCCCTTAGTTTATGGCTGTGCCTAATCTAGTGGTAGCTTAGCTATGATCGTACTTAGCTGACTGTCCAGCACATGCGAAAGAGAAAGCTATGATATCGGTGGTTGGGAGTGGGATTTACATAGTCCATCATAAAAGGTGCAAGCGTGGGGGGTTGTCCTTGCAACAGTGTGATACTAACTTTGCAAATGGAGGGTATAAAGTGTCTCCAAGTGATAGAAACATGGCAGAGAAAAATGTAAATAGTATATATGCTAACGATTATAGTATGCTGACTTGTATTACTTTAATTTATCCAGATAATTATGAACATTTTTGACAAGTTAGAAATATATTTTATAACTAATAAAATATTAAATGTGATCATTATTTATTAAGATATATATTTGGTTCAATATATAATGATTAATGAAAAGTTAAGAAATACCCAAACACCATATCAAGTTAAGGCCCAATGCATCACCGGACTCTGAGATTTTATATCAGTCAGTCAACAAAAACTTTTAGAGAGTGTAACGTGTCTTTTTAGCTAACTTTATCCCTCAAAATAAGTAGCATAGCTGGTAGGAGAGCTAGCATTCCTCATATGCTCCATGCTCATGCGTAAGATTTTGAGTTGCTATAAAGGAAATCTGTCCTCAATTGGCGGCCCATTGTCTCACATAAAGAGCCGAGGTCTTTTCCAAAGGATCCGTAGTCAGTAAGTGTGGTTGTGTGATTGGCCTCGTGGGCTTTAAAGTTATGTCCTTTTTCTCCTTTTTCAGTTTCGATCTCCCCTTCGATTTTTGGTTTGGACATTAATTTAACGGGTTTACCATGAAAAAAACAGCAGCAGCATTTGTTTCACGTCGATGTGGGGCCACCAGACACGAGCTCCATGTTTTAACTCCAAATCTACCTCCCAACGAACAATGATGATAGCCTACTTTAGTTTCAAATTCAAGTATTTCTCTCTTTTTTTTTTTTTTTAAGTCACAATTTGCGAATAGAATAGTAATTATAGATTTTAAAATTTAAATTTTTAATTTATTAAATATTATTTTTTTTAAAAATAGTTATATAAATAAATTAAATAAAATTTTAAATTTTTTTATTTTAATCAAATAATCTTTTAAAGTTTTATAAAAAAAATGATAATAATTTGAGTTGAAATGATTGGATTCTATGATTTCGAAGCACGAACACAATCAAATTTTTTCATACACTCTCGTAAATCGATAAATTAACCAATTTTTGTAAATCTAAGTGTGATAATTAAATTGGAGCGATGGTAAGGCAAAACTCGGAGCACGTTATAAAATGACTTAAGGTCCTAGCAAAAATTTCCAATCCCTTTTGCAGATGGTTGACTGTGGAACTCACCAATAATAAGAAAGGGAATACTTTGTCTAAGTGGAGGCTTTCTACTTCCTTAGAACGGACTTGACATATGACATTAGAAAAGCTTTTCGAATATTAGTGGTATTCCTTTCACCTTTGTTTGCATCACTACTAATAAATTATTTTCGCAACCTCAATCTGCAACCACCAGAACGTTGTTCCGAAATTTCATTTAATGATTTTTTTAATTTTTATTTAATTTTTGTTAATATTTTATATAATGGTAATTTATGTCTTTTTAAATTATTATTTTCGCAATGACAAAAAGATGTTACAAAATTCTATAATATTTGCAATGCTCTTATTTTTTATTTATATTTTTGCATCAGAAAGAACAAAAGCAAATCTGTTTCCTTGGGAACAGAACACCCATAGCATCTGCTAACAAGTGGAGCTGAAGTGCCGAGGGCGGTTGGTGCAAAGCTTGCAATCATCATTATTATGGGCTTCCATTTTACCTAGCATGTCCGCACAACTATTTGCTTCATGCAAAGTGTGATGAAAGTGACTTTCCAATCCAGTTTAAGGAGACCATGGATATTGGCAATGATAGCAGCATGGCGGTGGCGGTCACGGACGATGACTTGAAACAAATCTAATAACCTTAGTAGAACCAGATTTGCACAACACAACTCTGGCATTTGAACACCACACCACACTTAAACCTTTGTAGATCGCCATTAATTCGGCATGAAGACTATCTGATTATCCAATATAGCCTGTGAAGCCAATAATCCAAACACCATGCTCATCTTTGAGAAGTCCTCCAAATCCTGCTCTGCCTGGATTGTCTAGACTACTGCCATCAACATTAAGTTTCATGACACCAGAAGGTGGTTTGCTGCAACCTACCGTTCGAACGTTGCGGCTACCAGCTTTAGAGCCAAAAGCAGACTTGATATTATCACAGAGATGTAATATGGAACAAAGAAGTTTATATGGATCCCAAATTTCATGATCTATGCACTCAACATTACGTGCTCCTCAAATCCACCAAATTTCAGCTAAAATTCAGACCTCTCGATACTTGAAAGACTAAATTGCAGACACCTTCAGACATCAGTCTCAGACCAGAATTCACAATTATCCATTTGTATGCCCAATATCCAAATTGTTTTCACCTTCCAATAGTCTCTAAGGCAATGTAAAGAATCTTCAACAGCAGCAGAGCATCTTGAGCAGAATGAGATGGATGTAATACCATGGTGAATTCTCATTGCATTGGTAGGCAAGGTGTTACGGGAGATTACCCAAACCAAGAACCAATGGTGCTAGACCATGACAAGTAGGAAATATTTAAGCTTGTAACCCGAACAACGCAATCTGGCAATCAAAACAGAATAAGCTCAACAATAACTGGAGGAAGGACTGTGGCAAGTCTATCAAAATCCCAACATTTATTCTCTCAAACCTCATTAACCCGAAGATCCAAATATGAAATATGCATCATTTCCAGGAAATCGCATAAAATACCCTCATCCAACCAACAATCATATTGTAAACACCCTATTTTGTTCCGACCAACATTCGAGGTATTAGAAGTCATCATTTGAGGCACCATCGAGGTCATTTGAAGAAGCATGAGTCAAGTGCCCACCATTCTCGGCAAAGTTGAAGAGTTTGAAGAGTCAAAGGTAAGAAAAATTCATATATTTGTATACGTTTCTTGATACAAAGGCCTAAGGTATCGATACAAGGCTCCACATAATTCAAATTCCAAGATTTTGCTATTTGTGTCAATACCAAGGGTGTTTGTATCAATATAGAGTAATGTCAAAGTTAAAGTCATGATTTTTGGCTAATGGGTATCGATACTGTATGTATCAATACAACAGGCTATGTATTGATACAAGCTTCCTGATATAAATATAACATGCTTTATATTGATACCAAATTTAAAGTATCGATACAAAGCTCAATTTGTCGATACATAAGGCTATTTTGGCCTAATTCGAGACTTTTTTTTCCTTTCTTCGCATTGTGACTCCAAAATTCAAATTTGGTCACGACATTGCCTCAAAAAGCATCCAATATCAAACAAAACATCATCCAAATCATATGGACTTATTTTTTGGGCTCTAAACATTAACATATTTTAGGAAGACCTATTGAGCTTGGCATGAGGTTATTTCATAAGAAATCTGATTTGATCAACTAATGCATGGTTTTCTTTGCCAATAAGAATCAAGATACCAATAAAATGCTTAAAGGTATCACATTGGTACAATGAATCATCATATTGTACATGGCAAAAATCGTATATGCCCTCATTGTTAGGTCATCTTAGTGGCTAAAATTATCCATTATATTATCTAACTTTTACTTAGTTGAGAGGGGAGCTTTTTTGACATTAGCGACCAAAAAAAATCCTTAAGCTCTCTCAAAAAGTCCATTCCCATATCTCTCTTTGCACCCTTTCAAAACCTCTCATTTCCCTCGTCTGTATACTAAAAGCTATCTCTATAGCCATCATAACTAAAAGCTCTTTCTTTCATTCTTTTCTTGCTAATTTATAGCAAAGAAAAGGAAAAAAGTGAGCTAAAAGTTGCTGGAGTGTTATTTAAGGATATAACTAAGAGTTCAAGCCTTTATTAGGGTATATTTTTTATCTTTTCTTCTTTTTATTTTCTATTTTTAGTCATTCTTACCACCTTAGTGAATCCCTATGTTTCGATAACCTTATTAAGGTTCCATGCATTACTATGGCTTATTTGTGGTAGCTTTAGGATTTAATGACTTTCTTGGTGCTTCAACAATGTTTTGATGAACTAGAATGCCATAGTTCTTTTTGACATTAAAATAGCCCCTGTTCTTGCAATTTTGCCATGTTTTTCTTCATCTCAACATGCTCATTTCATGTGTGAATGTTTTGCCTAGCATATATTAATCTTGACCATGCCTTGTGATGCATTTTCATTATGATTTCTTTGATGAAGTGCATGGATAGTTTGCTATTTTGAGTGATTGTTCATGTTTGATATTTTCACTTATTTTAAGTTCATCATATGTTTATTGAATTGCCTTTATGGTGATTATAAAAATATGTTTTTGAAGAAAACCCCAAGTTAAGTCTATAATTAACCCAATCAATGGGAATTAGCATGGATTTAATGTTTTAAATATATTGGTTCTCCAGTCTTGGGGATATATCAATCACAAATGTTTGGAATCATACCCTTATTACGACAAATAAATTATGTTTTAATTAAAACCGAAAAATGCTTTCAAATATTTAGTTTAAGCCTTATTTCGAGCTTTGGTGTGGATAGCGGATGATTTAATGGCCTATTCGATGGGAACTAGATTGGTCCATTATTTCATTACCATGGACCTCTGTGATTGGACATTCATATGTCTAATACGCATGTGACCATAAAAGCCTAGCAACATCGTGATCTCTATTTGAAAAATTATTTTTAGACTCAAATGATTTATCTAGAAGTTCTTAGCATTTTTCTTGAAAAGGGTTTCAAATTATCTTTACAACAATATTTCTGGATCATTTCGAATATGGAAGTCATGATTTTTTTAATCTTCGCTATCTAGAATCCTAGAATCAACAAGTCATACTCTGTTTGGGTGATTCTGACACATTAAATGATTTTTTTGGGATTTTTAAACATTTTTCCTATAAATTTTGTAAATTCACTTTCTAAAAAGATGTTGGTTGTGATTTAACAATTCTGAACTAGTTTGGGGTGATTTTCAAAGTTCATTGCTCCTTCTTTCTAGCACTTATTGTCAATGCTAACTCAGGCCAAGTTTCAAAAATTAATTCCACCTAGACTGCAATTTTCTTAGAATATTTTTTTATTAATCCTTATTGAGTTACCTTTCCAATGGTGCCTCATTTGCCACTAGAAACCATTAGAACAAAACGAAATAAATTCAGGAAAGTAGGAAGTGCGATGCTATCCCTTGTTTTTATTAAGCTTAAGAACATTTACTTGGATTTTCCCGAACAATCATTTCTAGTCATTCAAATGACTTGAAATGTATTCAATGATTCCTCCCATGGTGTCAAGAGTTAAGACTTAGGTCCTTTAGGCTGGGATTAAAACCCAAAATTATTTTCAAAATTAATTTTTATTTCCTATTTAAAATATTTTTTCATTTTAAACTTGAATTTTCTTCAAAAATATCAAAAATTTTAATTTTCAAAAATCACTCAAATTATTTCTTTTTGAGGGGACACTCCAACCCTTCTTTTTTAAGGGAATTTTTTAACCATATTTCCTTCAAAATGATACTCTAACCTCACTCTTCAAAATACATCTAAAATCTATGTTTTCTCTCCTCTAAGCTTCTTTGGACCTTTTATCAAATTTTTATGCCTTAGATGACCATTGAGTCCAAACACATCTCAAAATTGTCAATTCGATTATTCTTTAATAACCGAGGTCAATTACGAGATGCATCCCGATCATCCCTCTTTTTTTATGTCTTTGTATATTCATCTTTAGTGCAAATTTTATTATCTTTCTTTATGTCTTACTAACCTATTTCTCTTCTTAATGATGATTTGCATTCATGTTTTCAAAAGAAATCGAATTTGAGCTCGAGGCAATGTTCTATGTCTGTATTCTATAATGCTTGATGTAGATTATCCGCTTCTAAATCAATCCAGACTCATTTTACCAATCATTTATATTTTTCCTCCCTCCTAGGTTGCAAAGAGATATATTAATTAAACTTTTATCATAAAAATTCAGATCCAATATTTAAAATTTTGAATTCATAAGAAAAGGATTGCACATAAATAATGATTGCATAAAAAACCAAAGAAAACCGAGACTTCAATAATTTATGGCTAAATGGTACCAACATTGAGCATCATGGAGGTGCTAATCTTTTCCCACATGTAACTGAATCTGAAACCCTTTTAAAATGAACTATAGTAAATGTAGTCCGTAAAATTAGTGTTTTGAGTTTTATAACTCAAAGTCACTAGTTTTAATAGGTGTTCGATTATACCTAGCCCAAAATGATCAGTGACAACTCCAAGTCATGGTCATTTTTTAATGACCATCCAAGACCAATTGGATGAGCTATTCATCTAATGGTCTTCCCCTCAACTTTCACTATATCATGCCTAGTTCAGATCATAATCAAATGGATTATCCAAAGGCAAACCTCTCCTTTTTTTTTGTTTTTAAGGCGTAGTATGTTATGCAAATAATGGGCATATCACAACAGCTTGATGACTCCACTGGAGAATTGACTTTAAGAGTTAGGCTTGCAACTACCTAATTTTATCAAGATTCTTAGTTTCCCTTGATTTTAATCATTATTTCTTTGTAATCTCGTTTCTTCATCTTTATTGTACATGACATTTATTGGCCATCATTCTCTATGTTTTTGTGTTTCTTGTGATTTTTAAGGTTCTTTCTTATTCGAGAAATGAATACAATAATTTTGGTATAATGGTAATAAAGAGTAAATAAAGAAGGTTTAATTGTTTCCTCAACACACACCATGCACACATATTTGCATTAGACTCTTGGCTATTTTTTTTAGAGAGAGAATAACACCTTTATTAGGTAAAAATGAGCTAATTGTCCTCCATGGTATCTCTTTTTTAACTATGGGCTAGAAATATCTTTTGAAGTGTGAAATACATATGCTCCCATGATTTTTTATCCATATGGGCATAGCAAAATACATCCACCTAAATCGAACCCGTTCCACTAAGCTTGCGATGGAATCAGTATCAGGGTGCCTTGTTTGTCTCTATAGGACTGGGAACCTTTAAGAGTTAACTTAGCCCTATATAGTCAGCCATAAGAGCCAAACAATGTCAAGCATACTGAAATGATGCTAGATTTACTCAGAGAATGAGACACTCAGGGAAACACTTCTTACTTATTACTCCTCTTTATCATTTCTTTGTTGCATAAATAATGATGAACAAACATCATCACTGATGCCTTTTCTCTTGCCCTAAATTATATCACCCATTGTAATGATATTATCGGGGCATGTCATTATGTTGTCTGACTGACAACTAACATTTTGTTTCCTTTCATAAGAGATGATATTTCAATGTTGTCACTTAACATCCCTTTTGAGGCCAGTATCACCTCCCAAGGAACTGAACCTATGAGGGCAAGTCGTTATACTGCCTAAGTAATAGCTTAGAGCCCTTCAATCATTAGACGATGATAAGGGAGTGCCTAACATCCTTGGAGGCATCATGCTGTCTCACTAAGAGCAAACACCTAAACAAGCCATCATGCTATCTGATGGATGGCTTGATATCAGTTGTAACTGTATAGTGACAAATGAATTTTCACTGCCATGAGCATTGATCTTTATCCCAACGGGACATTTATATCTCAGACATGTCGATATACTATTTGCATAAGTCTAGGTTTGATGGGTAAAAAGTCTATACCCATGTTCTTTCCATGCTTGCCCTAAGGCATCGCGACGCCAACAAGGATTTTTATTCTGTAATTTATTTCTTATCTTTAATATGGTACTATCTTAGTGTTTCTTTTCTTGTTGTCTTTATTATATGTGTCATGTCATATTATCTCAAGATAGTTGGTTTCAAGCGCAGTGTCTATAGACAAGTATCTTACCATGGCATAAGCATTAGCTAAAGGTTTCAAAAACTTTGAGATAGTCAAGACTGAATTTCAAAGGGAATAGGAAGAGCAGTGATAGTCTTTAGCCCAAATATATCTCAAAGATTTTAGAACAGGCTAAAATGGTTTTTAGGCAATTCAATCTTCAAGAGTTGAAAGATGTGTGGAATGGTTGGGATGAGACTAATAAAGCAATCTTTGTAGAAATTATAGGGATATTGCTTTATTGATTCAAGTCAAAGTCGACTTCAGATTTTACACGCTGTGATATAATTCTAGAATCCCGTATAAGTGTTTTACTTTCAATGGGCATGATCTGGTCTCTACTATAGAATAGTAAATCAGAAGGGCCCAATTCAAAAAAATTTACTCTAAGTTAGTAAAAACCATACCCCTTAGGAAGAAGTTACCTAATATGCTCGGAGTCGAAGAGCACTAGGTAGACTCACATCTAGTTAAACCAAGGAATAATGCATGTATCACATAGGACAATTTAAAATTTATTATGAGTACTTAATCAGACAAGAAGAAAATTTGAGATGTTTTTGCATTGGCAATCCTTGGTTAATCATTTTTCTAAGGGCTTTGGGACACATAGAGTTTGCTATGGTTTATATTTGCTAAAAACTAAGTTATGGTATCAATCGTGCTTTTACCATCTTAACGGAGACTCTTCAGTCTTTAAATTTTAGGAGAAAAGGAGGCAAAGCATGCCTATCAAATACTTATTAATGTTGTATGTATGGCTCCTCAGTCATTTTTAGGGTAAGAGATCGCTATAGTCGTACATGCCTAATTTTAGTCCTCTCACCAAGTTCTTAGAAAAAGAGCGGCCATAAGATACCATCAAAGATCAATAGATTGCAAAGTTTTGAGATTTGAATGCCAATAAAATGACTTAAATAGTTCCATGGATCATTTTATGCCCAATTCTATGTAAATACAAACCATTTCATTGGGTGGCTTTTAGTGGATTATTGGGAAGCCTTGGTTACGCTCTGTTCATGGCTTTACAATAATTTGATTGTCAATAGTTTGTCCCCATCACTCGTGCGCTTTATATGCTAGACATTGAATATGGAAGGGACGATTACACAAACGCAGTGCAAAAAATCTTTGACACATGGCAAAATACCTACCGAATCATGTTGAAAAAAGAGAAAACAATGACTTCGGCCAATGAAGGAATCCCTAATGTTGCTTAGTAAAGGAATCCCTCATACTGTTAACAACACTATATTATTGCCTACTAAAGAAATTCTTCATTTTTTAGCAGATAACCTTCCATCTAAGATTGAGATCTTAAAGCATGCGTTTGCACAAGAAATAGTTGCTTTTGCTAAAGAAATTTGTTATTTACAAAAAGAAAAGAGCTAATAAGAGCATGAGTGTCAAGTTCAAGAAGGGCAGATTCATGACCTTGTTAAGATAAAAAATGCCATTAATAAAGATATTTAGGACTTAAAGAAGGACTACATTACACTTGAGAAAGTGAAGAAATACCAAGGAATCTGCAAATCCTTAGCCAAATGGAAAGCTAAGCTTGTTTCTCATTTTAATGACTTAGAGGCTTAAAAGGCTCAATCGAAAACTACTACAAAAGAACTCACTAAGACTCGTGTAATTGCATTAGTTTATCAAAAAAGAAGAGAAAACTTGGGAGCTGAAGTGCAAGTTCTTCAACAAGAAAGGATTGAGATGAAGCTTTAACTGCAAGGGTTCAAGAGTTGAAGCATGCCCTTCAGGTTCAGTAAGATTAGGTTAAGAGTTTGTTAAAGACTTTTTAGTATTATGCTGTAATTAGATCTTGGCAGACCAATCTCAATTATAGTATAAAGAATATCTCTAAAACCTTATTAAGCAAATCCACATGGTTCAAAGTAACACATATGACATTATTAAATTAGCTAGATCTGTAAGGTGAGCCTTCATTCCTATAGAAGACTGTGCACAAGAATTATTAAACTTTGACTTGTAATAATGTACTAGCATGCAATATTTCTAGATTTGATTATTTTCAAACCTAATGGGCTGTAATTAATGCTTTTGTGGAATGAAAGGTACTTATTTCGAAGTTGTTGCCAAAATTCAACTGTCTCTTGTATTTGCATGCATGATTTAATTTGTTTAACTATTTCTTTTCCATAATACTATCACATGCATACATTTCATCTTTATTCTTGCATACACCATACTCATCATATTAATAAGTCTAGTCTAGCATTACTCTAAAGAGCAAGGGTCTTTAAAACACAAAATCAAACACCCAGCATCGGTACAAGACCCATCTTAGTTAGAAGGCAATAAAGAATGATCACCAAGATTTTAGAAAGGGAATCCTCCAATTCTATTAAGAAATCTACTGCCAAAGGCAAAGATAATGAGGTGAATGCAGTTAACGAGAGCCCTATCAAGATTGCCTAGAATCCCAATTCAATATCGCGCATGTATTTCCCCATCATGGCATATCCAGGCTTTAACCCATATGCCCTAGTACCACAATTGATATACTCTACTAGATTTAATCCCACCATGAATTTTTCATCAAAGCTAGCTTAAAATTCTATTCAAAATACTTTATTTCACAACCAAAGTAATACCAGACCACTAAACAATCAACAAGCCCTTAGGGAAAGAAAGCATTTTGATTAGCTTACCTATTCCTATAAAGAGTTCTATGCTTGCTTATTGTCGGGTTGGTAGCTCCAGTATTTATAACTCCAAGTCACTCCTTGTCTTAAATTGAATGACGAAAATGCCTATTATGATTACCATGCTAAAGCATAAGTCATAGCATTGAAAATTACACTTTTTTTAAGAAAAAAGTTTAGGGCTTACTTAAAAGGGGCATGATCAAAATTGGGCAAGGGGTAGGACCTAATGTTGGAGCTAATCCACTCTCTAACCATGTAAAACCCAGAGTAAATATTATGAATGATAGGAAGCATTGTTGGGTTAAGAAAAATTTTGAAGAGCTTAAAATGCCAATGAGCAGTATACGAGAGGCACTCATAAAGGTTAGGTTAGTAAGCCGATATCAAGATAAAGAGCTTGCTAGATCCTGCTGTTACCTTTTATGGACAAGGCACATTTTGCAACACTATTTAGAATTTTTAAGATCGGTCCAAGGTATAACGGACCATCCAAAAATTAAGTTCTATGAAGAATGAGAAGATGATATAAATGTCTCCATAAGTTCTACAAGGAAAGATGGAAACATCCCTCTCTATGAAGTATGAAGACCATTGATTCTATTTACCAATCAGCCAGATACCAAAATCAAACCTATGTAGCCTACCCCAAGAATGATTTTTCAACTCTGATCTCCTTTCCCATATAAAGAGGAAAAAGTAGTGCCATGGAAATATGATAGTAAAGTAATGATGACTAGGGAATCTACGTAACAAATAGTCATTATTGACCTCATAAGAGTAAGCCATCTAACTCATAGTGGCAGATGCTATGCCTCAGCTACATTCCAAGCCAAAGTCAACAAAGAGAATGCTCCCTCAACAATTCAATCATTGAGGTGGTGAGAAAATAGTTATAAGTGATTAAAGAATCAATAATAAGAAAGAGGCTATAAAATTTCTTAAATTCATCATGCATAACGAATATAACATTTTGATAAGGTAAACAAGCAATCAGCTAAGATATATGTGCTGTCATTGTATTAAATTCTGAAGCTTATAGAAAAGTTTTACTCAAGGTCTTGAATAAAGCTTATGTCCCATCCAACATTCTGATAGGCCAACTGGATTGCTTATTAAGCAATATTACTATGAATAGTAACATATCTTTTAGTGATGATGAAATACCCTATGTATGTAAGAGGAATTATAAAGCTCTCTACATCATTACCTATTGTAATAGAAGCATGCTGCCAAAAGTTCTTATCGTTAACATGTTGACCTTGAATGTAATGCCTATGATGTGCTTGAACAAACTTCCTATTGACGTTTCTCATATCAAGCATAGTCACATAGTGGTCTGAGCATTTGATGGAACATGTAGAAAAGTTGTTAGGAACATCACTATCCCACTCTAGATAGAACCATGCATATAAAAATGGATTTTTATATGATAGACATTGCCAATTATAAAATTGCTTGTTAAAGAGACATTGGATGCATTCCCCAGGGGTAGTGCCATCTTCATAACACTAGAAGTTTAAATTTGTCATAGGGAACAAAGTTGTCAGCATTGGAGGTGAGAAAAATGTTATCGCCACTGTTTCCACATATGCCTCTTATATTGAGCTTGATAAGAGTATATCAAAATCTTTTTTCCAATTGTTTGAGTTAGTTAATGCCATTTATGTCAAAGAAGGTTTGCCCATGGTTTAACCTTACTTGTCAAAAAGCACCGACATCAGTCTCTAGTTGACCGTTGGTAAGGGTGCCTGGGTTAGAAAAGGACTAGGAAAGCATCTAGAAAGGATCTTTAAAGCTTAAAAGTCACCTATCAAATTAATAAGAGAGATTTAGGATTTAAGCCAAATGCCTACCAATAGAAGAAACAAAGCTCAAAAAGCATGGGAAAAAGAGAATGAGCCATTTGAAAGGTTAAAATTTGAAATACAAACCAATGGTGTTGCTGTTGTTATGAGAAAGTTTTCATTTAGAAGGACACATCAATCCAAATTAGGGAAGAACTAATAGCTCTAGCAACATAATTGTTGTTTTGAGCAAAGCATTTGAAGACTTCTTTGTCAATGCAATTGATAAGCTAGGAACTTCAGCGACAAACCATGAGACTGGTCTATGCACTCTGAGGTTTGTTCTAAGCATTTGGACTGAAACAAAGATTTATGTGTTGTTTGGATCTAATTCAAAGTAATGTTATGAACTAAACCTATATGCTTCTACCCAAGAGCATTATAAGATCCTTGTATAGGTGTACTTTTATCAAGTATTATTAATAGAGATAACTAAGCATTTTACATTCCATCTCTTGCGTCCATCTTTATTTTTTTTAAATCCTTAGACTTTCCCTCTTCTCTTTGTCTATTTTTCTACCTATTCGTTCTTCTTTATATTTTCGGGCACTCGGATGAAAATGACATGAATATTTATATGGAGACTTCAAAAATTGATTTCGAGCAACGAATCTACACTAACAAGGTTAAATCTAATAGGGACTTTGAGGAAAGCACTGTGTTAATTTGTTGAGATTAATTAACAAGAAAAGAAACAAATCTTCCCCCATTAAGAGCTTATTGAATCAGTGAACCTTGGGATAGAGGAAGATAAAAAATAGGTCAAAATAGGAATTTTTATAAACTCATTAACTCAAACTAAATTTATTAACTTCCTTAACAATACCTTGATGTATTCACTAGGTTCTACCAAGACATGCTCGTATAGTTGCTCATAGACTTCCTTTAAAAACTAAGTGCAAACACGTATAACAAAAACTTAGGATAATGAAAAAGAAGATGCTTTTAAAGATTAAAGAAAAAATAAAAAAGCAATTTGAGTAAGATTTCTCGAAATAGCTAAGTATCTAGAATGGTTAGCCAATATTGCCTCAGTTTTTAAAAAGGATGATAAGGTGCAGATATGTGTAGATTATAAGGACTTAAATGAGCTAGCCCTAAAGATAATTTTCCTTTGCCTTACATCAATACCTTAGTAGATAACACTACAAAAATTCCTTATTGTCCTTCATGGATGGATTTTTGAGCTACAATCAGATTAAAATGACACTCGAATATATGGAGAAAACCACTTTCATGATCATGTGGCATACTTTCTACTACAAGGTTATGCCTTTTGGACTTAAGAACACTAGGGCAAATTACCAAAGGGTAATGTTGACACAATTCCATGACCTTATACACAAAAAAATAGAGCTTTATATGGATTATATCATTGCCAAGTCCCCAAAAGAGGTTGAGCATGTCGCTAACTTTTACAAACTCTTTAAACAATTATATAAATATCAACTCAAACTAAACCCAACTAAGTGCACCTTTGGTGTTATCACCGATAAGCTATCAAGCTTCTTTGTAATGAATGAGGAATTAAGGCTGATCCTGACAAGGTAAACGTTATCTAAAACATTCCACCGCTTTATACCCAAAAAAAAGTAAGAAGTTTCCTTAGAAGATTGAACTATATAGGCAGATTCATATCCTAACTAACCAACAACTATGATTCAATCTTCCATCTACTCTGAAAACAAAACCCTAGTGAATGGAATGATGAGTGCCAACAAGATTTCAACAAAGTTAAGTGTTAGCTAGTGAGCCTACCAGTGCTTGTACTGCCAATGCCCGATTAACCATTAATTTTATATCTGTCAATTTTTGACAAGTCCATAGGCTGTGTACTGGGTAACAAGCTATCTACTACCTAATTAAGAAATTCACAAAGTATGAAAATAACCACTATGCAATTGAGAAGTTATGTTATGCTCTGGCTTGGATAACTCGAAGGTTAAGGTAATATATGTTATATCACATGACATAGCTGATCGCCAAACTAAACCCTATCAAATACTTGTGTAACACTCCTACTTTATTAGGAAAGTTGGCTTGATGGCAAGTTTTGCTCTTTGGATATGACATCATTTATGTAAGTCAGAAAGCCATCAAAAGTAGTGCGATAGCTGAGTTCTTATCAAGCCAAGCTGAAGAGGACTATGAAACATTAGATTTCAAATTCTCATATAAGGACCTAATGCGCATAACTAAAGAAGATGGTATTGATTGTAGCTAAACTTGGAAAATATATTTTGACAGAGCTTCAAATGCAATGGGGCATGGAATTGGGGCTATTCTAATCTCACCAGATGGAGATTATTATCCCTTCACTACTAGACTAAACTTCAATTGCACTAATAACATAGCCAAATATGAGCCATGTATGTTACAACTCTAGGCGGCTATTGAGAGAGGCATCAAAACTTTACAAATGTATAGGGACTCCATTTTGGTAATTTATCAACGATGAAAAGAATGGGAAACACAAGATGCTTAGTTGTTCCAACATAAGAGGCTAATCAATGAACTAAAACAATAATTTCATGAAATTAGCTTTTAGCATTTACCTTAGGAAGACAACCAAGTGGTAGATACTCTGGCAACCCTGGCCTCTATGTTTGCAATAACTTGGAATAAAAAATTACACCCATCCAGATGAGTATTCATGAAGCTTCCAGTTACTGCCATAGTGTAGAGAAAGAAAGGGATGGGCTACCATGGTATCATTACATTTGAAACCAACAATACCCAGTGCATGCTACAAAAACTAACAAGCAATCCATCCGAAGAAGTCTACTAGTTTCAATTTGGATGGTGAAGTCCTACATAAGAAAAGCTAGGACAAACATTACTCTGATGTGTGAATACTCTTGAAGCTAATAGAATTCTAAAAAAGGTCCATAAAGGAATTTAGGGTGTTCATGCTAACAAAAACAGAATGGCAAAACAAGTCACAAGGTTTGGATATTACTAGTTGACACTAAAAAAAAAAAAACTATATTGATTATGCTCGAAAATACCACTATGCAGACAAAGTCCACGTCCCACCTTCATCGCAAATTGTCACAATTGCTTCGTGGCCTTCTTTTATATAAGGCATGGATATGATTGGACCTATCATTCCTAAAACTTTGAATTGGCATCACTTTATTTTGGATGCCATTGATTATTTCACCAGATGGGTATAAGTAACCTCATATTTCAACGTCACTAGATCTATTATGTGCAAGTTTGTGAAATAGGACATCATTTACTGATATGGACTTTCGAATAGATCATCACAGATAATGCACATAACTTGAACAACAGAATAATGGAAACAATTTACTATCAGTTTAAGATCAAGCACCATAATTCGGTGCCATAATGTCCAAAAATGAATAGAGCGATGAAGCAGCCAACAAAAACATTAAGAAAATAGTTGAGAATATGGTAAAAACTTATAAAAATTGGTACGAAAAGCTACCTTTCATGTTGCATGCCTATCGCATGGCAGTTCAGGCTTTCATTAAAGCTACCTCATTCTACTTAGTCTATGAGATGAAGGCAGTCTTACCCATCAAACTTGAAATCCCTTTACTCAAGGTCTTGATAGAATCACAACTTGAGAAAGCTGAATGGGTCAAGAATCAATATGAGCAACTTAGACTTATCGATGAGAAGAGATTGAAAGCTATCTATCATGGACAGATGTATCAGAAGTGCATAATGAAAGCTCATAACAGAAAAGTCCATCCTTATAAATTTCAAGAAGGAAACTTAGTACTCTAAAAGATCTTCCTAGTTCACAAAAATACTCGAGGAAAATAGACCTTAAAGTCAGAATGTCCCTATATGGTTAAATGAGCTTCCTCTGTTGGAGCAATGATTATAACCAAGATGGATGACAATGACTTGTCAAACCTGTCAACACTAATTCCATAAAAAAGTATTATGCTTGAGAAAGTCCTATGAATGGCAACCTACAAAGGCATTCTTATCTTTGGAAGGGCAGCCTAAGCAACCAAACCTTACCCTTGTTTGAACTTAATCAAGGCTGATACTAACTTAATAGAACTATTTTCCATCTACATACCAAATTTTGGCCCAACCTTCTCAACCTATCCTAAGTTTACCAAACCCATTTCTACCTAATTTAGAGGAAAAGGGTGGTATCTACCTTGGCTTGGGGCAACTACCATGGGGAAATTCAAGAGGTTTGTCAAGGAATGATCGACACCAGGAAATTTGGTTGTTTAAGAAAAGTCTCCGAAAATACTTAGCAGAAAACTCATGTTGTTAGCATAAAAAAGGAGCGATTACTTGGAAAAGTTAATTTTCACTTCTTTTTGTACCTCTTAGAATGTACAATAATTATATTCCTTTTCTTAAAAAATTGAAATGCAATCATTTTATTTTTGTGAATCTCCTTTTTATACTTACATACCATATTACATTATGTTTGTCATATAATTAATAATACTTGATAGATTGTATAAAATTGATGATGAGATTTCTTCATATTACTTCAAAGAAGATGAAACTTCATAGAAAAATCTTATCAGGTTTAGAAAGCAAGAATGGATTCTAGAACCAAACCCAGACTCACCTTTTAAACTTCTTCCATGTTAAAAATATGATAAAAAATGTCTCTCAATAAACCATAGCTAAAAAGTAGAGCTAAATCAATGATCCTTGAGCCATACATTCAAGCCACATTTTTATTATCAATTTAGACCATCAGATGTATCCTTCCAGACATGTCAAAAACTAGTTCGCCAAGTCTGTTAACCCACTAATATGAGCTGATCAGATTGAAGAATCTTTCTACACATCACAGGTCACTTCAACCTTAAAAAATGACCTCAACCATTAAAAAATAGAAAAGAACTTTCTCAACCTTGAGAGTAAAGTTAATAAACCTTAAAACACAATGCACTTAATAGAACTCACAAAAAAAAAACTTAAAACTCTAAAGCTAATTTTCAAATTAGGCTTTTAAAATCATCACCTTTGCATCATTTAAACATGTACTTACATCTTTATACATCATTCATAAAGCAGTTAACATCTTTCAAGTATAAACTCATATTCATAAAAGTTAAACTTTAAAAAACCTCAAGTGCGAATTCCTATTACAAAAAGCCCCAAAAAGCTCCAAGTAAGGTATCTAAACTGACATCTCTTGGGTCCACAAAGAGCTAGACACCTATTTCCTTTATTTCACAAAGAGCTAGATGCCTTTCTTCTTTTATGTCCACAAAGAGTTAGATGCCTTTTTTTTCCTTTCAGTCCATAAAGAGCTGGATGCCTACTACCTCAATCCACAATAGTTGGATGCCTACCTACCTCCGTCCATAAAAAGATGGATGCCAACCTACCCTAATCTACAAAAAGCTAGATGCTTATCGAGTTAGTCAACAAAGAGCTGGACACATACCTATCTTAGTTCATATAAAGCTAGACATTTTTTGAGTCAAAGCCCACATTTACTGGCACTTGTCTAGGGGATCAAACCTAAGAAACTACAAAGCTAGTAGAGAGGTCAACCTTATGAAAGTCATTGAAATTTTCTTATAGTTCAGGAGCACAACCAATATACTCTGCCTATCTCAGCATAATGCTAACTACATATCCATTTTCTTGCAGGCACTCATGAGGCAATGTTATACCTTAAACAAAATGTCACAATGTACCTCAAGGTGGATCCTCGCGGATCTATGAAAGCATATGACTTAAAATATCTTTCTAACCAGGAAATGTCTTCTTGACTGAGGCTTTTCCTTTGCAACATGATAAGAATAAGAAAGTACAGATTCTTGACTTGTGATATAGTGAAAGGGATCCATAAGTCGAATCGCTTATCTTATTAGTCTTGCATGACCATAAAGAAATGGCCAACACTTGGAGTTACCATCAATCATTTTTAGCTAGGCATGATCGGATGCCTATTGAAACCTATGTCTTGAGTTATGAAACTCGAAACATTGATCACGTGGCCTATGTGGTACCAAATATTCATTATTTGAGTTTAGGAGTTGGTTACGCATGATGAGGCATGAACCTCTTTGTGATGCCCAAAATCGATATCTCACTGGTTATGTCTTATCTCAGTTTCAATTCTTTTGACCTTAACTCATCATTATTTTGATATAACCCCCTTTTAATGCATGGATTTTTATAGAAATACAAATCCAGCTTTTGATGAAAAGATTTAATCTTATATATGCCTTGGAGAGATGGGAAATATAGAAATTTTCAATAAAAATAACCTTTGGATTTTGCTTTGAAAATGGAATGTTCCACTTTAGGCATTGGAGAGAGACTCACGCGGAACATCACCTTTAATTTTACTTGAAGTGATTTGAAAACATGAATGCAAATAATCATCATAAAGAAATCATGCTAGTAAGGCAACGAATAATGTAACATAACATGGACCATTCAATGTAATGATAAAGAGAAGGGATGGGCTATCAGAATTTATCTCACAATTGACATCGATTATCTGGGAATAACCAAATTAATGACTTTTGAGATGCACCTAGGTTCCTTGATTGAAACGAGGTTTGTTTGACACATTCATGGAAGTCTGGGAAGGAGAAAAGTTTAATTGTAGCTAAAAGACAGGGTTAGAGTATCCCTTTGAAAAGATGAGGTTAGAGTATCCTTGTGGATAACAAATAATTTTAACAAAGAAAGATTTTTAAATCTTGACAATTTTAAAAAGCGAGGTTAGAGTATCCCCTAGGAAAAAAAAGGTTGGAGTATCCCTGTGGATGACAGATAATTTTGATAAAGGAAGATTTTTAAATCTTGACAATTTTGAAAAGCGAGGTTAGAGTATCCCCTCGAAAGGTCAAGGTTGGAGTATCCCCAAAAGTGACATATCGAACATTCTTTAAAAAAGTCAAGTTAGAAAACTTAAGTTGACAGAACTTTGTGATTTAGAAAATGAGTGAGCATTTTGACGATTTTTGGCAAAAAAATTATCATAAATAAGGATGGTAAAGATGTAAAAATAAAATAAAAAATATTTGTGCCTAGATACGAGCCTATGGAAGGTCAGAGCATGTTCTCGAGGCTGGTCGAGGTGATATGGTGACATTCGAATATCTCGAGATGAAGCTAAAAAAATAACTCAATTTTGACCATAATCGAAAACAGAGGACGGCATCGCGCTATCACACATTCTGAATTGATTCTAAATTAGGTTGAAGGCCTTAGAGGGTGGACAAGATACCATTAGAAAGGTAACTCGATAAGGGTCAATCTAAAAATATTCCCAATATCCCAAAAAGTCACTTTCTAGGGGAATAAATTTTCAAGTTTGAATTAATTACGCTGCTGGTAGAGCATACAAGGGACAAGGTGTGTGAAAATCACCTTAAACTTATTTAGTGTCAAAAAATTGCAAATGATAACTTTTTAAATAGGGAATTCCATGAATCTTTTAGGAAAAAATGTTTAAAAAATTTGGAAAAATCATTTAGTGGGTTTGAAAGGCTCGATCAGAATACATGTTGCTAATTCTAGAGGTTCTAGATAGTTTAGATTTGAAAAATCATAACTCTCTTATCCAAAATTATTCGAGGGTGAATAAGACATTGTTTTAAAGATAATTCGACACACTTTGAGAGAAAAATATCAAAAAATTCATGAAAAATCATTTTGGATTTTAAATTGATTTTTCAATTTTTAATAATTATTCTACTAGCAAGGGACAAAGCAAAATAGGGGATTTTTTTAATCTTTCTTTGTGTTTTTTAGTCCAAACTTGGATCATTGACATTTGAACATCCATGACTAAAGGAAAAAAGTGGCATAGGCATCACGAACTCTTTTGCATAGCCTAGGAGTAGTTTGGGATGATGAAACAGCTTGTTGACCATACCACTCAAGGTTTCAACTTAAAAACAAGGCACAAACATTTCACAAACAAATGCAGGGCCATTTTCATCAAAAAATCAAAAGTTTTAAGCTCGTTTAATCAGGATTCCATATTTGAAAAACTTAATTTTCCCTAAGATTTTTTGCTAACTTTAAGGAAAATACTAAGTTATGTTAATTCTCATTGGTTGAGGTTAACATGCTTGGTTTAGGGAGGTTTTGAAAATCAGTTTTTAACAGTTATCAGACATGGGCTTAGATAAGGAGAAGACAATGAACATACAAGGGGATGGCAAATAACATGAAAAGGGATGCTAACTTTACAATGGTCTTAACAAAGAAAGTGTTATGCACATATCTCATGAAGTGAAGTATGTTGAAAATGACAATGATTCATGGAAAAATGCAAGCTAAACTATAAATATACTTAAAATATGCTAGGCTAAGGATTTATGCATGGATTTAATATAACATGATGCATGAATATGGCATAAAATGCATGAACATGGCATAAAATGCATAAACAAGAGTTATCAAAAAATAATAAGGATGAAATAAGGCACTTTGCCTATCAAAAGGGCATCAAGGCATCCAAATCCTAAGCTACCACAACCAAAAGCCACAATAACACATGAAAATCCTAAGAGGGTGATAGAAGCATGAAAAGCTTACTAAATGATGCAGATGCTAAAAACCATAAAATAAAAGTGATTAAATAGGAAGTTATACCAATAAAGCTTTAATTTTTAGTCAAGTGGTTGGAGCAGGAGAGATGGCCTGAATTCCCCTCTTTTTCTTGTTGTTAATTAGCAAAAAATGAGAAAAAAAGAAAGGTTTTGGTTTTGTTACGGTTGAGGATGACTTTTCAAGTGTATAATGGCTGAGAGTGAGTGTTTAAGGTAATTTTTGGATGCTGAGTGAAGGGCTACGGGATTCTTTTTTTTTAATTTGTGAATGAGTTAGGAGAGCAAAAACAAGCTGGAAAAAAAATCCTTCAGCTGAGATATTGATGGCTTATTTATACCAGTATTTTAGAGTTAATTTGGAGGTGTTTTTGGTCATTTCTTAAGGAAACAAAGTTATGATAGCTGATGGCTATAGGGTGGCTATATGAAGCAATTTGCTACCAATGTGATAGATATAAGGTGGCTGGTTTGAGTACTGAAATTAGATACTAGCAAGTAGGGTGGCTGATGATGATCTTTTTCAACGAACAAGGGAAGAGTAAGGTGATCATATGACATTGCCCTTTATGATCTAATTTAGACTTCAAAAAATGTTTTGATTAATTCACAAGTCTAAATTTGTAATTTGATATGGGTTTTGATCTTTTCTGACGCAAAAATGAGTCAAAATCGAGCTTTGGATCAATGGTGGACAAGTTAAAATTACCTCGATCATGAAAAATAGCCTACATGTATCGATACATTAAAGAATATATCGATAAATTTAGTCTAAAAGCCCTTGAATGTATCTATACAATGAACATTTTATCAATACAATGATCATTATATCGATACTATGAAACATTATATTGATACAATAGAGCATTATATCAATACATGTTTATATGTATCGATACATCTACTTTATAGAACGCAAATTTTAGTTCTAGCATGGCCTAGTATCGTTACATGATTTCATGTATCAATACATATACTCATGTATCGATACATTTACATATTGTATCGATACAAATGGGGATATTTCAAATTTTTGGGTTATTGGATCATTGTATCAATACATGACAACCATTTATCGATACATTCAAGCAAATATATGAATTTACCCATGTCTTTTATCCTGGAACACCTAAAACTATGTTCTTTGATGCCACACCATTGTCCCGTTTCATGTTCATGCCCTAAATTGCTAAAAAATTAGCCCAAAAAAATAAGGTGTCTACAGCTACCCCTCTTTGATCGTTACTGAGAATCAAGAATAGGATAAAAGATACTATTTTGTTCGGGGTGGAATGACATTCCCCAGAACACTTGCAAAGAAATAAATTTTAATTAATACTTCCTGAGACAAGTGCAATGTATTCACAGCGATCCAATAGAGGTTTAAGTGAATTTTGTAGGGTTTGCCCTTCCTACTAGGGTGTTAGGTTTTTTAAGGCTTGATCTCCTTAGATAGGCGTAGAGTAATATGGACTTTGACGTGGGTGCTGCTAACCTGTACGAGTTTTGACATAGACTTGGATGCCACCAGCTTGTGCAGACATTAGCTCAGACTAGGTGCCACTAACTTATGTGGGCTTTAAAAAGATGCCATTGACTTATGGGCATTAAAAAGGGGTGCGACTGACTTGTGGGCATTGAAAAGGTTGTCATCAACTTATGGGCTTTGAAAAGGGTACCACCGATTTGTGGGCTTTAAAAAGGGTGCTACTAACTTGTGGGCTTTAAATAGGTGCCATTGACTTATAGGCTTTGAAGAGTGTGTCATTGACTTATGGGCTCTAAAGAGGGTGCCACTAACTTATAGGCTTTACAAAAGGTGTCACTAACTTGTGGGCTTTAAAAAATGTGCCACTGATTTATGGGCTTTGAAGAGGGTGCCACTGATTTATGGGCTTGAAAGAGGGTGCCACTGACTTATGGGCTTTGAAAAGGGTGCCACCGACTTATGGGCTTTGAAAAGGGTACAATCGACTTATAGGATTTGAAGAGGTACATTCGACTTGTGGGCTTTGAAAAAGGTACCATCGATTTGTGGGCTTTGAAAAGGGTACCACCAACTTGTGGGCTTTGAAGAGGTGCAACTAACTTATGAGCTCTGAAAAGGGTATCACTGACTTTTGGGCTTTTTTAAAAAGGGTGCCAATGACTTTTGGGCTTTGAAAAAGTGCCACTGACTTGTGGGCTTTGAATAAGATGCCACTGACTTATGGGCTTTAAAAAGGATGCCACTAACTTGTAGGCTTTGAATAAGGTGCCACTAACTCATGAGCTTTGAAGAGGGTGCCACTGACTTGTGGGCTTTAAAAAGGATGCCACTGACTTGTAGGTTTTGAATAGGGTGCCACTAACTTATGAGCTTTTAAGAGGGTGCCACTGACTTATGGGCTTTGAAAAGGGTGCCACTGACTTGTAGGTTTCAACAAGGTGCCACTAACTTGTGGGCTTTGACAAGGGTACTATTGACTACTTATGGGCTTTGAAAAGGGTACCATTAACTTGTAGGCTTTGAAAAAGGTGCCACTGACTTGTAAGCTTTAAAAAAGGTGCCACTAAATTATGGGCTTTGGAAAAGTGCCACTGAATTATGGGCTTTAAAAATGTGCCACTGACTTGTGGGCTTTGCAAAGATGCCACAGCTTGAGGGCTTTAGAAGAGATTTTGACAAAAAGATTTTTTGATACAACTTCTAATACAAGTTTTTTCTGAACAAAAGTTCATGACAAAGTTTCTTGATGAAAGGGTTTTGACACTAGTCTTTGACAAGATTCTTACAAAACTTCAAAGAAATGTTCTAAAAAAAGTTTTTTACGATAGTTTTTAGACAAAAATTTCTTGACACTGGCATCTTGACAGTAGTTTCTTGATAAAAAGGTTTTGACATGTAGTGATGAGAAGAAAAGAACCTTACCTGAATAAAACTTGGTTTGCAAAGCTTAGAGTTCTTACCAGGAATTCCTTGGAGGTTCAGTAAAGCTAGCTTGGAGTGATATGGTAAAAATAATGATGTATGATGGTATGAGTGTATGATATGAAATGCTATCATGGTTGCATAATGTGAAGTCTAATACGGGAGATAGCCATAGTTTCCTGTAAGTCATCCAGACTCTAATAAGGATTGCAATTCGTCTTAGTTCAACTAGGGATTAAAATTTTCCTCACTCCACTAGGGGTTGTAGGTTGTCCCTGCTCTACTGGGGATACGACAAAAAATTTATCACAAGAGGTAACCATTGTAAGTTACCCTAGCTCTATTAGGGATGTGATGTTTTGATAGTTGAATTATTCATCTATTTTCAAGAATTTGGATTATGGCGTTTCCTGATTTGGGAGGCTCAACCATTTTCCTAACAACTGAAAGGCATTGGTAATAATTTAGTGGTTGTTTAACTGACTAGGTTTATGTCTCTAGTTTTGATAGGATTCAGATAAAATGCACAGATCGATTTTGGTTATCTTGAAATGGTTTTTCTTAAGATGTGACTTATGAAAGCAAGAAATGGTTTGGTGTATCGTCACGTCGAGCGGGTGTTTAGATGCGAGAAGTTCATGATCATGATGATCAGGGTGCAAGTAGAGTTCCCTATGTTTTTCTTTTCCTTTCAATGCAATATCAAGATGTCCTGATGCATATTTTAGTTGATTTATCAAATATTATCAGTTAAATGACAAGTGCAATGTGAATTATATAGGGGTTAAAAGAAGTAAGGCAATATTTATTCATGACAGCAAAGAGATACAACTTGATATACTATTTGACAAGCAATTGATGGGGTAGCCAGAAAGATGATCTTTTGAGCGAAAGATGCCTCTAACAATCCTGACATGGATTTTTTTAGGTGGTTTTTAGGATTTTTCTCAAACAATAAATGTGACTACTATGAGTTGATCTTTGTAAGATCCCTAGGATTGCTTTGCATTATCCTGTAAGTGCTCATAGTTTATGCCCCATCAAAATTGATCTTTTCAAGTCACCCTTACGGGTTTTCAACTATAGTCGGGTTTGCTGCCCAGATGCCCTTTTCGAATTTTCATCTAGACCCTTTTTTTTTTTTTTTTGTTTTCTCTTTTTTTGTTTTTTTTAATTTTTTTAAAGATGATTTTTTTTAGGTTTTCGCCCTCTAGTAATATTTCTTGATGGAATCTGAGTTGAATGGGTTAAGCATGGCATTGCCATCCATTTTTGACAAGATTAGGGCCCTTCTAAAGAAGGTTTGCATCATGACATATGGTCTTTCCCCATTAGGGGTCCACTTGCCTCGTGCATCTTTGTAAATTGGGAAGATCTTCTTCAATACCAATTTGCTTGGGTGAAATTGTCGTGGGTGCATCTTTTCCTTGTGGGCTAAGATCATGCGTTTTTAATACATTTGACCATGGCAGATGGCTTTCATGCATTTTTCTTTAATGAGGTTGAGCTGATCGTATCTGTTATTGACCCATTTAGCCTCTTCAAGTTTGGTTTCCATCAAGACTCTGAGAGAAGGTATCTCAACTTCGATAGGCAGTACAACTTCTATCCCATAAACGAGGAAGAACGGGGTGGTGCCTATAGAAGTGCGAACTAAGGTCTGATAGGCATGAAGTGGAAAGGATAGCTTCTCATGCTAGGCTTTGTAAGTCTTAACTATTTTTTCAACTATTCTTTTGATGTTTTTGTTGGCTGGCTCAACTGCCCTATTAATCTTTGGGCAGTAAGGGATAAAATTATGGTGCTAGATTTTGAACTAAAAGTAGACCGCTTACATTATTTTCTTGTTTAAGTTGCTTGCATTGTCTATGATGATTCGATTTGGGAGGCCATATCTACAGATGATGTCTTGCTTGACAAACTTACAGACGATCAATCTAATGACATTAGCATACAAGGCAGCCTTCACCCATTTGGTGAAATAGTTGATTATTACCAAGATAAAGTGATACCCATTAAAAGCTTTAGGGGTGATTGGCCCGATCACATCCATGCCCTAGACGAAGAAGGGCCATGAGGCCATCATGATTTGAAGTGGCACTGGAGGGACATTGATCTTATCCACATAGATTTGACACTTATGGTATTTTCAGGCATAATTAATGCAATCTTTCTCGAGGGTCAACCAGTAATAACTCACTCTCATGATTTGCTTGGCCATCTGATGTCCATTAGCATGTGTGCCGTAAATCCCTTCATGAACTTCTTTTGGGATCCTTTTAGCTTTAGAAATGTAGATGCATCTGAGCAATACTTGAACCTGACTCCTTTTGAATAAGATTTTTCCATCGAGAACAAATCCCATAGCCAGCCTTCTGATAGTCTTTTTATTAGTCTCGCTTGCATGTTTGGGATATTACTGATCCTTAAGTAGTGAAGGATGTTAGAGTACCATGGTAGGTCATCTTTCTCTTTTCTAACATTATGACAATGAACCAGAGTTGTATACATGCTCATCTAGATGAGAGCAAGGTCTGATTCTTGGTTGACTTTAAACATGGATGACAAAGTAGCCAAAGCATCGACTATTTGCTTTTCATTCCGAGGTAAGTGTAAAAAACTGATATTATCAAATTCTTTCTTGAGTTTTGCTATCAGCTTCCCATACTGCATTAGCTTAGCATCGCAAGTTTGCCATTCCCTTTTCAATTAGTAAATGACCAGGATCAAATCACCGAACACCTATAATGTCTTAACATTCCTCTCAATGGCTGCTTGAAGCCCTATGACATAAGCTTTATATTCTGTAATATTATTTATGTAAAAATTTAGCCTTGCTGTGAATGGGTAATGACTCCCATCAGGTGACATCAATATTGCCCCAATTTTATGTCCTAGAGCGTTTGATGCTCCATCAAAATACATTTTCCAGGATTGATCTTGGTTGGGGGTATCTTCATCTTTATAAATGCACATTAGATCTTCATCTGGGAAGTCAAAACTTCACACTGCCCTTGATGACCTTTTAGCTAACATAGGCAATGTCGTATTCAAAAAGTAAGACTTGCCATCTAGCTAGCCTTCCTAATTGTGCAGGGGCTTCGCATAGATACTTGATAGGATCAAACCTTATGATCAACCATGTGGTATGATACAACATGTATTGCTTGAGTCTCTTGGCTATCCATACCAAAGCATGGCACAACTTATCAACTGTGGAGTAGTTGCACTCATATTTCGTGAACTTTTTGCTAAAGTAGTAGATTGCTTGTTCCTTCTTTCCTGACTCATCATGTTGCCCTAATACACAACCTATAGACTTATCGAAGATTGCCAAGTATAGGATTAAAGTTCGACTAGGCACCAATGGTACCAACACTAGTGGACTTGACAGATAATGTTTGATTTTATCAAAGGCTTCTTGACGTGCCTTATTCCACTCTTTTCGATTTTGTTTACGAAGAAGACTAAAGATGGTTGTCAGTGAGCTGGGATATGAATTTGGCAATGTAGTTTAGTCTCCCCAAAAAGCTTTTCACTTCCTTTTGGGTTTGAGGTGGTGGCATATCTTGAATGGCTTTGACTTTGTCTAAGTTAACTTTAATCCCTTCTTTGCTGACTCTAATGCCTAAAAGCTTACCCGAAATGACTCCAAAGGTACACTTGGTAGGATTTAATTTGAGTTAAAATTTTTATAGCCATTCAAAAAGTTTTTAAAGGTCTATGGCATGTTTATCCTCTTTCGTTAACTTGCCAATCATGTCATCAACGTAGACCTCAAGTTCTTTGTGCATCATGTCATGGAATAGGGCTACCATGGCCTGTTGATAGGTTGCCCCAGTATTTTTGAGTTCAAAGGGCATGACATTATAGCAAAATGTCACCTACATGGTTACGAAAGTTGTTTTCTCCATGTCTTCGAGTGCCATCTTGATCCCGAGAATCCGTCCATGAAATAGAACAGAGAATTCCTGGCCGTGTTGTCTACCACAGTGTCGATGTGGGGTAGCAAGAAGTTGTCCTTGGGAATAGCTCAATTCAGATCCTGATAATCAATGCACATTTATACTTTGCCATCTTTTTTTGGGACTTAGACTATATTGGCAACCCATTTTGAATATTTGGCTACTTCAATAAACCCCGCATCAAATGCTTCTTGACATTTTCTTTAATTTTAAAAAGTCATTTTTAGCTTCATCCTCCTTAACTTTTGCTAGATTGGTTTGCATCCATGCTTAATAGGAAGCTTGTGGACCACTATATCAGTGTCTAGTCCTGGCATGTCTTGATATGACCAAGCGAATACATCATGATATTCCTGGAGTAGGTCTATCAGCTTAGTCCTAGTTGTTGACTTTATTTAGGTTTCAATTTTAACCTTTTTTCGATCCTCTTGAGTACCCAAATTTATTACTTCTATTTGGTCTTTATGGGGCATGATCTACTTCTCCTCTTGCTCAACTAATTTTAAAAGGTCTGGTGGTATGGAGCTTTCTTTGAAATCCTTTTCAGGATAAACTTCACTAGTGCAAATTGACTGTTTGAAATTGATCTTTAGCAACCCATTAGACACATCCATATCCTTGTCATCAGAACACCTGAAAGGGTAAATAAATAAACATTACAAAAGGCATACACATAATCAAGGGATTTGGATAAAAATAAAGATAAAAGAGTAATTGAGACAAAAAGGTTGAAAGGTGATATAGACACACAACATGGAATGATATATGAAAAAGTCATTTCATTGATAATGTTTAACAAAAGTATCCATTACATAGGACACCTCCTCACCTTTGGGCGAGGGTAGGTATGTTTCTTTTTTTGACATTACATAAAAGGGATAAGAAAAGTGCAAGGGCTTCTGTCATGACCCTGTTATCAAAATCAGGTCTTAGTGGAAGGACATAAATTTTATAGCTCAGTATCTTGGAGATAGAGGTTATGAATTGCTCTGTTTAAGATGAACAAGACATCTTTAGCCTTTTGCTCTTTTGGTTGGTTTGGATTGATTCATCCTCCCAAACAAAATATCTCATGGAGAAATAGGAACATTATTGGCTTTGATTCCCCCTTTTGACCCAATGATCGAGTCACCCTTTAGTTGTGGATCATTCTTTCTTGCTGCTTTCTTGACTACGCATTAGCCTTGAATCTTAAGCCTCTTTTGTTGACTTAAGTGGTAACCCATAGGGCTCGAGCCATCCCTTGCAGATTCTTGCCAAGCCCTTTTCTAGTGTGAGAACCTTTGCTAATGGTCATTTTAAACCTGAGTGGTACTTTTTGAAAAATGGGGTTTAATTATTGGCAATCCTATTCCTATAAATGTTATATGAACGAACTTGAAAGATTAGAAAGATGACTCTGGTACATCTTCATTCGGCTTTATGTAGATTTATTCAGTGAAAGTAGTGGCAGTCATTTTTTCTTCAGCCTTGATGGTGACTACTTTGTCATCTATCACAAATTTGAGCTTTTGATGGTGAGAGGAATGGACGGCCCTAGCGGAGTATATCCATGGCTTTCCTAATAGGCAATTGTAAGATGGATTAATATCTATAACTTGAAAGTCAACTTCATATGTACATGGACCTATTTGGAGCTGGATTGTGATATATTTAATTACTCCGTGACATGTTCCATTAAAAGCTTGGACTATGGTATGGCTACTCTTGATGTTGGATTGATCGATAGGGAGTTTGCTTAATGTAGTCATAGGCATAACATTAAGGGCTAACCCATTGTCTATGAGTACTTTGGGCAATATGCATCCCTTGCAATGGGTAGTGATATGTAGAGCTTTATAACTGCCCCTGCCTCTGGGTGAGATTTCATCATCGGTGAAAGAGATATAATTATCAGTCATGATATTGTTCACTACCTGATCCAATTTGTTTGCGGAGACATCGATGGCACATATGCTTTGTTTAACACCTTCAGTAATGCATTTTGATGAACCTTTGAATTAAAAAGTAGAGACAGCATAGAAATCTTGGCGGAGTGTTTACTTAACTGGTCCACAATGCAATATTCAATGTGCTTGATAAACATGAGGAACTCTGTGGCTTCTCTTTTACTCACTGTTTCCTTGACTTTCTCGGGCTCCTAAGTGGTACAAGTGCTTGGAGATGCATTAACTCTTTGTTTTTCTTGAGCTGGAAGAACGTAACACTTACCACTACGGGTTAGATAACTAACTCCCAACAGTTCCATTGCAGCAGTTGTGGGAGTTAGTTCTTTGATCATCACATGATTTTCATACTTTCATAGGATAACTTTATTGCTCTTATATGGGAAGGGTTTAGGTACCTTCATGACTAACTTCGATGTAGGTGTCAAAGAACTGACCTCGGGAGTTGACTTACCATAAGGAATGAGGGGGTAGTTTCTCTCATAAGGCAACTGTGTGGTTTCTTTCTCTATCATGTTGATAGATTCAGCAGCAGGTGTGGTTTCATGATAAAATTCTATCTAGCCTTCATTCATCATTTTTTAAACCATGGACCTAAACTCCTTGCATTATGTACGGTATGAACTACAATTATGTGGAAGTCATAGAAATTATCAAGATTGTCTTCCAATTTTTTTGTTGCATTGAGCAATCTGACCTGAATCAATACCTGCCAGACCAAGAAAATTGGCATCTTTACATCCTCTATGCTTCTTTTAACTTTATATTTGTTCTTAATGCTGATCATGTTTGCAGTTGGCTCAGTATGCTTTGGTAAAGGATTGGCGATAACATTTGGTCCCTAGTTTATCCCGAACTGTAAAACTTTTGAGTTAATTAGATTTTGCACATGTCATTTAAAAGATATATAGTTCTAAATGTCATGCCCCGCTGCCCCAGCATGGTATTCACAGTGGGCATTAAGGTTGTACCATTGCGGGTATGGTGGCTTCTTTTTTGGGACATAGATTGGGGCCACTAAATGATTTTGGAGCAAGGTTTGTAGAGCTCTTTATAGATCATAAAGGTAGGATCAAAATGTTATCTTTGTTGATTTGCACCTCAATTGCCAGGTGCATTATTAGTTGTTCGATTGGTATTTTGGTAAACTTGTGGAAGGTAGTTTTGTGGTGGGTTGGATGGGATTACAAAGGATGGGTTATAGGTTATGGCATTAATTGGCTAAAGGGGTATTGTGATGAGGCAAGAATATAGCATGCTTAGGTAGTGAGGGTCAGGTATTTAACACTATTTTGGCTTAGATGAGCTAGCATAACTTATGGCATTGGCCTCTCTTTCTTTCTTCTTACCGGCAATAGGCTTCTTACTTGATCTAGGCATTTCTCTAGTAGACATGCTACCACTCTTAATGGCTATGTCAATCGTTTCTCGAGAAAGAACTAGGTCTACAAATTTCTTTGTGGCATTTCCTACGAGCTTCTCATAATAAGAAGCATGTAAGGTGTGAATGAAAGCGACTATCATCTTTTTTTCTGTAAGTGGAGGCTGTACTAGGGTTACCTCTTCTCTCTATCTTTGGGCATATTGCCTAAAACTTTCAGTGGATTTTTTCTTGAAATTGATCAGGGCAAATCGATCTGATACCCAATCTGACACGCGTTGGTTTTAGTTTAGAAAGGCTTTAACCAAGTCAGCCTATGATTGGATTTTTCTATAGTCTAGCTCGATATACCACTGAGCTACTGCCCCAGTGAAACTGTGCTAGAAGCAATGGATAAGGAGCTTTTGGTCTTTCTCATACCCAGCCATCTTTGCAAATACATTCGGGCATGGATGGAAGGGTCCATGGTTCCACTAAAGTTTTCAAACTCTGGAGCATTGAACTTTGGGGGAATGACAAGGTTGGACACCAAAGATAGCGATTACGCGTCAAAAGCTCTGAACTTGTCACTCCCTTTAATAATTCAGAGGCTTTTTTTAGTAGCTGGAATTTGTTCATTTCTTTTGCAGTCATGGTGGACTTTTGATCTTCTGTTTTCTCCGGTTCTTTATGATTAAGGGTTATTAGATCAGCTGATGAAACTCCTACGTTAACCCTTTGAGTACTAGGAATGAATTAGCTTACCGCAATGGGATTTGGGTAGATGATTGATAGAGCCTAAGAGGCAGGTGTAGGAGCAAGCCGCTGTTCTTGTCTAGTTTCCTCTTGCGTGGGTTCTAGGTTATTGGTAAGGGGATGTTTAGTGTTAGGAGGATCATCCTCTGTTTTAGCAGTGCTGGCTTGCCCTTTTTCTTTCACGGAGGCTGTCATTAGTTTCATAAGTTTCATAATTTGAGTTTGCATTTTGCATTGCTGACAGAGCATCTAGTCTTGTGATTCCTTAACCACTAGCTAAAGTCGCTCAATATGAGCCTTATGATCACTCTCCATGATTTGTTTATGGTGTCATGTGTTGTAGTGATGCAGGATGTTAGGTTTCATTTTCCTGATTGACCTCAGAATCCCTTGCACTTTTATGGCCCAATTCCTATGTTAGGCTTTTACTTAAAAATGTATTTATTGATGAGTATGTATGATGCAATGATGAGTTAAGATGATTAATGATTGATGCAAGTGTATAGAACAAAATAGTGAAATTAAATGTGCATATGCATTTGAGACAATTGATTCCTAGAACAGCTTTATCAATAACATCATTCATAGAGCCACAAAAAGGTTTTTTTTCTTACATCTAAAAATATCTAACATGACTACATTATGTAATTATACGATCAAAAAAGCCTAAAGTTGCTGCTCATAATCTCCGATAGGTATAATGTCTCGCCTTATGGACTGAACTACCTCAATCTTGTCATCCACCTCTCATTGAGCCATTTGAACTTGTTCAGTGAGCTGTTGATATTGTACTTCGTAGTTTAGAAATGCTTGGTCAATTACCACTTGCCACTCTAGTTCACGTTGCTTAGAGGTCCTTGTTAGCTCATTGATATGACCTTGACAAATCTAAAGAGACTGCTCAAACTCTTGGATTCTATGAGTGAGCACTTTATTCTCAACCCTGGCGACTTTCACATCCCGCATTTGGGTCTCAAGTCTTTGATTTCTTTATTGGTAGGTGAAGACAAGAATGCGTGCCTTTGTGAATTTTTCTTTGCTGGTTCTGACTTCCTCTTTTTGCTGATTCAGCTCATGATTAAAAGTGGCAACTTTCGCTTCCCATTCGACTGATGTCTTGCCAACACGATGGGACTTGTTAGCTTTTTAGAGAGCCACATAATCCTTGGTTAGGCTTTCGAGGTCATTTTTGAAGTGATCCCTTTCTTTGATGACTCGATCTATTTTATTCCTCCTAAAATAGATATCTATCTCTAACTGGCCCTTTTCCTTCTTAAATTGAGAGATTTCTGTGACAAAAGATGCCTTTTCTTGTTTGAACTCTGTCTTAAGTAGTTCGATCTCAAAAGGTAGCTCTTCTATTTGGATTTTTAGTATCTCAGAGTTAGGTGGTGGCAATGGGTCATTGATATGGTAGTGTCTCCATTCTTCGTATCTAGGAGTGGTGGGGCTTCCTCTCTAATATCTTTCCATACAATAGATCTTTTTTCGAAGCTTGGAAAGCTAACTGGACTTTTTCTTTATAATTGGGCTCTCTGTATTCAGAATCTCAATGTTGTAAGTCTTTAAAGAATAGGATGAATTGTTAGCATTGGAACTGATGCAATACCAATAGAGGAACATAACTAGTATTTCCCAATAATCTCAGGAGCAGTACACAAGTATAGTCTCTACATCTATACACAATCGCCTAAGGGAACACCCATGGGTCTCTCCACGTGACTTCTTCCTCCTTGACGTTTCATAATTCCTCAATCCAATACTTTTCTATCTTATCTTGATGACATTCATCCTCTAATGCCGTGGCAAGAGGACTAATCTTGAAGAAGAAATTTTGCCTAGCTCTCCCTTTCCTAACACAAAGATAACCTAAAAGCCATATCTAGAGCAATGGGGTGCATCCAATAAACCTTCATGTTCCTATTCTTTTACAAAAGTTGAGGGTGCAAATGGTTTTGGCGATGATGGCAGAAGCAGGGTTGATGTTGCAA
The DNA here is from genome assembly GCA_038381775.1 of Adansonia rubrostipa. NCBI lineage: Eukaryota > Viridiplantae > Streptophyta > Magnoliopsida > Malvales > Malvaceae > Adansonia > Adansonia rubrostipa. The sequence continues at coordinate 5,987,089 of JBBYHM010000015.1, forward strand.
TATAGGCAAGAAAAGAAATCTATGACTACCACCTCTACATAACCCAAAGTCTTTGGGAATATAATGAACCTGTAGATTGCCAGAGCATAGACATCTTGAGCTTTCTGTTGATCAGAAAGATTTACCATGGCCTCTTTCAAGCTAGCCCAAGAGATGCATTCATTGCTCCTTTTTACCTTGACGTGACTATCAACCCATGCTCCTGTGGCCCCAAGAACTTGCCGTAACCTTTTCTTGAATGGAGAAGGCATTAGCACTTTGCAGTAAATCTGATCTGACTTGGCCTTTTCTATGTCGAGCAAAACTGTGTACTCATCAATGGTGGGGACTAAATCTTATTGGTTGAAGGTGAAACATCAGTAGGTCAGATTCTAGAACTGTGCCACTACTCACAACAAGCCATCATCCAACTGAACTCAAAGTAAGAGAGTATATCCCTATACTTTTTAGTGAAGGTTTATTTCTCGTTATTGTCCCAATTGTCCCAAATATGCTTCAGTTCCCGACAATCATTCTACAAAAACCAATCGTGACCTCTTCATGCATTTTTGAAATGTAATCAGGCTTTAGAATATCCCCGCCTTGACGTTGGCGACCTTTTGACCATGTTCTAACATTTTCAAAGGACTCGATAGTGGAGATAAGTTGTTGCTCCATAAATGGTGCCCTTTGCTAAACACCAAACCAGAATAATTACCCCCAAAATGATGATAGTCGTGATAGTTATGATGAGATTATGCATATGCCAAGACATAAAACAAACGAAAAACGAGTTAGTGAAACATATAAGAGACAAATGTAAGGAATTACAAAATTTAAGAACATCAAAAAAAAATATTCATAACATGTCTCAACCAAGGTGATGAGATGAGAAACAGGCAGTGTATCAACATGTCTGGATATAACTTGCCCTTCATGAGGTGATAAATAATCGATCAATAGTAATATTCACTTATTAACACTAGTGCGAATACGCGTTAAGCTATGACTCAGACAGTATAATGGTTTACAGCATAAGACATTGTGAACAATGATTTTTGCTCACAGTCACTTATTTAGACAAAGGTTAGCCATCGTTCGGGCAGACGACAGCATGCTTTTATAAATGATAAAAAAATGCAGATATGGGTGACAATTATACAGTCATTATCACCTGTATAGTTATGGTAATTGAGAGTGAAGGTTAGGAATGTTTCCCCGAGTGACCCTATTCTCTAGGTGTTCTAAAAATGTTTTGGTATGGTTTAACATGATTTAGCTCATAAGGCTCACTATATAAGGTTTAATTTGATGCCTAAATAGGTATCTAATTGCTCCTCAGTCCGATAAGGACAGTCGAGGTAGCTCGATTCTAAGCCTATCGTGGGTTTGGCAGAACGGGTTTAATCCGGTGGATGTATTTCTCTATGCAAATGCTGAAGGTTACTCACGAGAGATATAGGTAATTTACATATGGGAAGTTATTACTATGCCTATGCAGAAGGTTACTCACGAAGGCAGATAGCTCACTTCCTCCTAATGACTGGGCTATAACCTTGCCATGGAGTTTGATGAGACTCTAATGCACAAGCAAGTGCATGGTGTGTGACAGGGAAACGATCAAACCTTTTTGCTTACTCCCGTATTACCATTTTTATTAAACTGATGATTATTCAAAAATAAGATAATCATGTCAAACAAAAGCTTAGTTGACAAAATGAAACAAGGGTCATAATTAAATAATAACCAAAGATTGAAAGAATCGAGAATCTAGTAAGACACGGTTAGTTATTGGCCTAACTCTCTATACATTCCCCAATGGAGTCGCCAAGCTTTCGCAACGTACCCTGGGGTAGATCCTTATGGATTTATGGGAGCATACGACTTAAAATATCTTTTTAACTAGGAAATATCTTCTTGACTGAGACTTTTCCTTTGTGACGTGATGAGAACAAGAAAGTATGGATTCTCGACTTATGATACAGTGAAGGGGAACCATAAGATGAATTGTTTGTCTTATTGGTCTCGAATGACCATCACAAAGTGGCCAATGCTTAGAG
>JBBYHM010000015.1:5992889-6044959 GCA_038381775.1 Adansonia rubrostipa
CATGTATCGATACATTCAGGCAAATTTATGAATTTTCCTATGTCTTTTATCCTCGAACACCTAAAACTATATCCTTTGATGCCACATCATCACCCCTTTTCACATTCATGCCCTAGATTGCCAAAAAATTAGCTCGGATAAAATAAGGTGTCTACACAAAATAATGTCTATTTATCTTTGCCTTGTTCTTAGTACTCAGTAACAGCCAAAAATGGGCAGCTATAGACACTCTATTTTGTCTGAGCCAATTTCAAGGCATCAGAAGTTATCATCCAAGGCACTGTCAAGGTCATTCAAAGAAGCACAAGTCAAGTTCCTATCATTCTTAACTGAAGTAAAGAGTTTAAAGAGTCAAATATAAGAAAAGTCTACATTTTTATATATATCTTGATACAAAGGCTTGAGGTATCGATACAAGGCTCTATGTCATTCAAATTCTAAGATGTTGATGTTGCTATTTCTATCGATAATAAGGGTGTTTACATCAATAGAAAGTTATGTTAAAGTCAACATCATGATTTTTGGCGAATAAGTATCAATACAAAGATAAATGTATCAATACAACAAGTTAGGTATCGATACAAGCTTCCTAGTGTCAATACACTATGCTTTGTATCACTACCAATTTTGAAGTGTCAATACATTTTAGGCTTGTTTGCTCAATGTATCAAGACAAAGCTTGATATTAATACACAAGGTTATTTTAGCCTAATTTAATACATTTTTCCTCTTCATACCATGAGTCCAAAACTCAAAAGTGGTCATGGCATTGGCCTCAGAAAGTATCTGACATCTAACGTAACTTTATATAAATCGTATAGATTTAATATTTAGGCTCTAAACATTGGATTAGCACATTTGGGGAATGTCCATTGAGCTTGGCATAAGGGTATTTCATGAGAAATCTAATTTTGTGAAGGACAAACTTAAGATTACTCATATAACCAGCTAATGCATGGTTTTCTTTGCCAGCAAAAATTACTATCAACCAAACAAATGCTAAAAGGTATCCTATTATTAAAATAAGTCATCATATTGTAAATGCCAAAAGTCTTATATGCCCTTATTGCTACTAATCTTATTGTACACAATTATCTACTATATAATAAAATTTTTACTTAGCTAAGAAGGTAACCTTTTGACATCAGCCACCAAAGAAATCCTCAAGATCTCCCTAAAACTCCATTCCCTCATCTCCTTTTCCACCTTCCAAAAACCCTACCAAAACCTCTTATTTCTCTCATCTCTACCCTAAAAAGCATCCTCCATAGCCATCATAACTAGAAGCTCTTTCTTTTTATTCTTTTCTTGCTAATCAATAACAAAAAAAAGAAGAAAGTGATCAAAAAGTTACTGGAGTGCCATTTAAGGATATAACTAGGAGTTCAAGCTTTCATTAGGGTATATTTTTTATCTTTTCTTCTTTTTATTTTGTATTTTTCTTCATCCTTATCACCTTAGTGAACCTCTATGTTTCCATGACCTTATTAACGATTCCATGCATTATTATGGCTTTATTTGTGGTAGCCTTAAGATTTTGTTTTTTTATTTACTGCTTTAATAGTGTTTTAATGAACTAGAATGCCATAATTCTTGGTGACATTAACACAACCCCTGCTCCTTTATTCTTGCCTTGTTTTTCTTTATCTCAACATACTCTTTTCATGTGTGAATGCTTCGCCTAGCATATTTAAATCGTGATCATGCCTTGGGATACATTTTTACTATGATTTCTTTGATGAAATCTATGGATAGTTTGCTATTTTGAGTGATTGTTCATGTTTGATATCTTCACTTATTTTAAGTTCATCATATATTTATTGACATGCCTCCATGATGTTAAGTCTATAACCTTAATCAATAGGGATTAGCATGGTTTAATATCTTTAATATATTGGTTCTCTAATCTTGGGGATATATCAAACAAAAATGTTTAAAACCATGGCCTCATCAGGCCAAAAAATTCTATTTTAATCCAAAATCAAAAATGCTTTCAAATATATTGTTTAAGCCTTTTTTCGAGCCTACCAATTTTATTCATGTAGATAGTAGACAATTCAGTGACCTACTTTATAGGAACTAGATTGGTCTATTATTTCACGATCGTGGACCTCAGTGATTGGACATTTGTATGCCCAATGCTTTAACATGTGACTATAAAAGCCTTAACCTGAAAAAACCCCTATTTTGGTACTGGTAACACGGTGATCCTTATTTGAAAAATTACTTTTGGACTCAAAATGACTTTTCTAGAATTTTTTACATTTTTCTTGGAAAAGGCTTTTAATTACCTTTAAAATGATACCTTGCATGCCCCTAAATCATTCCATGTATAGAAGTTATGATTTTTGAATCTTTATTGTCCAAAACCCTTGGAATCAAAGATTCATACTCTATTTGGGTGATTTCAACCCAGCAAATGATTTTTATGGATTTTTTTTAAATATTTTTCTTTTAAAGGTTGTAAAATTCCCTTTTTGAAAGGGTGTCGTTGTGATTTAACAATTTTGAACAAGTCCGTGGTGATTTTTCAAAGTTTGCTACTATCTATTTCTAGCACTTGCTATCAATGCTAACTCAGAGCCAGTTTCAAAAACTAATTCCACCTAGAAATGATTTTCTATGATCTTTGAAACATGTTACATTAATCCTTATTGAGTTACATTTCTAATGACGCCTTATTTGCACTAGAAACTATCGGACCAAACCAAAATAAGTTCAAGAATATGGGTAATGCAATGCTTTCCCATGTTTTGGCTGAACTTGAGAAAATTTATTTGGATTTTCCTGAACCATCATTTCTAGCATTTAAATGACTCAAAATATATTTAATAATTTCTCTCATGATGTCATGAGTCATGAAATATATCCTTTTAAGCTTGGATTAAAACCGAAAATTGTTTTCAAAATCAATTTTCATTTTTTATTTAAAATATTTTCATTTTAAAATTTATTTTCTTTAAAAATTTCAAAAATTTTGACTTTAAAAAATCACTCAAATTTTTTCTTTTCAATATCCAACCTTATTTTCACAAGGAGATTTCCCAACCCTATTTCCTCCTAGGGGATACTCCAACCCTATTTTTTAAAATACATCTAAGTTTTCTCTCCTCCAAGCTTCTCTGGACCTTTTATGTAATTTTTATGCCTAAGACGACCATCAAATCCAAACACATCTCAAATTGTCAATTTGATTATTCCTCAATAAACAAGGTCAATTACAAAATACATCTTGATCATCCCTCATTTTCTTTGTTTTCATACATTCATCTTTAATGCTAATTTTATTATATTTATTTATGTCTTACTAAGTTGTTTCTCTTATTGATAATGATTCCCATTCATGTTTTCAGAAACAATGAATTTAAACCTGAGGTAATTTTCCACATTAATATCCTTCTAGTGCTTGACATAGATTATCCTTATCAAAATTAATTCGGACCTCATTTTACTAAATCCTCTATGTTTCTCCTCCCTCTCATGTTACATGAGGAGATATTAATTAAACTTTTATCATAAGAACCCAAATCCAATATTTAAAATTTTGCATTCATAAAAAGGTGATTACACATAAATAATGATCGCATAAAAAATTGAGGAAAATTGAGACTTCAATAATTTATGGCTAGATAGTACCAATTTTGGGCATCCTAAGGGTGCTAATCCTTCTTCACATGTAACTAATTCCTAAACCCTTTTAAAACAAACTTTAGCATACGTAGTTCATAAAATTAGCATTTTGAGTTTGGTAACTCAGAGTTATCGATTTTAATAGGTTTACATCATACCTAATCCACAATGTTGGCAGCAACTCCAAATCATGGTCATTTCATAATGGCCATACAAGATCGATTGGATGAGTGATTTATCATAGTCCCCCTTTAACTTTTACTCTATCATGCGTAATTCAAGTCCTAATCAAATGGATAATCCAAAGGTAAACCCCTCTTCCTTTGTTTTCTAAGTCATAGCATGCCATGCGAATAATGAGCATGTCATGACACATATTAAAAAGAAACATATCCATTACTCTAAATGAAATTTAAAGCCATTACAATGGCTTGTCGTAGCCTTAAGATAGAATGCCACACATAGAAAGCCCCTTAAGAGAACACATAAGAGAAAATATTATCTTGTTTAAGATATTTAGCAGAGAGGGCTTGAACCCAAAACTTATGCCTATCATGAAATAAGCTCCATATTAACTTTCTAGAAAGTGCAATGTTACCACTACAAGCCACCTTTACACTCAAACCATGGAAATGTTATTTTGTCCTACTTAACAAGGTGAAAACCCTAAAAATTCTCTGAAATGCTATAAATAAATTTTCTTGCGATAGCATCAAGTTCATCACATAGAGATTATGGAAACCATAAATTCACCATGTTATAGACAAAGGTTGATGCAAGTACTAAATTTGCAAAAGTAAAGTGGCCTACCTTATTCAATAGTCGACATTTATAGGACATTAATTTAATTCTAATTTTATTAACTATAAAGTTAAAATCGATTTTTAACATAGGAAACCCAAGATATTTGCCAAAGTTAAATGTAAAATGAATAGAAATATTCACAAACTTCTCCTTCCTAACCTTTAAAACATTCAAAGAACATATGGATTTGGATTTCTCCACATTAACCTTCAATCCCGGGGCTTTACAAAAATTAGGATAATTGTTGATATAAGTCCAACTTAAGAAGTTTTAATCTTATAAGTAGCAAGACATCATTTGCGAAGAAAAGTTGCAAGATGCTCAGCCTCTTCTAGAAACCTTAATTGGTATCCATTGCTTGGATAACACTTCATCCATTATAGGCAAAGTAGTTTTTCTACCAATAAGACTAATGAACAAGGGGAAAGCAGTTCCTTTTTTCTCAACCATTAAGGGGCAAAGTTTAATAATTATCACTATTCCAAAAAAGGAAAAGAATTAATGATAGCATAAAATGCATTCTAAATTTAACTATATTTGAAGAAAATTCAAACTCATCCATTGTAACTCTTAAATAAGACCAATCAACTGTATCACATGCCTTTTCCAAGTCAAGTTTGAAAACTAAAGTTCCTTGCATGCTTCTAGTCTTACTCATATAGTGGAGGACTTATTGGCAAACAATAGCATTATCTAACATTCCTTTGCCAAGCTAAAGCTGCTTTGAAGTGGACTAATTAAGTTAGCTAAAAATGGTCTTAACCTATTCACACCAGTACCTTTGTAACTAGCTTATAAATTACATTACATAAGCTAATGGGACTAAAATCCTTAAAAATAACAGGTTGATTCACCTTTAATATGAAACAAACCAAACTCTCTAAAATCCTTGAGTTAAAATTACAATTAATAAGAGTGAACCAATAACTAGGTATCATTTCCAACTATCTCTCAATAGTTTTTTAGGAAGAAAGGTTGAAAACCATTAGGGCCAAGTGCTTTGTAGGGTTTTATAGAACTCAAAGCCCCAAATACTTCCTTCTTAATCACCAGAGCAGTAAGTGCATTAACCACTTTAGAATGAAGACTAAGAATGTTTAAGTTTTTAGAGCACTCGGTTAAGTTTTATGCTCATAACAGAAAAAGGATTTAATGAAACTAAGAGCTTTATTTTGGAGCATCTCATTGTTAAAGCATCAAGTAGCATTAGGTGAATTGATGCCATGGATTTTATTTTGCTTTTATCAAACAATTGTTTGGACATGAAAAAAGAAGTGTTTCCATCCCTAAAATGAACCCACTTTTGCCAAGATTTTTAATACCATAACATCTCTACTTGAAAAAAAATGTGGTTGTATTCATTTTGAAGGCTATGCTTGTTTGGAATACCCCAAGGATGAAAAATATTTTGATGTTTTCATTATATTTATATTTGAGGTTTCATTATATAATCGCTATTATCCTCATTTAATTTATGTGTTAAAGTAAAAGAAAGCAAATATGGCTCATTGACTAGTTGTATTTATACCATTAGAATGTAAGGTAAGTAGTCTAAAGTGATAGTCCATAGTCTATAGGGTTAACATGAGCAACTAAACAATGATAAACTATTATATCATCTAAATCCAATTGGGAAGATTGCCTCTCTTGGCCATTTAGAGCAAACTGACTTTTGAGTAGAGACATAGATATATTGCTTAGAGGTGGTGATATACTGGACTGGACAAAAGTGCAATTAATCCATTAATAAGTCCATTTACTTAGATTAATTCACTTTTGACATTCATTGTGTAATGACATTAGTCATGATTAAATAATTAACTCTATGTGTATATCTTGTACACTTTGACATTCCAAAGACTAAAGCATCTCAAAATATTAAGCTACTAGATCGGTTCATTAGGCATATGACTTATACTCAATGAGAGCTTTACTTATAGATATGGAACAAAGCTCTATTAAAGAGTTAAGGTTATCCTCTTAAAAGGCATTATATGATATAGTGAAAATGGACGAGGCTTTTGTCATTTGTTTGTTAAATGATAGATTCTCACATGTGGTGAACAATCATTTTCACATGGAGAGTATAATTGAACTTTGAGATAAGGTGATCAAGTAGGTAAAACAGATTATAACCTTAACTCGATTATAGATATCATATGAGGATATTCCATAGATGACAAGGTCATTGGACTAAAAGGCTAGCTATAAAGCTTACGTGATACGGTATATAATTAGGAATACAGTTTCAGTTCCTTGGTGGTACAACTCTAAGATTAATAATTATGTGATTAATTATTCAAGATAGAATAATTGATACATAGATTATTAGAGCCTAATTACATATGTCCAATTGATCCCTCCACTAACTTGATATAATTCCTTAATAAATTGGTTCTTGATTGGAATATTCATAGTCAGAGGATTCTCAATATGGTGAAGTGGTGCACCAGATACATTCTTTTTAGAGATATGGGTGTTTTCTTCAATAAATAAATGAAAATGATTTTTGATTTTATTTATTTAGAATATATATTTAATTTGAATTAAATATTTATTAAACAAGAATTGGCAATTTAAATTAATTATATCTATCTTTTCATAAATATGAGAATTAATTTAAATTAAATAGATATGGGAAAATTAATTGTTTACATAATTAATTTGATATCTAGAAAGTCTTGCTTAAATAATTATTTATAAATTAAATGTGTATAATATTCTAAATAAATTAAGAAAAATTATTTTATTTATTTATTTTAAATTTTTGTTTATATTAATTATTTTATTATAGTTAATATTAGTTTGATAATTATTACATAATTATTCTATTCAAATTAAATTGCCAGGATTTTATTTTGAATTAGAATTGGAATTATGAAAAATTATTTGGTTAAATAAAATTACAATTAAATAAAAATTAAATAATATGTAGATTATATAGGTTAAACTCCTTAAATGAACTTGGGCCAAATAATATATGGCTGCATTAAGGCTTGGCCGAATTTTGGGCCATTCCTATACTAGGGTTGGCAGTAACAAGGGTTTTAAGGAGTGGATAAAATAATTATTTTAATTAAGATTATGCACATTTTGTTACCTTTAGGGTATCATGTTAGACCATTTACACCACCTTTAGGTTTCTAATCATAATATCTCATGATTTTTAACCTATTGGCACAAAAGTGGTCTTAAAGGAAAATCAAGCCATACAAATCTGGAGTAGATCGAGATAATGAGTACTCACACCACCATCTGGGAATTGGAGAATAGTGGAGAAGACATGGTAGTTGAAGCTTTCACACAGATCTCGGAATTCTTGGACAACATCTTCAAATCTGCAACTGATGTAATTGATTATGGTGGTTATATAATATATAACAATTCAATTTAATACTATCGGATTAATTTTTTTTAAATTCTACTATGCATCTAATCTCTTTTTTTCCAATAATGCTAAAATTGAAGAAGAAATAAAGTCACTAGACTCAAGACTTAGTTGGATGCCTTTTAATCTTGTCTCAATAAGATGCTTCCTATAAAAAATATTCATTATGTTTCTTTATTAAATCGAAAGGATTCAGCACGCACCTTTTGTATACATTACACTCCATTATGAGCAATATTTCCCCATGCACAAATAATAACACCCATATACACCTTATAGGAAGCCCATGCCACCTCAAATGTAAAAGGCTTTAAAACATTCCTCACGGGAAGGCCACCACACCGTAAAAAGATAAGATTATGATCCAAATGAAGGCTACAAAGATTCTCCTCAAAGGTTTTAGGAAATGATAGCTACCATTGTTCATTGGGCAAGTCCACAATCAAGGTGTTTAGAAATGCTTTTATGCCTATTATAGGTTGATGTCAAGTAAATTTGCACCCAGTAATGCTAATTGGGGTGTTTAATTACGTGTTTTAAAGATTTATAGATGACAAAAAAAATGTTATCAAATCTCTACCGCCATATTCATAACTATTAAAAATTTATCTCGAAATCTTATTTAGTTTGCAATGACTTTAGTTAGTATTTATTTAATTAAATCTTTCTATTGTCTTATAGAATGAGAAATATGGTTGTTAAGAGCTTCCTACCATTTTTCTTAATAGAAAAAAAGATTGCAAATATAGAAATTGAGATAAAGTACATAAACCTTTTGATTAATATGACTACACAAACTTATATGGTTTAAAAAATGCAAACTTACCTCACTAAGGATGAACAAAACTCTAATCTTTTGAGGTTTATTTATTGAGTAAATTTTTTAAAAAAATTATATCTTTGTAAAATATTAATTATTTTTTCTTTTATTTATTTTTATTTAATTTTTAACAAAAAATAATGAAAATTTAATCAGTTTTAAATTTTATTTAATTACTTTAACATTAAACTTTATTTAAATTATATTCTAATTTAAGTAAATGTTAAATATTTTAAACTATCTTTGATTCAATTATAGACTAACTTTAAGATGAACTCCTTGATTATTTTTATTTAAAAAAGTTTTAATAGTGAAAAAATTGATTAAAAATAAAAAAAAAGTGAGAAATAAGGATAGGAAGAAAAGAAAAATATAACTATTACTCATGAGATTTTATTAAAAATAAGCTTACCTCTGGTAGTTTGAAAATCACATGTTTTCTCTTTTGAAAATGACTAATATTAGCAGTTCATTAATCAAACTAATATTTATTTTCAAAATTTAGTATAAATATTAAATATACCCTCATTTTATTTATTTTTCCTTTTTTATGTTTTGATTTAATTAATTTTTTATCACTAAATTTTTTAAATAATTTTAATTAATTTATTTTAAATAAAAATAATTTAATGAATTCATCTTAAACATAATATATCATTGATATAAATATAAGTTTAAAAGCCTTTACATATACTTGCATAAAAAATATTAAAATAGAAAACATATAATTATCATCCATGATATTTATTAAAAAAATAAGCTTACATATATTAACTTGAGAATTATATTTTATCTATTTTAAAAAATAACTAATGTTAAGACTTCATTAATCAAATTAATATTTGTTTAAATTTTAATTTAAATATTAAGTATCCTTATTTTGGTCATTTCTTTGTTTTAATCAATTTCTTTCACTAAAATTTTAAAATAATTTTGTTAATTTATTTCAAATAAAAAACATAATACATTCATCTTAAAGTTAATCTATTGAATTAAAGATAAGTTTAAAATATTTGACATGTACTTGCATTAGAATATAATTTAATTAAATTTAATAATAAGTAAAAATAATTTTAAAACTAATTAAATTTTTTTTTTTTTTGTAGTTAAATAATGATGATTATGATGATGGTTCCAAATTCATTATCATTAGTGTAATAATGGCAACATAGGGCCAGACTTAATAGTGTCAAAATAATGTCTTATGAAATGTCCAAATTGTATACTTGTTTCATACCAACAAACCTAAGATTCTAAACCCCTAATCATAAGTTGATTCAAAAATCAATCAAACATTCAAAGCTCATAACCAAAAGTTTATTAAAAAATCCATCTAACATTCGAATCCCTAAAATAAATGCACCAAAACAAAACACTAGATCTTATTAACCTAACATTCAAACATATATATGTGTATAAGCTATAAACATTTAAACCCAAGATGTGACGCTAAAAGCATACCAGGAATTTCAATCAATAAGAAGAGGGAGTCAAGACTTAGAGAAAAAAAACTAGAATCAATGAAATTATTGAGAGATAAATGTTAGACTCTTTTGATAAAGTTGTAATTTCATTAATGTTTTAAGCACAAAAAGGACCCCAAAACATTAAAATGAGGGGAGAAGGAAGGAGTGGACAAACATTAAATTTTGGTGAAATGTAACAAAACTATGAAGAGGTGAGTATGAAATTATTATTGAATCTTGACATTAATGCGATTTGGTTTGGATAACATTTGCACTAATGATCGATCTAAGATTCTATCATGAGATTACTTTGTTTGTTTCAAGAATATACCTCGATCTTAATAATGTTATATTACCTAGAGTGCCAAGACTTGATAATATTGAAAGGTTTTTTGGTTTGGAGAATATTAGATTACCAAAAAAGTAAAATGTAAAAAGTAATAGGATCACCTCTTAAAAGATTCCCGAGACACATTCTCATTAATCTAACATGCATGTATTTGGTTCACCTTCCTTTATTAAAGACTATAGAGTTTGATTAGCCAAGAATATAACATTCCAATGTGATCATATTACTAATATACCCTTTACCATTAAAAACAAGAAATAATTTTTTTCTTCTCGACACAGAATGCTTATTCCAACAGTAAATGCAGATGTTAACAAAACAACCATTTAAGTCTTAAAATAATGCTACAATTTTTATGCTTCAAGCATAAATAGAAGACAATGGTACATAACTAAATTGATCAAAAAGAAGGTTTACCCTACACAGTTGTTCAGATTTACAAGAAAATTGAAATTATTTGTTAACATACAAAATAAACAAAGTTGTGCAAACTCCAATAAAAATATCATAATTAATCCTTTATTATAATAATAAGTAGAATAAGATGCATAATTGCTATTGTTTATATCATTTAAACTTTTCTGAAATAATTCTTTTTGTTCTTTTATCACAGTTAAGTTCCAATACTCTAGAAATGCAATTTTTGCATTCCTTTGATCCTTATACATCTTGCGACGGGCTGTAAAATAATGCAAGACTTGTAGTTTAGCTTTATCTTAAGTATTATAAATATCTAGCTTATGCCCATTAAAAACAACAAAGTATTTTTCAACCATTTTCTAAAAAACTAGAAACATAAAGGAGTATTATCATGTCAATCAGAGGATTTTACTGGAAATGCAAATATATTGGTTATAGCTTAGAGACCATAGAATAATCCATATTCTTTGGTTATAACTTAATTAAAGAAACAACATATGCATACATATATATATGCCCTATCTTCTTCATATAAGCCTCTCAAGTATTTCAAATTGAGATTTTTTTATAAGTCATTGTCTTTATTAAAGGGTTAAAACATCCAAATAACAAAACATAAATGCATGAATAATGACAAACAAACCATCAACACCCAAAAACTTCCATAAAGAAAGACATCAACACAGGACATAACACAATAGCTATAAAAAGTAACAAGGACACATAAAAGTCTAACAATGTTTTACCATTAAACTATAAGGTCTTCAGTTTATTAACACTAGTTTGGGCTGATGAATCCTCCATTCATTCTTTAACTTATAATAGCTCTCATGGTAACTACTTATCCTATGAAAAATTATCATGCAAGCCAAGCAAAAGTAATATGACCACCACCAAGGAGAATCAATCAAATCCTTTATATAAATTTAAAATTTATGGCCAATTTAACTATTTCATTATCATATTAAGAGAATTTGTCTAAAATAATGAATGATTGAACTAACATAATGACCAAAATATCCCTTATCATTCTCCAAACATAACAGAACAAATATTACTTTCGTTAAGAATTTATATATTAGCTACAAACTAAGCAAAAATGGCCTTACACCAGTAGATTTAAGGCATATTAATGCATTCACACCAATAAATTAAAAAAGGATTAAGCTCACTTTGGGTAAACTATTGAGAGAGAAGTAGCTAGTTTGGCATGGAAAAAGAAGAAGCGAAGCACTTTGAGTCAACTTTTTCAGAAATAAGTCTTTAAGTAAATATCGAGAGAGGATAAATAAGGCATTTTAGGTTAATTATCAATGGAAAAGCCACTAGGTCAACATCGAGGGAGGAAAATAAAGGAAAAGTAGAACACTTGAGTTAACTCTTTAAGAGAAATCGGGTTAATGTCAAGAAGAAGCTTGGGTTAGATTGATTATGAATAAGAATAAGAAATAGCATGGTAGCTACCCTTTACATTTTCATCTGTTTAAGTTGTTTTGGGTTATGATTACTTACAAAACTTAAAGATAAAATGGTTAAAAGGGTTAAAATAATAAGTCTATGATGTAACAATATTTAAGGCTGAGGTGGGTATAGGGTTACCCTCAATATGATTGAATAATGTCATTGTAGATAATATAATGTTAGCAAAATCTAGTAATATTTTAAACCAAACAAGGTTATCTTATCACAGAATCCAAGATTATACAGTAATATCATATAACTTGAACCGAATGGCCCTTAAAGGTAATCTTTTTTTTAGTTTATGTTATACTCTATAGAATGTAACATTTGAGTCACTTCTATCCCTTCCCCTATTTTTTATGTTTTTGGTCTCGTTTGCCTATAAATTATAATTAAATTATAACTTATACCACATCTCTCTCATTTTTTTTCTTTCAACTATAGTTTCCTTTTTGCCTATTTCTCTTTCTCTTTTTTTTGACATAGTCTCCCTGCTTTAAATATGGCTTTCCCTTCCTTTTACCTTATTTTTCATTTTTTTTAGATTTTAAATTAATAATTTAAGGTTTTTTGGTTGTTTTTTTTATTTAAATGAGTTGCAGTTGATAGGTTTTATTCTAAAATTGACCAAGTTTCTTGATTTGTGAGGGCATGTTAATCCATGAATGGTTATTATGTTTTCTTGCTTTGTCCTTTTATCATGTTTTTAGTTTTTAGCTGATTTTTGTTTCTTGTTCTCTGTTGATTATGTTTCACTTTTGATTTTTTTCTTATTTTGGCTTTTTGTTTTCATGTTTCCTTGTTTGTTGCATCTTCCATATAATTTTATTAAAATCTTAAATAATGAATATTATAATGTTTTGAAACCACATTATTTTTACATAGGAAGTGGCAATGAAAAAGGTGATTAATTAACTTCAAGAACCAACAATGAAGTAACTTTTGAAAGCTAATTAAAAATTTTAAGACCTATGAAAAATTTTGAAAGTTGTGATATCTCACTAATATCAAACTTTTCATGCAGCAGCATCAAATATAGCTTAATTATTTTTAGTGTGATTATGAAAATCTTTTTTTTTTTAGTTACCTAATAAAAACAAAGTTATGAAATCAAATAAAGAACTATATCTTAATTGTCTGCTTCCCACTTTCAGAAAGTAGAATGGCTTTAAATTATTTTTTCTTTAGACTCAAATTATCGCCACATGCTCGGCCTTTAAAACTTCAGATGATTTGAAAGGCATAGGGTGCTTAACTTAAAAATAAATGATGGTTGATTATGATCAAGCCTTTGAATTATCCCATGATTAGGACTTGGATTAGGCATAATAATGGGGAGGAAAAGGAAGAGATCATCAGGTGAATCACTTATCCAACTAGTCTCGGATGGCCACCATGAAGTGCCTATAAACTTGGAGTCACCATCGACACCTATTGAAAACAATATTCGAGTTATGAAATCAAAACATTGATTTCAAGGTCTACGAAGTCTAGAGATTCATTGGTAGGGTTCGGGAGTTGGTTATGTGCGGGGAAGAACTAGCATCCCTACGACACCTAAAATCGATACTACTAACTATGTGTCACTTTGGTCTTAGCTAAATATGTTCCATTTAGTCTCTATTTAGATATAGTCCTCTTTAATGCATGAAGTTTTGGAAAATAGAAATCCAGGTTTTTTAAAGAAAATTAGGTCACATACACCTCGGAGATGTGAGGAACATAGGGATTTTTGTGAAAATAATGTCTGGACTGGAAAGGGAATTTTGTCATCATAGATAATACCTTACCAGAAAGGGAATTTTATGAATTTTTTTGGAAAAATATTTGAAAATTTTGTAAAAATCATTTGATGGGCAAAATGGGCTAAACAAAATGTTGCATGCTGGTTTTAGGGGTTTTAGACAGCAAAGGTTCGAAAAATTATAACCCCTTCGTCTGAGATAATCCAAGGGCAAGTACATCGTTAGAAAGGTAATTCAATGGCTTATAAAGGAAAAATATTAGAAAAATCAAAAGAAATATTTTATGGTTTAAAAATGATTTTTTAAGTTCAAACTAAGTGTTGCTAGAGCAAAAATAGGGGGATTATTCGATATTCCATCTTTTTCGAAGATAGACTCGGGTCTAGGGCATCTGAATATCCATGATAGATAGTAACACAAGCTTTACAAGTTCATTGCATAATCCTAGAGTAGTTTGGGATGATGGAAAAACCCATTGACGATGTCACCAAGAGGAACATGAAGCTCAAGATCAAGGATTAATACTAAAATGGATTTCCTTTTTCCTCTTTTTCTTTAAAAAATGAACTTATTTCACCATGAATCCAAAGCTAAAATATTGATTTGCCCCTAAGATTGGGAGATCAATTTGATGAAAACATTAAGTCCATGTTACTCTTCATTTATTGAAGGTAACATGAACTTAACTTGGGATGTTTCTAAAAATTATTTTGCTAGAAATAAGCAAGCATTTTAAACAAGATATCATCAACAAAATACAACCCTTACAAAGATAAACATGTATTAAACGTGAAAACATGCAGAGATGACATTTTGACATGGAAATGGGTGACATAGATGCAAGAAAATGACAAATAGGGTGCATGGAGATGATATAAACGTGTTTATACAAAGGAGTGGATGTTGGGTTTGTCAAGATGACATTTTTATTTCATGAGCCTCTGTAAAACATAAGAAAAACATTTAAACATACCTAAGATACATTAAGGTGACCATTTAAATATGAAATGGATATATGAATATGTAAGGAACATGGCAAAAGATGCATAAAAAGAGGCTGTATAATGATGAAAATGAAGCATGGTGAGTTCACATATCTAACAACATTAAGGTGTCAAGAGGGTCATCAAGATCCTAAGACTACCACAACCAAGGCAACAAAAATGCATGAGTATTAGGAAGGTCGTGGCAACATGAAGGGCTCACTAAAATGAAATGGATGATCAAAATAGAAAATACATGGAGCAAGTTAAAAAAATAGCAGTAAAAGCTTAAAGTTTATTCCTTTCTTTTAAGTAGTAACTTTAAGCTCAGTTCTTTCCCTCTTTTTGCTATTGTTTTGTAAGAAAAAGGTGAAAAAGAAGAAATGTTTTAGTAATATGGTTGCTGATAGGGCGTTTTGAGGATGAAAGTGTGTGAAAGGTTGAGTTTTTGAAGGTGTTCTGGTGGTGGTTTTGGGGAGCTACGGGAATAAAGGTTGGTTGAGGTGAAAGGTAATGGAATAGTGTTTTGTTAGTTGTTAGAGCTGGAGTTGATGAAGGATTTATGGGGATGGATGAAAAATTTTTGGTTATTGCTAGAGAGCTTATTTGATAGCTTAAAATTTTTTTTATGGTTAAGAGATTTTTTTATGGAGGGAGTCCTCTTTTTAATGTAATGCTCAGCCAATGCCTTTAGGAGACAAGGCAAAGGCATTTTTTATTTTTCACTTCTAGACCAAGGAACATCTCCAGCTACCATGCTCAGCTAGTGTTTTTCTCATTAGTTCTGTCATACTAAGAAAGAGAGCAAAAACACTATAAAAGCTTCCCAGCTAATAATATGCCCGCCACCCTCTTACAACCATATATTTTGTGAAAGTAACCTTTGTAATTGGTTGTTTGGGCTCTAAAATTTGTTTAAATTTGATTAAAGGCCTAAAACCAAGGTTTGCAATGTTTTATGATAGTTTTCTGATGCCAAAAACATGTTTGGATCAAATTTTTGAAGGTTAAAAAATAGTCCAAGCAAGGCAAAATGCCTTATTGTATCGATATAAAACATGTTGTATCGATGCACGAAGCAATTTTTAACATCGAGTATCGATACAAGGAGCTGTGTATCGATGTTAAGAGCAAAATTATTTCCAGTCTCGAGACTTGGAGGCCTGTATCAATACTGCATGGACTTGTATCTATACTCATGCTTGTGTATCGATGCATTTCGCCAAAAATCACAACTTTAGCTACTACTAAGACCTATATTGATACAAACATGCCAGGTATCGATATCACACCTTGAGTATCGATACCACATGTGAAAATTCAAGTTTGTCACATTATAAAGGCCTCGTATCAATACTCGTGTACCAATATAACTTGCACATACCCATGGCTTCTCAAGTTACCTTTACTTAGTCATAAACAATAAGAAATTAACCTATGTATTCATCTAAATAACTGTGGTGACACCATGAAAAATGGCATTTGATGCCTCGATTTTATATTTTTCTTTAATATAGCCTATAGGCATTTTAGACTGTCAACTTTAAACCCATATGAGTACTCTCTGATAAGTAAGGCTAAACTATTCCTTGACATAAGTAGCATTGACACACTCGAAGGATTGGAAAAAGAGGATTGTGGGGTATCTTCATTAGGTTCAACATATGGAGCATCAGTAGCAGCAATGATATCTTATTCTTCTTCGATTGTAACAACTTTATTCTCAATGATGAATTTTAGCTTTTGGTACAATAATGATGGCACTACTCTAGCAGAATGAATCCAAGGCCTTCCCAATAAGCAGTTATATGATTAAGCAATGTCCATCACATATAAGTCAACTTTATAACGTGGGCTGATTTGGAGTGAAATGGTTATGTTCCCACAATGTTCCGACAAGTTTCATCAAATGCTCGCTCATATGACTATTTTGGATATGAGATACGTCAATAGGAAGCTTGTTCAGGCATGACATGGGCATTACATTTAAAGCCGATCCATTATCAATGAGCATCTTAAGCAACATGGTGCCTTTACAATATGTGGCGATATGGAGGGCTTTGTAATTTCATCTTCCTCTGTGCGAGATTTCATTATCGCTGAAAGATATGCAATTGTCAGCGGTGATGTTTGTTCACTAGCTGATCTAACTGACCTATAGAGATATCGGGAATGATATAGGCCTCATTGAAAACCTTGAGGAGGCCATTCATGTGAGCTTCCAAATTCAATAGCAATGACAATACAGATATCTTGGTGGGTTACTTGATCAATTGATTGATGATGCTATATTCATTGTGCTTGATGAATATAAGGAATTTCATAGCTTCTTTCTCGCTCACTGGATCCTTGACAGCTATTGATTTTAAAGTTTTGGTTGCAGACTTTAGTGCTTGAGAAATGAGATTAGATTTTCTTGTTGAGTATTATTTTTTGATGTTGTTAGGGTGTAACATTAGTCACTCCTAGTTAGTGACTCAATCTTGAAAGGTTAGTGCTTGCTGCTTGCTGGCTAGATTCTTCAATGATTAAAGTTTTGCTTTCATAGTTCCACGAAACTGCCTTATCATCTTTATAGGGGAAAGGAAATATAAGTTGAATGATCATCTAAGGTTGACCAGGGTTAACTTTAACTCTCGATCAATTATCATACAAAATCAATAGCCTTTTAATCCCGTAAGAAAGATTATTTGTTTCCTCCAGTAATGGTGTTACATTTGCAGACTCAGTATGTGGGGTTTACTTTTCATCATAGAATTTGATGCTACCCTCGTTCATCATCCTTTGAACCATTGTGCGAAACTCTTTGCATGTTTGAAGAGTATGGCTGCAAACAATATGGAAATCACAAAAGTTGTCAATCCTTTCATCTATCATCTTGGTTGCATTAAGTAGCTTAGCTTACACTAAGATTTGCCAAACCAAATTCATTAGTGTCCGAACTTCTTCAATGTTTTCCATATTCTCATAGTTTTCTTCAACAATCATTTCCTTTAGGTTTAACTCAGCATGAGTTTAAGATGAACTGGCTTCAACGTTGGATTTTGATTACTTACCAGCCTTCATATTTCCTTTCCTTTTATCTTTGCAGATATTTTTTCTACTCAGTTCATTTTTATGGCTTCATCGATCTTTCCACAGAGTATGACCACATCTGCAAAGTTTTTTTGGAAGCTTCTCGCTACCTTTTCATAATAAGAGGCTTGCAACTTGATGATGCATCTAACAATCATCTATTTTTCTGTCAATAAGGGATGAATTGGGTAGCCTTCTCTATCTATCTTGTAGTGTACTGCCTAAAACTTTCATTAGCTCTTTTTCTCATGCCCATAAAAGAAAGACAACTAGAGATCTGACCACTGGTAGGCTTCTCTTCGTCAGTGGCACTGATAGACGGATCGTCATGTCCATCCTACTCCTCATAGAATTTAATTTTGGATCAATCCATCAATCCTTAGGCCATCTCCAAGAACAATGGACAATGTTATAAGTCGTGTTCTTGATCGCAGTGACAGCAAGATGTATCAACTACATTTTTTCTTTGACTTTTGTTATTTGTTACTATTTTGATTTTTAATGAAAGCTCGTCAGACCTTGCTCATCAGGGTTTTAACTTTGCCCATGCTTATTTTAGTTTAATAGCCTTTTCCATCGAGTATTGTATTCACTCTACGTTTGACGTGATTAGGGAGTGAGTTGGCCCCCATATTGGGTCTAGGGCCTTGCTCAATCTGGATCACTTATTTTTTTAGTAAATCTTGGACCTTTCTTTTGAATGAAGTGTAGTTCTCAATAGAGTGGCCTTGCATTCCCACGTGGTAACCACAATAAGCATTCTCCTCATACTATTTAGGGTATGGTGGTGATCCTGGGTTCGTGAATACTGGGCCACTAGTTTGGTTGCCAATCAGAGAGAGTAAATCTCTTTATACAAGTAAGGAAGTGGTTTAAACTGCTGATTTTCTTAAGTTGCTTGTTGGTCATTCAAAGCTCTTGCATTATGCATATTGTGGGCCCGTGTATTTTAGGTCATACTTTGCTTGGGATTTGATGCAAAGCTCATTGCAAGAGCGAAACTAGTATTATGGACTGGTTGCGATGCTAATGAGTAAAGGGCAAGACTCATATTCAATATGCTTGGGCTATGTTGGATGTAGACTTTGATTAAACCTAGAATGATTCTCGCTTATAGCATTCATTTCTTGCTCTGTACCTTTATTTGCTATCTTTTTGACTGATCCAAATGCTTTCCCGATAGATATTTTGCCTCTCTTGATGACGTTCTCAATCATTTCACCTGATATGACCATATCAGTAAAATTTTTCATGGTGCTTTCTACTAGCCTTTCATAGTAAGAAGCTCGTAGGGTGCCAACAAACATAACTATCATTTTTTTTTTAATTAAAGAAGGGTGAACTTGAGCAGCCTCCTCTCTCCATCTCTGAGCATACTGTCTAAAACTCTCAAAAGATTTCTTCTCCATGTTTATTAGACAAAGATGATTTGGAACCCAATCAGATATATGCTTATACTATTCAAAGAATGTGCATGCTAAGTCTGCCCATGTTCAAATTCTTGCAAGATCAAGTCTTATGTACCACTGGAGGGCTGCCCTAATCAGACTATCCTGGAAATAATGGATCAGTAGCCTTTCATTCTCTTCATGTCCTACCATTTTGTGATAGTACATACAAAGATGGGTAGTAGGGTCAGTAGTCTCATTGTATTTTTTAAAATCAAGTACTTTAAACTTGGATGGAATGATGAGGCTCAAAACTAGCCCTAATGACTTTGCGTCGATGATTCCAAATTTGTTACTTTCTTCCACAGCTCAAAGATGCTTCTCTAATGAGTGATACTTGTCCAAGTCCTCATCATTTTCTGAAGGTTTCTTCTTTTTCTCTTGCTTCATGTGCTCATCGAGGTCTGGGACTATAGGCCTTAATGGTGAAGAGCCCAGGCTTTGAAATCCTTAAATTAAGTGATACACTATTGCAGGATTGATATAAATAAATGGCCAGCTAATGGAATGTTCTTTGCCAGAAGGTGCTGCCCATGTAGTGCTCTTTCTATAGCATTGGTGGCCTCAATACTACCATTCAAATTGCTTTCAAGATAGACCAGTTCTTTAACCGTCTCGACTACATTCATCTACCTTTTTTCCTTCGATGCATTGGACATCAATTTAGTTAGCTTAGCAATCCATGCTTGAAGTTCCTCATTCTTACGAAGTGCTTGCTCTTAGGACTCTTTATACATAAGTTTAAGTTTTTCGATGCAGGATTGGTGATAGTTTTCCAACACTTTTCAATGATTGTGAGTGTTGTACCGATGATGAACTATAGATTTTGTGTTTTAGATCCCCTTCACTTTAAATTATTTTCAGATTAGGCCTTTATGGTACGTTTATGCATATGTTTGATGCAATAAAGATGAATGAATCAAAACTATGAAAAGATGCAAATGTAAAAAGGACAATTAGGCAAAAGGATAGCTCTACCACTAGCACCTTTCATTAAAGAAACAAAATTTCTTAATTACATGTGATTACATTCGAAAATGCCTGACACAGTTACATTGCGTGATTTTGCAGTCCAAGAAATACAACAACTCTTGCTCATGGGCTCCGACGGGTAAAATATCATGTGTCAAGCATTAGGCTACATCCATCATGTTTTCGGCCACCAACTGAGCTGCCTGGATCTATTCTTTAAGACGATGATGATAGTCCTGATGATTTTGGCATGCGTGATCAACCATTTGAAGTCATTCTTGCTCCCGCTGTATGGAGGCTCTCACTAATGCATCGATTTAGTCTTGGCATGCTTGAATAAAATGCTCTAAGTCTTAAATTCTGAGTGTCAGAACTTTATTTTTTGCTTGGTTTGCTCTCAAATCCTAGACTCGAGCCTCTAACTATTCATTCCTCCTTCGATAAGTTAATACAAAAGCCTAGGTTTTAGCAAGCTTTTCCATATTGACCCTAGCAACTCTCTCCATTGGTGTAGTTCCTTCTTAAGAGTAGTAATTTTTGTCCTCCACTTAACCGATAACTTTCCAAGTCTTCAGTACTTGCTTGCTTTATTAAAGGCCACATAGTCTTTTTTCAAGCTCTCAAGATCCTCCTTAAGGTGGTTTTTCTCCTTGATAGCCGTGCTCATCTTACCATTCCTAAGGTAGAGGTCCATTTTTAATTAAATATTTTCCTCTTTAAGTCAAGCAGTCCTTAGTAAAGGTCACATTTTCTTGTTCAAACTTACGCTTGAGCAATTCAAACTCAGAAGGAAATTCATCAATTAGCCTTTTTGATGTTTCAATACCAGACAGGGGTACAATCTTATTAACTCAATGGATCTCCATTAATCATATCCTGGAGTCATATTATTCCCTTTCAATATCTCTCCATGCAGCGGGTTTGTTTCCATGAAAGGCTAAGCTAGACTTTCGACTTGTAGTCGAGCTTACCATAGTCGAAATCCCATAACTCTAGGTCTTGGATAAAGGGTGTGAACTGACGGCACTAGAACTATTGAAAGACTAAAAAATGGGCATAGTTAGTACTCCCCTATAATCCCATGAGTGGTATGCAACTATAATCTCTACAATGGCAGAATATCATTTATGGGGAAAACCAAAAGGCCTTCCATGTTACCTCTTCTTCCTTGAGGATTTAGAATTTTTAGAGCTATTTCTCTTCGAATTTGTCTTGAGGCCATTTTTGTTCAAGTGCCTTGGAGATAGGGGTAAAGTTGGGTAAAAAATAATTCGACTCTTACTTTTTTCGGGGCTAAAGTGACTAACGAGCCAAATATGAAGAAGTAACGCACATCTAATGAATCGACCCGTGCCTATTTTTTTACAAAAATTAAGAGCTCGAATAGTTTCGGCAACGATGGTTAAAGCAAGATTGATGTTGCAGCGTAAATGAAAGAAGACATCTGCTAGTATGGCTTCAACATAGCTGAACATTTTGGGGAATATAACCAGACCATATATCTCTAAAGCATAGATATCTTAAGTTTTTTGGATGTCAACGGTACTTGCCATTACTTCTTTCAAACTAGCCCATGAGATGCATTCACTATTCCCCTTTGTTTTGATATGATTTTCAATCTAAGACTCCATTGCCCCAAGGATTTAAGCCATTTTTTTCTTAAAGGTTAAAGGACAACATTTTACAGTATATTCTGTTAACCTTTGTTTTCTCAATGTTGAGTAATGTGGTGTATTCATCAACCACAGGGACCAAATCTTTATGATTGAAAGTGAAGTACCGATATGCTGGATTCCAAAATTGAGAGGTCGCTTGAATCATACCAATATCTAAGTGAACTTGAAGTAGAAGAGTGATGTCTCTGTATCTTTTAGTGAATGATTCCCTTTCGATACTGTCCTAATTAGTCCATACAATCCTTAGATCTTGCCAACATGATGGCTTATCTCGGTCAAATAAGACTATTTCAAGAGGCCATTACAAGTAATGGCATTCACTTACCTTTACGCACTTATTCAAGAGGATTTGCCATTAAACGTAACAACATATCCTAAAAGAATGATCCTAAAAATAAAAAGACATATACAGGCGACAACGTTCACCCATCATTGCCCACGTAACTAATGATATATAGGAGTAAAGGTAAGAAATTTTTCCTAAATGACCCTAATCTTTGAGTTATTCTAGCAACATCTAATATGGCTTAACATGGCTGAACTCGTTAGGTTTACTATATGGGTTTAAGTTGATGCCTACTTCAGTATCTGAATCGCTCTTTCACCCGGTAAGAATAATCGAGGCACCTTGATCCTAGGCCCATCGTGGGTTTTGCAGAACGAGTTCAATTCGTTGGATGTATTTCCTTATGCAAGTGTGGAGGGGTACTTATGAGAGACATAGGTAATTTACATCCTGAAAGGTTTTGCCATGCCTATGTAGAAGGTTACTCATGAAGGTGGATGGCTCACTTCCTCTTAATAATTAGGATACTAACCACACCATGGTGTATGGTGGGAATCTAGTGCAAATGCAAGTGCACGGTGTGTGTCAAGGAAACAATCAAACCTTTTTGTTTTACTCCCATATTACCATATTTATTCAAATCAATATTTATTTGGGCATAAATAATCCCTAACAATCATATGACAAACATAAACAATAAAAATTAGTAGGCAAAAATAAAAGAGAATTATATCTAAATAATTATGGAGATCGAAAAACCAAGAACTGAGTGATAAATAGCTAGTTTTAGGCCTAACTCTATAAAATAGTCCCCAATGGAGTCATCAAGCTATCGCCACATGCCCGTCCTTCAAAAGGGTATAGCGCGCTTGACTTAGAAATAAATGATGGTTGATTATGATCAAGCCTTTGAGTTATCCCATGATCAGGACTTGGATTAGGCATAATAATGGGGAAGAAAGGGAGAGACCATTGGGCGAATTGCTCATCCAACTAGTCTCGGATGGCCACCATGAAGTGATCATAAACTTAGAGTTGCCACCGATCATTTTAGGCTAGGCAAGATTGGAAGCCTATTGAAAATAATATTACGAGCTATGAAACTCAAAACACTGATTTCAAGGTCTAAAAAGTCTAAAGATTCATTGGTAGGGTTTGGGAGTTGGTTATGTGTAGGGAAGAACTAGCATCCCCATGACGCCCAAAATCGATACCTACTAACTATGTCTCACTTTAGTCTTGGTTAAATCGATTCCATTTGGTCTCTATTTAGATATAATCCTCTTTAATGCATGAAGTTTTGGAAAATGGGAATCCAAGTTTTTTAAAGAAAATTAGGTCACATATGCGCACTCGGAGATGTGAGGAAGATAAGGATTTTTGTGAAAAAGATGTCCGAATTGGATTTTAAAAAAATCAGATGTTTCGTATTAGGCACTAGAGACATACCAACACAAAACATTGCCTTGTAAATTTTATTGGAAAACAAATTTTAGATATGGTGCACAATAATCACTATAAAAGGAAATAAGTTAGTAAGGCAAAAATAAGAAATATAATAATATCATAAATAAGCAATCGCAAACAAAAGAACATAAAAAGAGAGGGGCGACCGAAATGTATCTCATAATTGCCTTTAATTATTGAATAATAACTAAGATAACAATTTTAGAGATTGGTGTGGATTCGATGGAAATTTAAAGATAATTTTTTTCAAAGTAGTTTGAGGCATCCGGAAGAGAGAAAATTTTATGTGCCTTTGAGGTAAAGCAGGGTTAGAGTATCCCCTCAAAGAGGTAGGGTTAGAGTACCCCCTAAAATAGAGTCACAAAAATATTTAGGAATAAAGAAAATATTTGTATTGTCTTTTTAAAAAAATAGGGTTAGAGTATCACCTTAGAGTAGTAAAGTTGGAGTACCCTTAAAGTTAGGAAAATATTTAGGAATAAGGAGAAAACTTAAACTTTAATTAAGAAACGAGGTTGGAGTACCCCATTTAAGTAATGGAGTTGGAGTATCACTAGCAAAAATTTTAATATAAAAATCATATTATTTGTATTTTAATCTTGATCTGAGTCAAAAGGGGGTAAAGTTATGAGGGAATCAACTGGACGCATTTCAAGACGTCCGAACATCTCAATAAAAGGAGATTCAAAAATTAGGTTGATAATAGAGGACAGCATTATGTCCCATCTATTCTAGCATCTTTTGGGTACATCCGAAAGCTTCAGGGGGTAAATGAGATATCGTTGGAAAGGTAACTCAAAAAATTTAATATAAAAATATTCCAAAAATTCTAAAAAATTATTTTTGGTGGAATTAATTTTCAAAGTTAGGTTCATCTCAACATTGACAGCATGTATAATTAAAAGGGCATGTTGGATTTTGAAAAATTATTTTAAGCTTATCTGGGATTGTTAGATCATAGATAATACCTTTCTGAAAAAGGAATTTTGTGAACCTTTTTTAAAAAATATTTGGAAATTTTGTAAAGATCATTTGATGGGCTAACATGGCCCAAACAAAATGTTATATGTTGGTTCTACGGGTTTCGGACATCAAAGGTTTAAAAAATCATAACCCCCTCATCTGGGATGATTTAAGGGCAACTAAGACACCGTTAGAAAGATAATTCAATGCCCTATAAAGGAAAAATATTAAAAATATCAAACGAAATATTTTGTTGTTTGAAAATGATTTTTTAAGTTTAGACTATAGTGCTACCAGAGTAAAAATAGGGGGATTATTCGATATTCTAGTTTTTTTTTTAAGATAGGCTTGGGTCTAGGACATTCGAACATCCATGACAGAAAGTAACATAGGCTTCAAAAGTTCATTCCACAATCCCAGAGTAGTTTGGGATGATGTAACAACCCGTTGACCATGTCACTAAAAGGAACGAGGCTCAAGATCAAGGATTAATACCTAAAATGATTTCCTTTTTTCTTTGAAAAATGAACTTATTTCACCATGAATCCAGAGCTAAAATGTTGATTTGCCCCCAAGATTAGGAGACCAATTGGATGAAAACATTAAGTCCATGCTACTCTTCATCTATTGAAGGAAACATGATCTTAACTTGGGGAAGTTTCTAAAAATCAGTTTGTAAGAAACAAACAACCATTTTAATAGAGATATCATGAACAAAATACAGCCCATACTAAGAGAAACATGTATTAAACATGCAAACATGCAAAGTTGACATTTTCACATGGAAATGGGTGACATAGATGCTAGAAGATGACAAATAGGGTGCATGAAGATGATATAAACATGTTTATATAAAGGAGTGGATGTTGGGTTTATGAATACATCATTTTTATTTCATGAGCCTCCTTAAAACACAAGAAAAGTATTTTAACATACCTAAGACACATTTAGGTGACCATTTAAATATGAAATGGATATATGAACATGGCAAAAGGTGCATGAAAAGAGGTTGTATGATGATGAAAATAAAGCATGGTGAGTTTACAAATCTAACAACATTAAGGTGTTAAGAGGGTAATCAAGATCCTAGGACTACCACAACCAAGGCAACAAAGATGCATGAGAGTATTAAAAGGGTCATGATAATATGAAAGGCTCACTAAAATGAAATGGATGATCAAAATAGAAAATATATGGAATAAGGTAAAAAAAAATACTAGCAAAAGCTTAAAGTTTCTTCCTTTTTTTAAAGCAGTAACTTTCAGCTCAGTTTCTTCCTTTTTTTTTGCTATCGTTTAGCAAGAAAAGGGTGAAAGAAAGAAGTTTTCTTGTGGTATAGTTGCTGATGAGGTGTTTTGAGGATGAAAGTGTATGAAAGGTTGAGTTTTTAAAGATGTTCTAGTGATGGTTTGGGGAAGCCACAGGAATAGAGGTTGCTTGAGGGTGAAAGGCAATGGAATAGAGTTTTGGTGAGTTATTAAAGCTGAAGTTGATAAAAGATTTGTATGGGATAGATGAAGAGTTTTCTAGGATTCCTGGAGAGCTTCTTTGATAGCTAAGAATTTTTTTTATGGCGGAGAGAGTTTTTCTTATGGGGGAGTCCTCTTTTTAATCAATGCTCAGCCAATGCCTTTAGGAGACAAGGCAAGGACATCTTTTATTTTTCTCTCCTGGACCAAGGAACATGTCCAGCTGCCATGCTCAAGTTTTCTTCTCATTGGTTCTGTCAGACTGAGAAAGAAAGCAGAAAGGCTGCATCAGCCTCCTAGCTAATGATATGCTTGCCACCCTCTTACAACCAAAAATTTTATGAAAGGGACCTTTGTCATTGGTTGTTTGGGCTCTAAATTTTGTTTAAATTCGATCATAGGCCCAAAGCCAAGGTTTGTAATGTTTTATGATGGTTTTATGGTGTGCCAAAAACATGTTTGAATCAGATTTTTTTGAAGGTTGAAAAATGGTCCGAGCAAGGCAAAATGCCTTATTGTATTTTGATACAAAACATGTTGTATCGATACATAAGACATTTTTATCCCTGAGTATCAATAGAAAAAGCTGTGTATTGATACTAAGAGCAAAAATTATTGCCAATCTTGAGATTTAGACGCTTGTATCGATACTCATGCTTGTGTATCGATACATTTCGCTAAAAATCACAACTTTAGCTATTGCCAAAGCCTGTATCGATACAAACATACCAAGTATACATCTTTGGTATTGATACCAAACCCTCTAGTATCAATACTACATGTGAAAATTTAAGTTTCTTGCATCGTAAAGGCCTCATATCAATACTCATGTACCAATATAACTTGCACATACCCATGGCTTCTCAAGTTACCTTAACTTAGTCACAAACAATGAGAAATTAACATGTGTATTCATCTGAATGACCCTAGTGACACCATGAAAAGTGGCCTTTGATGCTTCGATTTTATATTTTTCTTTAATATGGCCCGTAGGCATTTTAGACCTTCCTAAAAAAATATTTTGCCTAGCGTCGTGTCACCTAATAATGCCAGTGACATAGCACCCGATAGTCACCCCCTAGTTTTATTTTTATTTTCTATTTTAACCATCTTTTACCTAACTCTTAGGATGCCAAAAATTGGTCAGACAAAATAAGGTGTCTACAATTACCCCTCTTTGGCCATTGCTAAATATTAAGAATAGGGCAAAGACAAATAGAAACCATTTTGTTCAAATGGGATGATGAATTTATATGCCTACCGATAAGTGGAGAGTTATTTAGTATCATGTCGAGGTAGGTTAAACAACTTACAGAAAGAAGATTTTGATGAGTTTTGTGAGGTTTGACCTCTCTACTGAGTTATTTTTTTGGTTTTTTTTTCAAACAGGTGCCATTAGCTTGTATGGGCTTCGAGGTAAGTAAAGAAAGACGTCCAGCTCTTAATGGACTATGGTAAATAGGTGCCATTAGCCTGTGTGGGCTTTAAGGTAAGTAAACATCTTGCTCTTTGAGGACTGAGGTAGATAGTTGCCACCAACTTGTGTAGGCTTTGAGGTAGGGAAGCATCATGCTCTTTGAGGACTGAGGTATGTAGCTCTTTAAGGACTGAGGTATGTAGTTTCCACTAGATTGTGTGGGCTTTAAGGTAGGGAAGCATCCTACTCTTTGAGGATTGAGGTAAGTAGTTGCCACCAGCTTGTGTGGACATTGAGGTAAGGAAACATCTTGCTTTTTGAGGACTGAGTTAGGTAGTTGCCACCAGCTTGTATGGGCTTAGATAAGTGGTCATGCTTTTTAAAGATTGAGAGAAAATGAGTTTAGGATACTTCTCTTAGATGATTTTTAATAAGCTCGTAAAGTCAAAGATATTTACTTGAGGCCTTTTGAGGTTTCTTAAAATAAGAAAATTATACCTTAGGTTCCTTATAAATTTGACTTATGTATATAAGAGCTGATACTTGTAAGATGCCAAAAATTGGCTAAACAAAATAAGGTGTCTACACAAATGATACCTTTTTTTCATCTTTTCAGGCAAGTTATGCTTACTTTAAAAAATTCCTTAATGTATTCCTCATTACGGTGTTGCTTTGTTGTTATTTAAAGGGATCTTTTGTTAGTTATTAAGCTAAGCTCTATTGCTTTTGTCAGAATGAGGAAGCCTAGGAGTCATACTTAACTACAAAGGTTTGATAGAGTGGCTTATTGAGTAAATTACAAGGTTTAGAGAATCAGGCAAGGAGTTTTGTGCACTTCAACTTAGCATTTGAAAAAAAATTAACTTGTTGTCTAGGATCAAACTCTAGAGAAGCTGTAGCATTGAGAAGGAACAAAGGTTACGTTGCCTCTAATGAACGTACGAATATTTGAGATCCATATGATAAAGATAATGTTAAAAACAATGATACAACATTAAAATTATGTAGTTCTTCTATATGGGAAGCAAATCTATGGCTTCCTAAATGTGATAAAGGAAATAATTTTTCACTTTATTCCATAATGTTTTGATAATTACTTTATGTTTTTATGTTTTTTTTAAAATGATTGCAAAGTATTGGCTCGTATATTTGCAATTATTTCAATTTTGTATATTATCAAATGATTTCAATTTCCTAGAATTGACTTGTAAAACAACAAGTGTATTTTAGTAATTGGTGATTTCGAAATGTTGCAATCTTGACTAACTAAATATGTTAATTTTCAATGAAATGATGGTCAACCAAACACATTCATGTAAGATTAATAAGAATGTGACTTCATCATTTTATAAGGAGAATCTTTTACTTTTGATAATCTCATATTCTCTGAACCAAACCCCTTATAAGTAATATCACATTATCAAGCTTAAGGAATGTTTTTGAACTGAATAAGATAGTCTCACAAAAAAATCTTAGATTCTAAGTGGTAATGAAATATTATCCAAAGCAACTAAAAAATCTAGTTTCAATTGGTTAAGCCTTGACGAACACAATTTGCACCACATCCAAATATTTTCTTTCATTAAAGGATTTCATTCAGATAATGTTTCATTACCATTGGTAATACGATTCCCCTTTCAAAATGACAAAGTCACATTCTCATTTATCTAAAATTCAAACATTTGGTTAGCCATCATTCATTGAAGATGACCATGTTGTTGGCTAGAAATGCAACATTTGAGAACCGCCTATTTACTAAAATACCAGTGCCTTTCTGCAAGCTAATATTAGATGGTGACCTGTAATACGATAATTGTATTTTTATTGATATTCATGTGCATTTTTTATTTTTAATAGTAAATCAAATACAAATTTATGATATTGTTGATTACTCGAATTGCCGTATACCAACCAAAAATCAATAAAATAATATCACATTAATATACATAAAAATGGCCATTGTAGAACCAATTGCATTGTTAAAGAACAGATACAAATATGTATGTTCATGTAGAGGGACAAAAAGTTTTCAAATCTTGTTTATGATAATTCAAAAACCATTTTCATTGTTATCATTCTTGTATTCTATAGCAAGGTAGCATATACTATCATATATGCTTCATTGAATTCAGAAGCTTTTCCTTATTCGTTATCCATTAGTTTCCTATGAATGGCTAGCAATCATAATGTAAGGATCTGATAAAGCTCGAGGACTTTGCAAGCATTATGTAAGTTGTAATTTCTTAAAATTTTAAAGGCAAAAAGAGATCTAAAATATTAAAACTGGAGGGTAAAATGGCATAAAGATCACTTTGCAAGCATTATGTAACATAACTTAAGAAAAAGGTGGGCATTACACCCTAATATTATCGAATCTTAACACTATAGTTAATATCACATTACTAACATTAAGGAATGCTTTTGACACTAACTAGATAATCTCATGACCATATGTTATATTATGACCAATGATCAAATATCTTTTGAACCAAATGATTGTTAAAAGTTCAAAAGAACCAACCCTTCTTACATTTTCTAGAACCTCGCATTGTCTCTACTCAAATTTTCTTTCTTTTTTCTCTTTACTTTTATATCCTACCCTTCTAAGAAACCAACCTCCAAGCTTCCATCCAACCATTCAATGGCTTATTTGTTTTCTTCCCTAATCTAACGACCACTACTACCAAACCCATGCCTATGGAATCCTAATAGGCAGGTTTTTGAAAGTTTTGAGTTTGAAGCAAAATCTTTCAAGGCCTCAGTTATTCCAAGTCTCATATAACACAAATTTGCATAAATTTAAACCAGAAAAAGAATTAATTTAAGGTTTTTCATAATTACATTGAATAATTTCCTCTTGATCTTTGATTGAGGTTAATTTTTATTAATTATGGATTCTCTTTTATTTTGGGGGGAGGCTTCACTTTGTTGATTAATTTTATTGAAATTTCTATGCTTTATGGTGCAAATTAATCAAATTTCTTTGTATATTAACATTAGTTGGAAAACGGGAATAGTAGTAATTACGTCTCAAAATTGATAATATTTGATTATGACAATTTTTTTAAAGCTGCAATGGATTGCTGAAGATATGAATTTTAATTACTCTCAACATTGATTAAATAAAATTTGTGGAAAGTATCGTTACAATGAAATAATGGTCTAGATATTATTAGTGTACTTAAATACATGAATTATAAACAAAACGAAGCAAATGCTTCATTAAAACTAATTGTTTTTCATAATGTTGTCTCTGAAAGTGGTTATACAAATCAATTAGATTAATCCTTGATTCAATTATTAACATAGTTAGTAAAAGTTATAAGAAAGACCAAAATAATATTAATACCTTTATCTTTGGTAATCAAAATCAAATGTAGTTACATAAATCATTGGCA
The DNA here is from genome assembly GCA_038381775.1 of Adansonia rubrostipa. Taxonomy (NCBI): domain Eukaryota; kingdom Viridiplantae; phylum Streptophyta; class Magnoliopsida; order Malvales; family Malvaceae; genus Adansonia; species Adansonia rubrostipa. The sequence continues at coordinate 6,024,127 of JBBYHM010000015.1, forward strand.
AAACACATTTTATTTAACAAAGGCAATTGTAATATATATTAAACAACAAATTATTAGATAATCAAAATAGTTGTGTATATTTTTAATAACAAAAGGACAACAATGTTGCAATGATTTTTTATTGCTACAAAATGGATTTTTGTAATGATAATTAATATTTTTCCACTACTTTTAACGTTGAGACACAAATATATATCCTTAAATAGAGGTAGCAAATGAGCAAGTTCAAGTGGGTTTAGATTGGCCTTTCTTTGGATTTGGATTATTTCATGCTTGGATTTATTTCGAATTCTGATCATCTCGGGCTTGAATATTTTTAGATTTGGGTTTTTGGAGTTTAGGATATCTCAGGCTGAAACTATATCGGATATGGGCTAGTTTGAGTTTTGATTATTTCGAATTTAGATTGGTTTGAGTTTAGAAAAGCTTAGACAGATTCATATAATTTTAGAATTTTTTAAGTTATAAATATTTTTAATTCTGATTGTAATAATTAATTTTACTTTTATGTAGTGACAAAATTACTAAAAATAATAAATATTTAAAAAATATAAAATTCTATAATACTTTTATTTATATATTGAAAATTAATATATTGTATTTAATATTATCTATAATATTTAGTATAATATCTTGTAAGCTCAAATAAAAGCTAAATATATAAGTTCGATATATATATATAGCTATTTATAGTAAAAATACAAAATAATTTGTATATTTTGATACTTCTTATTATTTTACAATGATTATATACTCATGCTTTTATTAGTTTTTATAATACTTAGTATTGACATAATTAATTACTATATAAGAATTTTTTGTTTTAGAAATGAGAAAAAATAAATATAAAATAACACTAGATAAAGTAAATGAAAATATCATTGGATTATGTTTCAAAAAAAAATCATTAGAATTAAACAAGTTACAAATAAATTCATGGACAATTATATGTCCAAATTCTTCCTCTTAATTCAATAACTAATTGGGCTTTTATTCACTTGTCCAACAATTATTTATTTATTTATTTATTTATTTATTTATTTATTTATTTGATTTTATTAGATTTTTTAGTCTATTTATTATTATTTTTTAATGTTGCATATGAAAATTTGGATTTTTAAAATAATGTAAATTGCGTAATAAAACACGTAGAATTTATGATAATTTTTCAAATTCATGAATTTTTTAAATGCCTATTTAATAGTAAATTTGAAATGCTTATAAATATTTATGAATTTAAAATCATATTTTTATACTTTTTGAATATATAATCATATTAAATCATAACTAATTTAACATAATATATGCATTTTATTCTCACAATTTAATAGCAAATAAAATCCAAAGTTTCAAATTTGCATAATATTGATATAATCTTATTTTGATTTTTTTTGACATTAACATTAGATATATCAATTAATTATTTAAATTACTTTATTAAATTATAATATTATAATTTTTTATATAATAAGTAACTTACTCTAATTATAATTTTTAATTTAATTATATATTGTTATAATATGAACTTACTTTTTATTGTAGGATTATAAAATTTATAAAATCATATCCATATCACTATAATAGAATTGAATTTATTTTTCAATGAAATTAGAGAAGTTTATGAGATCTTGATGTTCTTGATTATTAAAAAAAATAATTTGATATCTTGTTCTTCATTAATAGCAAAAGCTATACTGGTATTTCAGTTATTATAATTACTTTGGAATCATAATTTACAATAGGTTTTAAAGTTAAAAAAATTATTTTTTACCTCAAAATGCAAATATACTTAAAACCGAAAAACTTTATTTTTTTGATTTTAAGAATTAAAAAATATATTTTGTTTGAATGTTGTATTATTTAATTTAATTATTTAAAATTTTTAATCTTTATATTTTGGCTTACAAGGTAACATTTTTATATTCAAGTAAATTTAATATTTTATTTAGTTAAACACTAAGAGGAATATGATTTAAATTTAAATTTGTTAATAATGTTATTTGTATTACACAAAACATCAAGTTAAATCATATGTTGAAATTATAATATCTTTTTTGTATATTCGATTATTATTATTATATTAAAATTAAATTTTAAATGTGGAATAAGTATAATAATATATTAGACATGATTATTTTATAATAAGTACAATAATATTTTTTATGATTAATTATTATAAATATAATAATGATATAGAGTATAAAAAATATTTGACTAATATTTAATATGTTTTAAATAAATTTTATTTCACATTATAATTTAAATATTCACTATTAATTACTTTAACTGATATATAACTGTATAATAATCGTAAATACTTTTTCATAAATTAAATATTTTTATCTAAGAAAAAATTTAATTAGTTATTTATACTTTCATTTTAAATAAAATTTTATGATTATAGTTCAGCTTTTTTCGGTTATAAATTCAAGTTTTTATGGGCTTTGGACTAGATTGATCTCAGGTTCGAGTTCGCGCTTTAATGAATTTGAGCCTTTATGGTTTCAGGTCATGTTGATTCGGGTTCATATTTTCTCAGGTTTGAGCTTTTTCAAATTAGAACCTTTAACTTTTTAAGTCAACTCAAATTGGCTTGGGTGGGCTTCCGAGTTCAAGCTCGTTTTGTTGGACTTTATGTAGCCTACATGATAATTAAGCAGAAGATAATTATTTACTTGTAATTAATGTTATATTATTTAGACCAATCCTATTCAAGATAAAACTTAAATGATAAGCGTTAAATGTAATTAAACTCTACTACAATTACTAATTAAAATATAGACTCCTTGATGGTAGGATGCAACTTTAATTATTCTTCTAATATAGGTTCATAGTCTAGTCTATATAAAATGCCTAAGCACCATCATAAGGTAATTATTCAGAAATAAAGAAATAGACTATAAGACTTACACGAGATGATTGTCTTCGTGTACTTGGAGTGAGGTTGTATTCTTGATCAATAATAACTATAGGTATATCTTTAAAATTAAATTTTATATATGGCATCAAAGCTAGGTTCTTTAGCTATGTTGTTCAGATTATTTAGCATGCTTCAATTTTAAAAAAAAATTATTATGCTTGTATTATTTATACATCATTAAAAAAATAATTTGTATTAGACTAAATGAATTGTAAAGTAATTTAACCAATATTTTTATTTACGAAGCGAACATCTTAATTTATGGTATTACATACATTTTGTTATTATTGAGAATCTAAATCAATGACTAGAATTAGCCATTGTACCTTAAGTTGATTAATTTAGTTAAAATTAGTAGTTATTTAAAATAAAGTTTTCTTTAAATAACTACAAATAGAGAATGACATTAATTTGTAGTTATTTAAGCTATAATTACAATAAATGTGCATGATTTAATATTATATTAGGCTACAATTATTCTTAATATGCAATATATTTTTTTGCAAATATAAAGGATGTCATTATTAAAGTTCTAAATCACTAGCTTAAGAGTAGTCATAACATCTTAAGTTGGTTGATTTCGATAAAAATAAATAGTTATTTAAAATAAAATATCCTCTAAATAACTGCAAAAGCAAAATAACATCAATAAGGAATTATTGGATGTTATTATTAAAGTTTTAAATCATTAGCTTAAAAGTAACTATAGCATCTTGAGTTAATTAATTTAGGTAAAATAGTAGTTATTTAATAAAAAGAAGGGGTTTTTCTTTGAAAACTAATAAGGAAAATGACATCCATAAAGTTCTAGATAATGAAATTAATTATTTGGCTTCACATGGAAATAATTACTTTTGTAAAATAGTTAAAGGATAAAATAATATAGCATTAAAGTTAAATTTTTCTAAGCCCATTGGTATAAATTATTTAATTCTACTGTTTTAAAGCTATTGTTTTAGTAAATTTGTGTAAATTCATATGCATGATGTACATCTAACTATAGAAATTTTGAATTTACATTTGAATATAAAGTAATTTATTCAATTAAAGTATAAATTCTTTGCACTAAAAATTAATGCTATCAATCATAAAAAATTACTCTGGTTGAAAGCAGTAAAAAAAGTTATTTTGAGTATAAGAACCTACGTTTAGTGCTTTAAGTGGACAACTTATCCTCAAATAATAAAGTGTGCAAAAGAAAATTGGATTTCAATATGCAATGGGAGTAATCTAAATGTTTAAATGTGATGTACATAAAATCCTATAGTAGTAAATCGATTTGGGATTTCCTTTTAAATTATGATATTGTCAAGTATTATTGTAAAGCCATAAAAGATCAGTTTGTTAAATCTGATAAAGTTTGTGCATAATCACATTATGGTATTTGAGAGACATTGTTGCTTGACTATGTCTTCAAAATTGAGTTTTTCGAGTAATTTCTTATCAATTTAATGCTTAACTCTTCCTAAAAAGTACGACTATGTGATAAACACATAAAAAGTGGTCTATCAATAAACCTTTTTAATTATGTGTGTTCAAGTGAAAAAAAGATTAGAGAATGAGACACTAGATTCAATTTGTTTAGTGATACAAGATAAAAGGTGATAAGTAGCATAAATTTGTTTTAAAGGTGAAAAAAGGAAAAAGTGCCAATAAAAATGGCATAAAATCCTTCATTTTTGCATTAACTTGGATGCATACGAAAAAATTACCTAAAGTATAAAAGGGAGCGCAAAAATAAAGGTAAACTCAATTTTGTATGAATCTCTTTTAGTGATATTTCTCATAATACATGGTGATTGAACTTAGGTTTAATGAATTATATTTCAAAAACCATATAAGGTTTCATAGAGCTATGGAAACCAAAAAAAAGTGGGAGAAACATCTACTTCGAAAATCGATAAGGATTTTTTGGATTTTTTAAAATCAGTATTAATTCTAAATCTTGAAAATTTTTAAAGAAATGTTGTCTTATTCCTAAATTAGGAAAAATGTATTTTGAATATAATTTTTAAACTCTATTATTGAAATTTTAAAAGAAAATTTTTCTCTTTAGGTTTTTCATCATTAAATTGGATCCTTATCTTCGTAAAAATTGTTTATTAACTATTTATTTAATTAGTCATAAATTTTGTGCTATATATGAAAGCTCCTTTAAGTTAGGATATAAAGTTATGCCATATCTTCATACAAAAATTTAGGAGAATTGACCATGATTGAGTTCTTAAAGCTCTTGAGTTTGACACTTAAATTAGTTGCATTGAAGAAAAAGTAAACCAACAAGTCCACAAAAAGAGCTAAAGAAAGCACTATAAGATTTAGAGTTCATACACCTTCTCTTAAGTTTATGGATTGATGCATTAAAATTACTATTTATGTCTTAGTGAAAGTTCCAACTAAAGTGGTTTTTAAAGAATCTTAGAATTACGAAATAATTGGAATCTAGACATTTACAATCTTGGCTTGTCAAGTGATGGTTATAACCCAAATATACAGAAACTAGATCTAAGAACAGTTAGTAGTTTTAGGTTATGTAGTTAACTTGAAAGGTTATAAGTTTCAAATGTTTCTCATATTCCACTAGAATTGTTAAAGCTAGAAATGCCAAGTTTTTTTATGGATTATGAGTCTAGTGGGAGTCATTTTTCTCGTAAAGTTGATATTGAGGAATAAATTTAATTAGATTGATTTTTGTAAAGGACTTTATTGATTTAATAAAAATAAAAATTAACTAGTAGAACAATCAAATCAGACACATCTTTTATAATAGATCATCAATCATATTGACTAAAAGTGTACAAAATGTATAAAAAAAAAGTAGAATTAAGATCCAGTGGGCAAGAAACTAGCTATTTCTATGACTTGGTTGTATAGCTATAAAAGTGTAATTTTGATATTAAACCTAAAGATGATCTCATTTTCATATGCCATGAATAGTAAAAATTTTACTATTTACCATAAAGCTATGATAAAAAAAAAAGATGGAATCAATGGCCAATGATCAAGTCTAGTAACTCTTTGAATTACTATTTGGTAATCTTGAGTGCTATAAGGTTAAAATTATGGCCAAAGGTTTTACTTGAAGCAAAGTATTGATTATCTTGAAATTTTCTCTTCAGTTTTGAGAAAGTTTCATTAAGAGTTATCATAGCTTTTGTAACTCATTTCTATTAAAAGTTACACTAAATGGTAGTGGAAACAACTTTTTTAAATTTGTTTCTTAGGCATACATTATTCAACTTGAAGGTTTCTTTAAAAAATTAATATATAGACTAAAATAAGCATCCCACTAGTGGTATATAAAATTTCACAATATTCTAACACCATTTGGTTTTACTAATGATGTTGTTGATCATTGTAAATACCTTAAAGTTAGTGCGAGTAAGTTCATAATTTTAGTCCCATATATTGATGATATTCTCCTCGCAAGCAATGATTTAGCTTTGTTACGTGATACGAAAAGCTTTCTTTCTCAAAACTTTGACATAAAGGATTCAAGCCATGCCTTATATGTCATAAGCAAAGAGATTTATAGAGATACATCTAAAAAGGCATCAAGTCTATCTCAATATGCCCATATCAAGACAGCAATAGAAAGATCTAAGATGCAAAGCTATCTATCTATAGTGCAGATTGTTAAAAAAGGGTTAAGTTTAGTCTAAATCAATATCTTCAAACAATTTGGAAAATAAGCATATGAAAAGTATTCCATATGCATCTAGTAGTGGTAGCCTTATGGATCGTGAGGTGTATCCAAAACTTGACTTAAGGTTTATAATAGAAATGCTCGGTAGATATTAAAGTAATCTTAGCCTTGATCTATGAAAGTTACCAAAGGAATTATGTTATAAACTAATATCAAAGGCAATAAGGTTGAGATATTTTATCTCTGGTTTAATAGTTGTCAACAAGGCCATTAAAGATCTATTGTGCCAACTCTTATATAGTATGCTTTTCCAAGAACGATAAAAGTAAGAGTCGCAACAAGCAAGTAGATATAAAGTACCTTGCTATTAAAGATTTTGTAAAAAAGTATGAAATGGATATCCAGCACATCAATAAGATTTAATGATAGTAGATCCCACCACTAAAGCATTGTTGACAAATAGTTTAAATTTCATGTGGATCATATGAAGGAAGCTAAATTTTGTCATCATGTATTTTGGCTTTTTTGATTTAGTTCACATTCTTAAAGTATATGGGCATGTTTAAATTTGTGCACATAAAGTTTACATGTCGAGGTGTAATGCTCCCGTTGAATATATATATGTATGTATCTAATAACTTTATTGAAGAGTTTTATGAGCTAAAAGACAATAATTTGAATAAGCCTATGGGATAAAGACTTTTTAGTGAAAAGAAAAACACAAAAGGACCAAAGGTTAAATAACCCTTTTAATTTTAAGACCAATTATATTGGTCAGTTGAAAGAAAGAAAATAGGGGAAGGGCAATCTTTTATGGTGTGGCTATAATTATAATCCCTAGAAAAAAAAGAAAAAAATAAAGGGGAAGATTCAAGATCAAATGCTTGGAGCTAGTTAATCTCTTTAAGGTAAGTGAAAACCCTCTATTAATTTGTAAAACCCAACTTGTGAAATGTTCAAAAAAATTGAGGTGTAAATCATGAAAGAAAACCTAAAGATTTTATAAGGGTTCTTCATAGTAACTGAATTTTGAGTATTTGATTTAGGTAATGCTAAAATATTTTCTTTTTAGCTTCTCATTGGAATTAAAGGAAGAAAAACCTAACAGTGTATAAATCTTTTAATGATTTTGCAAGAACTATTTGGGGAAGATTATGGAACCTTGATTTATTTTTCTATTAAGAGATTTAAGAGCATTTATTAACTAAATTTCAAGGCTAGTAAAAGGAAAATTGAAATCATGAATTAGATCTTGATATAGAGTTGTATAATTTGAGTTATAATTGTTTTAGTGAGAATGGTGCAAGCTGCCAGCATTAATTAGTAAGATCAACTCATGTTAAATTTAGTAATACATTTGTTTATCAATTTCTTTAAATATTCTATGACTATTGATAGGCCTTGATTACTAGGGAGAGATGCAAAATTTGATATGAAGAAGAAAAGTAAGTATAATCTCACACAAGCTACTTGTTTTGAACCAATCATATATATGTGACTTCTGTAACTGCATTTAGTATCTTGTTTCCTTGTTGTTAGTATGCAAAAATGATTAAACATATGATTGATGTATGTTTTCATATTTAAATGATGAATCATGAGATCATGAAAGAGGATAAAATTGATTGCTTTGACTATACTTCTAAGAAATGATTGTGATAAAGTATGAGCTTATGAATAAAATACATAATTATTGATATGAGCTTAAAGACTCTTTTGTGAAAACTAAGGCTTGATTATTGTATGTGTGATAAGCGATAGTACAAATAGTTTGTATAACCCTATTAGCAGGTTACAACAGTTAGCACAGGCTCAGCTAATGACTTACAATAGTTAGCATAGGCCTAACTAACGAGTTATAATAATTAGCATTGGCCCTACTAATGGGTTACAATAACTAGTATATAGGCCTAACTAACAGGTAACAATAGTTGGCGCACAGTCCTGCTAATGAGTTATAATAGCTTATAGCTTTACTAACGAGTTATAATAATTAGTTATAAAAGCCTTACTAATAGGTTGTAATAGTTAACTTATAATACTGCTACAGGCTGTAATAGTTAGTTACCAACCTTACAAACAAATTATGGTAATTAGGCATGATCATGAGAAAAAAATTTGTAGTATGACCCTAGTCATGAGATATAGTCATAACACGGTTATAGATAAAACCGATGGAAAATATAATGAAATGATTTATGAAAGCAACTTCATGAATTTAGAGATTTTAGTCATGATTAATGAGAAAGAATATTTATGGATCTGATTTATATTTGAGATTAAGTCATGAATTTATGATATCGTTTGTGCATTTATATGATTATGGTGCTTTAACTATCTTTTAATTTCTTTGATAGTATGACTTATATAAGATGTTTATGAACATTATTTGATTTTGTAAAATGTGAGACTATACTTATTGAGCTGTCAATCACTCACTTTCTTTTATTTTCTCCTTACAGATGATTAAATGATTACAAATTTTGCTTTATGCTTGAGAAACTAGAAAGCCAAAAGTGGAAAATTTGTTTTGGGACTTATAGCTTTATTAGGTATCTAAAGTTGGTTCAGGATGTAATCTTAGTTAATATTGTATTTAAATTAATTGTTTTCCTTGATTACTTAAGACAATGTTCAATGAGAGTCTATATGTGGACATTATAAATGTCTAAGAAAGAAAGGCTTCGTATTTTCTTGGAGTAATGCTTAAGGGATTAATGCCTTGCTTCAACATAATATGATTGTGTTGCGTTTTTTGTTTCAGGGCATGACAGATTAGACATTGAATGATTATAGAAAATTTATTCATAAATTATTATCTCATAAAGTATTTTTTTAAAGAGGACATGCATTGTAATTCATGGAAAGAAGTATGTAGATTAGAATGCTACCGTCATAATTCATGTTATGTGAATTTTTAATTACGTAGAAGTTAGGCTAAAATAACTTATAGCCATATTAAAGTTTGGACCTAAATATCACCAATTCAAGTTCTTGATTTATCATATGGGCCAGATGGGTAAATGTTGAAATCTATGTGGTCCACATGATAATTAAGTGGAGTAAGATAATTATTTAATTATAATTAAGATGATATTATTTAGATAAACCCTAATCAAGATAAAACTCTAGTGATAAGAGTTAAAGGTAATTAAGTTCTACTACAATTACTAATTAGAATGCATACTCTTTAATGGTAAGATACAACTTTAATTGGTCTTCTAATATAGGTCAATAATCTAGCATATATAAATTGATTGTATACCATCATAAGGTAATTATTCAGAAATAAAAAAACAAACTAAAAAATTTATACAAGATGATTATCCTATGTGCTTGAAGTGAGATTACTTTCTTAATTAACAATGATTAGAAGTGCATCCTTAAAATTAAATCTTACATGGCCAGCTCTATCCTCAAGACCTGTAATATATGTAATTAGTGATAATAGAAAAAGCTATATATTAATTCCTTAGCCTACGGTTGCTGTTTAATTACTTTCACGTGTTGCTGCCCAAGGTCCTTTGCATCTTTTCGCCAACCTCGATCTTGGGGTAATAGTTGAAACGTAATTAAGTAGCAGCTGGCACTGAAGTGACCAACTCGAGAGCAAATTCATGCTACTGAAAGAAAAATATTATCCAAAAGACTTTCCTCAAAAGTATATTAATTATAATACTAACAATAAGAGAAATGTTAATCATTATAGTCGATGTTTACAAGGAAGACCAATACATTCGAGCAAAAATGATTCTAGAAGTGACTAAAGCTATATTGCTATAAAATTAACGTCGCTATTGTTCCATCCACAGTAACAGAACTATTGGTGTCCCTACGAACATTAATGTCAAAGTGTTTTTGGTGATGCAATCAAGACCCGCAAGAAAATGAACTTGGACTTTATGTGCATGTGCGTATCGGGTAGAGAAATTTAGTGGCTATGTATGAATCCAGAACTAATAATCAATTGATTTATATATTTATTTTAAAAAAGTGATATTTGACAGTTTAAAGATCGATATAGCTCTTTCCCTGATTCCTAAATCATGATCTGCATTTAAAAAAAAAAAAAAAGCCACATTTTGTTTTACAAGCTAGGTATGTATCGTTATTTTACTTCTATCTTTACTTGTGATCACTTGCAACTCTGCGACTTTGTGTGTTTGTGTACTGGTGATAACCTGCTTTATAAATAAACAAGAAAACACGTAATACAACACCCTTTTCTTTCCCTTTGTTATTTGCAGACCTAATTAGGGATTGTTGTTTTCATGCATGTTTTCATTTGAAAATAATAAGACAAGGTGACAGATGTTGAGCTAAGAGGCTTATTGATTAGCTTAATTGCTCAAGACTTGAAAATGAACGAAACAAATAAATTTGAATTCAAGATGGTGTCGAGAGTAAAACACACATATAGGTCAGATCAGTTGCACGCATATTAGTGGAGCATATAGCACCAATGGTTTATGATTTTTTTTAAGTAATATTTTAAAAAGTTCTTTGATTTATAAAAGTCAATTTTCAGATTCAGGATCTACTAGAAAAGCATTTTAAATCAATCTATTTTATTAATCATTTGAAATTTTGATAAAATATGTCATTTCAACACCACGTGATATAAATCTTAAACACATAAATGTGTTATAAATATGTGGGCACATTTGTTTTCTGATGAGATTTATGGTTAAGGCTATAAGATGACGGATTGTACTAAATTTTAAGGGTGTCTGACGCAATTGATAGAATTGAAATTTTTTTAAACGGTTGAGAATTTAAGAAATTGATGAAAATGATACATTACTTAAAAATCACTAAATATCAGTGCATTTCATTCCATCTAGTTGACTCAAACTTGTCAAGAAATCTTTGTAATTTATGTGTTACCTTGAAAAGAAATAAATTAATTAATTAATCACCGTCAATGCCATTTTTTGGTGAACTAGCTTAGGATTTCTTTTGATACTGCATGTTGGATTACACAAATTTCTGGTTATAGCCAGTAGGAAAAAGTATAAAAATCAATGTAAGCATCAATAAACAATAAGATTGCCTTGAGATAGAGCAACTAGCCACCTACCAACAAGAAATTTGGTCTACGTAGAAAGAAAAAAGATGGTGATGTGCCCACCATAATTTTCCAAGTCGTTTTCTGTCAAAAAGTTTGAGTTTATCACCCAATCTTGACGTTACTCTTGGAGTTAATATCGTGGTTTGAAAATTATAAACTAATTCAAATTATACAATATTGAATTGATTGCTTATATTTTAATTTTGTGTATCAAGCTCCAACCAGTTGGCAGAAGCACAACATTCAGCGGAAATGATTGCCTTATTAAGAAAATCCCCTAGTCCCGAGAGCTTGTTTATCATGCTCAATAATGTTGAACACGCGGACTACTTTAGTGATAAAATTTGATTGGAATATGAGTAAGCAGTGAATTTTGATTGGATCATGGTGACTAAGAATTGATTAGACATTTTGGCTTTAATCCCTCAATTTGGGCTTTTAATTTAATTAGACAGATTGAATTTCACTCTCCTATTACTACAAACTAATTAACAAGAAAAGAAAAGAAACGAGAGAGTTAAGTGGGTGATGACGTCGGCTTCAATGGCATTGATGAAGCAAAAGTTTGGGTCCCAATCCGCAGCTGGTTTAGTGTTTCAAGGCTCGGATGTGGGAACGAACGAGTTTGATTTTCTTTTAACTTTCTGCCTCAGCAACCACTACGACTCGTGTATGTCAAAAAAGCTAACTGAGCTTAAAAAGACGAAGAAACTACTTTTTTTTTTCCCCTAAGTGGACCAGTTTTCAAACCTATGATTGTGCTTCTGCACCTTTCTTTTTAACCAAATTCACCAAAAGCTTTGATCAGCTGATATTAGTATTCTATTCTTCTTTATGTCTTGTGTTCTCTCGTAATCGGATTCCTTTGGCTCCCACTTGTAGCTATCTTCACCATTCATACTATCAACTTCTTATTGGCGCCTATATGCCTATTTCAAATGAAAGAAACTTCCAACTTCTTCAAAACAAAAAATGTTAGCAAAATCTGCCTTTTGTCAGTGCCAATAGATAAGAAGAAGGCCTGTCACCGACCTTATTATGGATATGTTGAAGGTTTTAAAATCCTAAACTTCACTTTGCACCAAAAATTAAAAACAAAATGAAAAGTATGATTTTAGGGCCGGCGGATGCCATGCTACTGCCACCACCTGCCCTTTTGACCAATTTAATTTAACAAACCCAGAATCATGCATTAGGTGCTTTGCCATATATTATCTTGTTTAAGTGCTTACACGTAAGCTTCTTTTTGCCCACAAGCTTTTAATTGCTGATTTGTGAGAACCGCAATATTCTTGGCAGCCATTAACAATCCCATTGTTTTCTCAACCAAATACATTATTCCTCATCTCTCAATGCTAATAATGACTCTTGAATTCGTGGTTAATGTTGGACAGCAATTTCCAACCCATATGAGATCTTAAATATTTAAAGATTAAATCCTTAATTACTAATTATTCCAGGCAATGACACTTTACGGTTGCAGCAGCTAGCTCATGATCCAATCAAAGCTGCTGATTTCAAGATGTGGGGAAGATTTAGAAATTTGGGTTGCATTTGCATGCAAAGGGGTCCCATTTTCCACCATCTTCTTGTCAACTTGAGAGAAAAGAAACACCAGCAAACTATCAAATGGTTAGTTGGGAGTTATTGGGACTAGAAGAGAACAAGTCTCTGTGGCCTCCAGAGGAAAAAGAACCACAAGATTACTTTGTCCTTGCATTAAGGAAAAAAAATCTGGAGATTGGGTGAAAATAATGCTGTGTGCAGGAAAAGTAAAGAGCAATAATGATGCCCTAATGTCAAAACTAATTGGAGATTGCAATCAAAGGTATAGAAAGCACTGCCCATTTCGAAAATGGAGAGAGAAAAAAAAAAGTAAACAGCTTGAATAGGAAAAACTGACTGCATGCTTCATGTGCATATAGATCAATGAATTGGACCTTTTTTTCATTTTTTCTAAGCATGATAAGACAAATTTTGGGTTTTGAGACTTTCTCTTCACTTCTAACATGCCTTGTTTGTACGAGCACTGACGAATTCTGCCAATGCATTCTTTCAGGTTAGAAATGATTTAAGACATAGATCTCGAATTGAAAAGTTTGAAAAGATACTGATCGGCTCCAAGTTGCAATCCAGCTTGTATTGTCTCCAACCCTACTCAATTTATTGGATTATTTGCTAAGTATAATCTACAGAAGGAGAGAACCCGAAGCTAATAAATGACCTTTGTTTCTGAATAAATGGGCAACAGCACAATTTGATTACCCAAACTTGGACACCATCTTACTCTCAAAGTCTTACTACAGACCCTGATTAGAAATTTTAAATGATTGATCTTAATTAAGTGGGACCATGGAAAAAAAAGGATTTTTTATATGCTAGTTGGTTCTGCATTTTAATCACGTTAATTCTTTACCGACAGATTCATGGTAAGGGGGGCAGCTATTATCAGCACTTAATATTTAACATATAATTTATTATAAATGTGAAATACGATTATTAAAATATATAAAAAATTGAATACATATATTTCGAATATACTATATTTATATTTAGCACTCTAATTTGAGTACCAATAACAAAGATAGAAACAAGAGAAAAAAAAATTATGTGGTTCCAAGAACTCAGACTCCTTGCTTCATCAATTTCCATTATCTATTAAGTGGGTGCGGAGTGAGGACATTGGGGGGCAATTCGCTAATTAACTTTGTGTCTGGGAAATCTTGACATGCACTAGTGTCACAGCAAAAGGACATTCCTGATGGTTGCAAATTAAGGTTCCTGATTGGTAACAGGCAAATAATAGCAGATATATACGTAGTAACAACGGCTGGATGGTAATTATGTCTCCTACTTGAGTCCCCTCTTTTCCCAACTTCACCAAGTTAATAAGCAGGCAAAGATTCTCTTAAAATCCTAATAAAATACCTTAAAATTAAATGAGCATAAGCTAATGGGTTTACAGTCTACAGAGACAGTAGCTGGAAAAAACCCCCATTTTCTACGCTATGGATTTAAAATGTTTTTGATCATTACTTTAACTTGCTCACAGTTTTTGACATTTAGGGAGAAAAGAAGAGACAAAATGTGTTACTTTTCCAGAGTCATCGATTACCAAAAACCAAGCAGCCAAGCAGTAGGGTGTGTTTCATTGGATGAATCGCATTTCAATTGCCATAATTAATAAGGCCTAATTGTAAAGTTAAGGACACAAGATTTATCCATGGCTGGCGCTACCGCAATCTCAAATCTACATCCCTGCTTCATTCCTTTTTAATTACCAAGGATCTCATTTGTCGTTTGAGGAATGTCAACTTTCAATTTATTACTTGAACAAAATGATAAAAAAAAAAATTAAAAAAAAAACTTACGTACATGAAACATTTGATTCTAAATATAGATCTGAAGATAGAAAATTGAAAATTGGTGAGGAAAATTAACAGATTATAACTTTAATAAAGAAGAAAATTGGTGAGGAAAATCGTATGTGCGAGTGATACAAATAATTTCCCCGAAGAAAATAAAAAAATAAATAAAATTTTTGAAAATGTACAAAGTCCCAAACACCAAAGCCCGAGTCAAGGCCTGGCTGGAGCAAGACCAAGATGCAAATCTAAGCCCAATGTATCATCAAAACTTGGCCCACTATCTCCTTTTGAAAACCTGCTCAAAGACGGCCCATCAATGGCCCGTCCATGGTGGTTCCTACCTTGCATGGTTTGCGGGCCAATGCCTAAGCCCGAATCCCCCACACCACCACCATAAGGTACCCCAGCTGGCCCCCTTCCCACTCCACCGCCACCTCCAGTACCAGCAGTTGGAATCACACAACCATGTGAGACGTGGAAAGGTGGTGGCCCTCCTCGTGGCAAGTAAACCCACGATGGCCCCGCCGCAGCCGGCACCACAACGGGTGTAGCTGACGCTAAGAGATGCGGTGGAGGAGCAAAAGCAGAGATAATAGGATTTCTAGCAAATGAAACGGCTGCGCTTCGAGAGGCTTGAAGCTGAGCGCGCTTTAGCTGTTGCCTTTCCTTTTTATGAGCGTTTTGGTGACCTCCTAAGGCTTGAGAATTAGCAAACTCACGGCAACAGTACTGACACTCGTATTTGCGCTCACCAGGAGGAGGGAAGCCGCCAGGCTCCAGGGACCCTGATGATGCAGCCTTGATGGTGCTGGATTCCGAAACATCATCATCTTCTGAGACGTTGAAGCCGAAGAGCTTTAAAGGCGCAGTGGCGCTGTTGGTTTTGGTATTAGCTTGGTATTCTAGCTCTGCCATGTTAGAGAAAATAGAAAGAGAAATAAACAAGTGTAGGCAATGTGTAAGGGAAGAGTTTGCATGTGAGGGGGTATATATACAGGATAAAAAAGGTTTTGTAAAATGTGAATACTACTGTAGAACTAGAAAATGAGAGAGACATTTCGGATATCCCAAGGAAGAAGAGAAAAAAAGACACAACCCAAGAACACTAGACTTGGGGACCTTCACCCAAGGGGATTCAACTTTATCTCCGGATATAATAGCTATTTCTCTTATTCTCTGCTGCCATAAAATAAATTTGATACTATTACTTCATCGTTGCATTGAGTATATACTCTAATTAATTCTAGATTTTTTTGGGGGGTTTTTTTCTTATTTGTTTTTAGCTAATATATATTTATACATTCCTAGAGAAAATGATTGAGTTGCTCCATGTTTTGGTAAAATGGGTTTCAGGGACATGAAGAGCATCATTTGACAAAATTGGTACCAAAAAGTTATCGAGAGAGGTGTTAAGATATTCAATTTTCGTTGAGAACGTGAAGCAATTAGGTTTGAAAACTGATAGGAGGGGGGGACTGATGTGGACCACTATTATCTGAATTTTCTGCAGATGAAAGGGTTTTAAGGCCAATCAGAAGGTAACAAAGTTGTTTGCAGACATTGGTTGGGTTAATGACAGGTTCCAGATAATGTGCTTAGTCGACACGTACAATTCCAAGGAGCTGGTATAAGGTAACCTGGGTGAAGTGAGGTCTATCAGCTCTATAGCTAGGTAGCTAGGTCGATCCCTGTGAATGGTGGGCATCAACATTATATGGTTTTTAATTAACAAAAATATTAACAAACAAAATGAATGTGTACTAATAAAAGATTCCATTCGAAATGATGACACATGTTGCAAAACTGGGGATTTTTTGTAATCACCATGATCTTCAAAGTTTCTTTAATTTCCTTTTTTTAATATATATTAATTAATTAATTAACAAAACAGTACCGTTAGAGTGATGGGATTAATGTTAGTGGAACGATCTCCAATGAGACGCAGTGATGCGCACCTCTTTTGTTCCCTGGCTGCCAAATCTATGATCCAAAAATACCCAATTCCCCTTTCTCTCTCTTCTCTTCTTTGCTTGTTAATTTTTGTTTTTATTTGTTTTTCATTTTTTCTGTTTCTCTCTATCCCGCATTTCACTTCAGCTTAATCTCAGGAGCCGACACCGCCACCCAACACCACTCTCTCTCTCTCTCTCTCTCTCTCTCTCCCCTCCCCCCTTTTTTCTCTTTAAAAAGTCAAAGCTACCATGTAAATCCATGCATGCATCCATATCTATACACCACACAAATTAGCCGTATATCCCAAAACTGCCACAAAAAAGTGGGGAAAGAAAGCTTTAATTTATACGTATGGTAATGCCAATAATTAGCTAGTCTAATATTCATGGGTGGCATATATTTGAAATACTGTGAAGTGTGAACTTCTTAACTACTACTCAATCAATAACTTTTAACAGTACTTCTCTTGGAAATAATATACAATCTTAGTTAATCATTATGGCTATTGCGGTTAAAATGCATGCTTTATAACACTCTAAGATTTAGAGTTTGAATGATTTAAGGAGGATATATATATATATATATATAAAGATTAGGAAATCAAACAGCTTTAGGGACTATGGCCACTCCAATGCAAAGTGATCTATAAATGGCCCAGTGTCCACATCGCTATTTATCGTGCATATCTAGCAAAGGATACGCATGTTTCATATCATATAAAACTTTATTCTTAAAAAATTAGGGTTTTTTTTTTTTTTCTGTTTTTTGCGTGTCTGCATTGAAAGGATGGCAGTTTAATCAAGTCAACCATGGGAAGCTGAGGGTAAGCCCTGTAAAGCAAAAGTTTGAGTTAGCTTAGCTTGTTTGAAACCCGAAAGGGGCATATTTATGGATATTGGAATGGATGGAAATTGGGATGAAAATGAAGGAATGTTCAGGTGTTTGCAACTATGAAAAAGGAGCCATCGATCTTTGCGTGTTGATGATGAATAATAATTGTTTAGGTTGTTTGCGTGATTGACGTTGAAATCTATATTTCTTTATCCTTTTCTTGCTTTGCCACAAATCCATCGGAATCTTACTAACTACGAGAGAGAGAGAGAGAGAGAGAGAGAGAGAGAGTGTGTGTTTGGGTTTCTATCTAAATTCTAATCTCTTAATTTTCCTCCCACTTCGAAAGAGAATAATTAATGTGTGTATTTTATAGTATGCAAAAGCTTTTACTTAAGTGTTGGCCACAACTACAAAATATGACCCACCTTTGTCTTCCCTTTCTCATGTGTGTTCCATTCAAACGCCTGTTTCACTTTTGTCCATTTTCTCATCCAAAATATATATACATTTACAAACCATCATGACCATGATTACCTTTTTTCTCCAAAGCTCATCTTCTTTTTCAACCGTTAGATCCAATTCATGATTTTTACTAAAATCAACATGTGCCTACTTTTTTGTATTTTATATACGAGAAAAGATTGATTTATTTTAGTTTAAAAATAATTTAATTTTATATATTTTTTAATTTTTACATGATTTATGTTTGTTTAATTTGATCTTTGGATTTCGTACTTTATTCATGCATCATGCACGTAAGGTTACAAGTAAATTAAAAATTTTAATTATTTATTTGATGTAAAAAATTTAACTATTAAATATATATTAATAAATTAATTTTTCAACCAACAATAATATAGATATTGAATTAATTCAAAAATTTACGTTTATGATAAATATAATTATATTATAAAATTTAATTTTATATCAATCTAAGTTGAACTTACAAGTTTTTACTCTAATTGTAAATATATAATATATATTGATCTAATAACAAATGTATACTTTTTGGTACAAAAGAGGCTTAAGTCTAGCGATAGAGAAAAGTTACAAATATTAAAATTTTAATTTCATATTTATTAAATATGATATTTTAAAAGTGATTATATGAACTAACTTAATTAAATATCTCATTATTTTAAAAGCTCAGCTGGATTTTTTTTTTTTTTGTTGTTTGTTGCTCTTTATAAATAAAAAAAAAGAATAAAAATCAGGATCCTATCTACGTATATCAAGCTTAACTTCTTTTGTAAGTTGTGTTCTTAGATTCTTTCTTGCCCCGTATAACGACAATTTTCTTGGGGACTTTAATTCAATTAGCAGGTAAGAGACGGGATGTTCGTGATGACCCGTTCATGCATCAAGTTATGTGGGACCATATTTTATTTTAATTTTTATATATGGATGTATACAAGCGTAGATTCATTTACTTCAGTTTAAAATTAAATTAAACATTCGTATAATTTTTTATATAATTTATATTTATGTATTTAATTATCTTATTTTATGTTTTATTCAGCTACATTATATATGACAAATTTTGAATGAATTAAAAATATATAACGATATAAAATATTTTTAACCGTTAAATAGATATTAAAAAATAATATTTTCGATCGATATAATCAAGATTTGAGATTAACTCAAAATTTTATGTGCAAGATGAATACAATTATATTAGTAAATCTAACAGTCAAATTAAACAAATATAAGTCGTATGAAAAGTTATATAAATTATAAAACTAATTTAATTTTATACTAATATAAATGAATCTCCCATATATATACATATTCATATCTATATTACATATATATATATATATAATTATGCACATAGATTTAGGACTTAGATTGGGATCTCCATCAATCTGAAAAAAAAAAGCAAAAAACAAAAAAAAACTTGCCTTTTATTAAACCTAACCACCATTTTGCGTTATTATGCGGATCCAATGATCTTCCCATTGGGTCTTTCCTTCTCACTCCTTGTCCTTTGAAGGTTAAGTATCTGATAATTTATTTATTTATATTATATTCGAATATTTTATTATTTTATAATCATATTTTTGATATTTTATATTTATATAAATTTTGGTATAGTAATAATTTATATTATATAAATTTTAATATAATTATTTATATTGTGTCGTGTTATATTTTAGCTATTTTATGTATGTTATATTTTTATAATCATATTTAATATTAACATGTTTTTATATTAGGAAAAAAAAGTTGGGCCACTGTCCCCCACTGTGGGGCTCGAGGAGTTGGTCTCACTCAAAATGTAAATGTGCTTTGAAGTGTCCTCGAACAAATGTGTCATAGTTGTAAAGGTTAAAGAGTTCACATAGGGTTGTCAAAGCAGTTAGAACCGTCAATTGATAGATCTATTTGATTTAAGTTATATTAATTTAAATTTTAAAAATTTAAATTAATTTTAGGTTTGAAATGTTTTAGATTTGAATTAATTCGAGTATAAATAATTTTGATTTGATATTCAAAATTATTCTACTTTAGATAATTTTAGATTTAATTTATTAATTTTTAAAATTTCATTAGACTAAAATGAGATATATTATTTGATCGAGACATATTTTATAAGAATTTTATTAAATTATAAAATTACAATAAATAAATATTATTTTAAAAATAATATAAGTACCCTAAATTTACGCTTTAAATTAATTTTAATTTTTTATATAAAAGAAAATTTGTGATTTTAATTTTATCAAACTAAAATTTTTTTACTTAATGTTTAGTTGCATATAGTTATTGGTTTAGTACTTCAAATTTAATCAGGACCCACAAAACGATATCAGTTTTCAATTTTTACACCAAAAAGATATCAATTTCAAACTTAAAAAAAAAAGAAAAAAAAGTTATATTTTTCTTAGGCCAATTAAATCTTAGTTAGCTTACCACGCTACAAAGAAAATGGTATTTCTGATGAAATTTTTAGTCAAAAATACAATGAAATCCAACCAAAAAGCTATTTCTAATGGAATTATTCATAAAAAGTTCCGTAGGAATAATCGAGGCTGCTA
>JBBYHM010000015.1:6048695-6059568 GCA_038381775.1 Adansonia rubrostipa
ATTTCATAATAAAATAATTATGTATGTGAACCAAATATCGATAATGAAAGAAGAAACATTTTCCAGTACTGCACCAATTTTCAAACCTACTATTGTGCTTCTACGCCTTTCCTTTCTTTCTCTCCCTAAAATCCTAAACCAAATACACCAAAAGCTTGGATCAGCCGAAGGAATGGAAATTAAACTGAAAGCATCCAATCCAATATCAATATGATGTTCACCCATGGAAACAGATTCTTCGCTTCCCACTTGCGCTATCTATCTTCACTATTCATACTATCATATTCTTCAAACCAATTATTGGCCCCCATCTATACCCATTTCAAGTCCTTGAAACTTCTGTTTACTTCCTACTTTCGTTTGAAAAAAAATATTCATGATTTAATTTAATTAAATCACACAAACACTTTTAAAAAAAGAATTTTTTTTTTAAATTAAAGATTCGAATTTTATTATTTGTAATTTTTATTTTAACTTTTAGATTATGACTTCTTTACAAGATAAGAAATTGTTTGAAAACATATTTTTTGATAATTTAATATATCAATCCAATTGCAGAAAACTGAACAAGGGAAGGAAAACAATAGGTTACAGCTAATCTTCCTTTAGGAAGTGTGAACAAATGAGGAAAGGCCTGACACCGACCGTATGGATATATTGAACGCTCTAAGATTCTACACTTCAGTTTGCACCTAGAAGTACGATATTTGGGCCGGGGGTGCCACTGCCAACGTCTGCCATTAATCTGTTTTTAAATTAATTGGTGGACAAACCCTAGGATAATGATGCATTAGCTGCTTTCCATACATTATCATTTAGATGCTTGCGTGTAAGCTTCTTTTTGGCCCCAAGCTTTTTAGCTGCTGAGAACCGCACTGGCAGCCCTTAACAATGCCGTTGCTTTCTCAACCAAGTGCAGTATTTCTGTCATTCTCTCTAAAGCTAAATACCAATGATTCAGAATTCATGATTAATGTTGCACAGAAGAAAACTCTTGAGATCTTAAGAATTTAAAGATTAAATCTTCGGGACTCCAAGTAATGATTCCGGGCTATGAACACTCTGATTGGACTCAATCACTAGGGTTGCAGCAGCTCATGATCCAATAAAATTAAGTTGTTGATTTCAAAATGTGGGGGACATCTATAAATTTGGATTGCATGTTAATGGGGTCTCATTTTCCATGATCTTTCGATCTAAGTCAACTTCAGAGCTGGGTGACAATTATGAGAAAAGAAAGACCAACAAACTATCAAATGGTTATTTGGAGTTAACTGGGACTAGAAGAGAACCACAAGATTACTTTGTCCTTTGCATCAGGAGCAAAATCTGGAGTTTGGGTAAATATATCGTTGTTTGTAGGAAAAGTAATTGAAGAGTAATGATAATGCCCTAATGTTAATACTAACTGGAGATAGCAATTAAAGATATAGAAACAAAAACTGCCCCTTTTTTTGAAAGGAAGAGGACGGAATGATAAATGCAGCAGCTTGAATAGCAGAAACTGGCCGCATCTACCAACTGGCATTTTCTTTTTAAGCAATGATAAGACAAATTTTGGCTTTTAAGACTTTCTGTTCATTTCTTCAAGTCTTCAACATGACTTGTTTGCATAAACACTGACAACTTACTGTTAACACTTGCAAGTTAGAGATGATTTAAGACAGATTTCGACTTGAAAAGTTACAAAATATATTAAATGACTTCAATCTGCGATCCAGCTAGAGTTGTCTCCGACCCCACCTAATTTGTTTGATTATATATGTGATCTACAGAAAGGGAGAATCCCGATGCGAATGACAGCACAATTTGATTATCCAAACTTCGACACCACCTTAATCTCTTATTCACGGAAAGAGAGAATCCAGCACAATGAATGATCGTAATTCAGAAGGATCAAGGGGGAAATAAGATTAATATGCTGATTGATTCTGCATTTTCAGTCACGTCAATTGCTTACCAAGAGGGTCATGATTATGGAACAAGGAGGAGAAAAAAAAATTAAACTTGTATTTCCAAGAACTCAGTCTCAGACTGGCTGCTTCATCCATTGGAATTATCTCTACAGACAGCTAGTAAGGACATTGGGGGCAATTCTGGCCAATTTACGTTATTTTTGAGAAATCGTGACACTAGTGTCACAATATGAAGACGTTCCTGATGGCTGCAAATTAAGGTTTTTGGTTAGTAACCCAGACAAATAATAGCAGACCTGTAGTCACAACGGTTGGAAGATGATAATAATAATGTCTCCGATTTGTGTTCCCTTTCTCCACCTCACCATTTTAGGGGCAAAGAGTCGTAGGATGGGCGTTTCTGAGTCGAAAATAAATGTGAGTTAAAAACATTGTTTAAAACCAAATATAGGTTAATCAAAAATTGATTTCAAAAAACTTTTGAATGATTTTTTAAATTTATAAATTCTCAAATATTTGATATATTACAAGCTCATCTTGTAATTTGATTGTGTACTCTTGGATTCAGGTTTGGTTAAATAGAAATATTTTGATGTTTAATTCATGTCTTCATTAATTTTTCAGTCCCTAAAATATCCAAGTACATGAATTAATGTATTAATCATGGTTAGAAGTGTTTATGTATTGAGCTGCGATCTAAAATTTTTTTAGATTTTTTGCCTAAGCTCAAATCTGGCTAGCCTATCTTAAAAGTCCAAATTATTATTCATAAATTAATAAAAAATTTTAAAAAATTATTTGTATATTAATATTTATAAATTTTTTAATTAAATTTAAATAAAAAATATATTTTATTATTAAATCGGCTTGAAATAGGAAAAGTTAGTCAAGCTGAGCTTACAAAATCGAGCAGGTGGCCCAAGGACAAGTCTAATCATGGTGTGATAAACATGAATGTATTATATACATTCATGAATTATGAAAATTTATGAACTATGAATATTCTTGAACATCTATCATAATTAATGAACATATATTCATCCATTGTTAATATATAAGTCTGATTCCTATAAATAAATGATTTGATATCACGAAAAATGAACTAAAAAGTTCTTAATCTCATTTTCTTTTTACTTTTTTATTATGTTTTCTAAGACTTTTTGCTCTATTAATTCTTTCTATTTTAAAACTTAATAACCTGTCATTGGAAATTGATTAAAACCTTATTAAGTTCATGGACCTTAAAAGAAATTTTAGTTAAAAATCTTGGAATCTATCATTGAAATTCTAAGACTTTTTTAGGTGGTGGTGTTGAACTATTGAAAGGCAATTTCATTGAGTCCGTTTTGTATCAAGTGGTGAATAATTCGACTTAAAGATAAAAGGCTTCAATAACATAATATTCTTCACTTAAAATTTGTGTTCAATAATACATTTTTCCAAGAAAATTTCACAAATATATAAAATATTTTCAACAAAAATTGCTCGGCATTCTAATAAATATAATAGCTTAATAAGTGATTTAAATGAGTTACCCCATATTCTACGGTATGGCTTTCGAAGTACATTTCTTAAACATTACTTTTGCTTTTAGGCATTGACATTTAGAGAGAAATGTATAGATAAAGCGTGTAAGATTCTCCTACTTTCCCTAGTAACTAAAGACCAAACCAACCAGTCAAGCAACAAGCATGTGTTTCATTAGATGAATCACATTTCACTTGCCATTATTAGTAAGGCCGAATTGTAAGGTAAGGTCACAACATTTTGTCCATACCTGGTGCTACCATCACGTCAAATCTCGATCACTTCTTCAATCTCATTAATCGTTTGTAGAGTTTCAGCTTTCAACTTACTACTTATTACATAGATTTTAAAGGAAAAAAAAAAGAAATTGGAATTGTTGAGGAAGATTAGCTTTATAACCAAAAAAAAAAAAAAAGTATGTGCAACTGAAACAAATAATTTCTTTCATGAAAATAAATAAATAAATAAAATTTTGAAAATGTACAAAGACCCCCAACACAAAAACACGAGTCAAGGCCTGGCTGGAGCTAGACTAAGATGCAAATCTAAGCCCAATGAATCATCAAAACTGGGTCCGCCATCCCCCTTTCCAAACCTACTCAAGGAGGGGCCATCAACAGGCCGTCCATGGTTGGCCCTACCTTGCGTCACTTGCGGGCCTGCGCCTAATCCCGAATCCGTCGCACCACCACCATAAGGTGCCCCGGCCGGCCCTCTCCCCACTCCACCAACACCACCACCACCACCAGTTGGAATCAAACAACCGTGTGAGTAGTGGAAAGCCGATGGACCTCCTCGAGGTAAGTAAACCCATGATGGCCCCGCTGCAGCTGGCAACACAACGGGCGTAGCAGATGCTAACAGATGCGGCGGAGGAGCAAAAGCAGAGATCATAGGATTTCTAGCAAATGAAACAGCTGCGCTTCGAGTGGCTTGAAGCTGAGCACGCTTTAGTTGTTGCCTTTCCTTCTTGTGAGCGTTCTGGTGACCTCCCAAGGCTTGAGAGTTGGCAAACTCACGGCAACAATACTGACACTCGTATTTGCGGTCACCAGGAGCAGGGAAGCGACTAGGCTCTGGGGACCCTGATGATGGAGCTTTGGTGGTGTTGGTAGTGATGCTGGATTCGGAAACATCGTCGTCTTCTGAGACGTTGAAGCCGAAGAGCTTTAAACGTGTGGTGGCGCTGTTGGTTTTAGTACTACCCTGGTAGTCTAGCTCTGCCATGTTAGAAAAAAGAGAGAGAAAGAAAGAGAAATAAAGAGGCGTAGGTAAGGTAATGTAATGTAAGAGAAGAGTTGCATGTCTGGCGTTATATATACAGACAGGATAAAAAGGGTTTGTAAAGTGTGTACTGTAGAATCAGAGAGAGAAAGATTTCGGATTATCCCCAGGAGGAAAAGTTTAGTATAGTGTAAGGCAACGTGACCCAAGCCACGAACACGAGGGGACCCAAGGGGATTCCGCTTTGTTTCCGGATGTACCTATTTTTCTTTTCTTTTTTTTTTTCTGCTGCCATTAACGATTACTTCATCATTGCATTTGCATACTACTAGCATATTCTAGAATTTTTATTTTATATACATGGGATTTCAGGGAAATGAAGATCATTTGACAAATTGGTATCAAAAAATTGAGAGTTATTAAATCAATTTCTCTAATTTTTTTTCTTTTTGTTGAAAATATGATGCACTGAGGTTAGAAAACAGATAGGGAGGGGACTAATATGGACCACTTTGCTTTGAATTACTGTAGATGAAAGGCTTTTAACTTAAAATGGCCAATCAGAAGCTAACAAAGTTGTTTGCAAACATTGGTAGGGTTAATGGCATTGGCACAGGCATTGGCAGCTCCCAAAATAACGTACGCGCTCGACACGTACGGTTCCATAAGCTGGTAATAATATATATTATATCCGAAGTGAGGTCTAGGTCTAGCTAAGCCTAGGTTCTAGCTGAGGCAGATCTCTGTGGGTGTTGAGTGGAGGGCATCAGCAGTCAACATGGCTTGTTTTTTAATTTACTAAAAGGAGTACTCACAAGCAAGATGTGTACTAAAAAAATTTCCATTTGACATGATTTCCCATGAGATGCCGTGATGCCCATCCCTCTGTTCCCTCGCAAATATCTGCCACGAAAATGCCCTTTCTCTCTCTTCTTTTGTTGTCTTTTTGTCTTGTTTTGTTTTCTCTCTCTCTCTCTCTCTCTAACCATCCCGCACTCCACTTCACTTGACTTCCGCTCAATCTCAGGAGCTGACAGCGGCACCTACCACCACTCTCGCCTCCTTATCCCTCTCTAAAAAGTCAAAGCATGTACATCCATACATGCATATCTATATATCTATAAATATAGATAGCAAAACTTAGCTGTATATCCCAAAACTACCGCAAATATAGTGGGAAAACATAGTAAGAGATTAAGCTAAACGAAGATAATGCTAATGATTAGACAATCTAACTATATATTAATTCACGGACATAACACTCTTACTTATTCGTTATGATTAATGCAGTTAAATACAGGCTATAATATTATAAGATTTTAGAAGAACAGGTAAAAAAGAAAATACATGATTAACACCAATTAAGGAAGATATTATATAGAAAACGAGGAGTCCAAAGAGTTTGACGGACTTGGGCCATATTAAAAGTGATAATATTGATGGCCAAGCGTCCACATCGCATTCATCGTGCATCTCTAGCAAAGGATGCGCATGTTTCACATTAGATAAAAACTTTTTATTGGGATTTCTTTTTTGTGAGTTCACGTTTCAATGATTGCAGTTTAGTGAATCAAGTCAACGTGGAAACTCAGGCTCATCTCTGTCATGCAAAATTTGGATATAGCTAATTGATTGAACTTTGAAAGTGCATATATATATATATGTAATATATATACATATATAGGTTTTGGGTATAAGAAGTGTGGAGTGATCGATGGATATTGAGGTGAAAATGAGGAATGTTCAGGTGTTTACAACTATGAACGGGCATGTTTACGTGTGGATGATGAGTAATTGTTTAGGATGTTTGCGTGATTGACGATGAAATCTATACATAAGTATAATATATATTTCTGTATGGTTTTCTTTATTGGCCACATATCTCTCCGAATCTTACTAACTATGACAGAGAGGAAGAGAGAAAGTTTTGGGTTTCTTTTTGAATTCTAATCACTTCCTTCAAAAGAGAATAATTAATATATGTGCATTATTATTCAAAAGCTCTTACTAAGTCTTGGTCACAACTCTAAATATGACCCACCTTTGTCTCCCTTTTCTCATCTGTGTTCCATTCAAGCGCCTCTTTCACGATTCTCCTTTTTTTTTTTTTTTCATTTCATACAATATCAATACTTTATCAACCCTACATGTTTCCATTCACGTTTCTCCATTCAAATACTTACATATATAGATATATATATATATATATATATATATAAAGCTTGACTTCCTTTATAAGTAATGTTCTTAGATTCTTCCTTCCCCTTTCAAACGACAATTTTCTTATGGATTCCTATAAGCAAGTAAGAGAGGGGAGGCTTGTGATGACCTTCAAGCATCAATTAATGTGGGACATGAATCTATTTTAAGCTCCCTAGTGTTAATCTATAGGAGACCTGAAATTATTGTGCACACAGATATAGGACTTAGATTGGGATCTCCATTTGATTCGAAAAAAAAAAAAAAATCTTGCCTTTATTAAACCTAACCACCTTTTTCTTTATTATGCGGATCCAATGATTTTTTCGCTGTGGGTCTTTCCATCTCACTCCTTGAAAGGTTAATTAGGGGAAAAAAAAAAAAAAAACTAAGGTTGGGCCACTATCACCCACTATATATGATTATATGGGGCTCAAGAAGCTGGTCTCACTCAAAAAGTTGTTGTGCTGTGAATTGACTTCAACAAATACGAGTAGTCATAGTCATAAAGGTTAAAGAGTTCACATAGGGTTGTTGGGGACCAGTGTTGCTCAAGTAAAGTTTGTGCTAGTTCTTTGGCTCCACTTGATTTTTGAACTGTCTTTCATTTAATAAGGCATTTTTTTTCAATGGACACATGGTGTTGAGAGAGTGGCACTAGAGCTTTTCATTAAATTGCACTTCCAAGTCCCAAATAGTGCTTTATATATATATATATATTTGTTGATTTTCTTCTGAAGTTGTTCATAATTTTATCAAATGAAACTAGAACTATATAATTGCAAATTAAGTTTCCTGTTTGCCAACATCGCCTAATTGAATACGACCCATACCAAACTCTAACATATATATATATATATGATCAATGTTTGATACATTAATAGTAAAAATTTTTTAAATCTACAAAGAATTTTAAGGTTTGTAACTTGTTCTATTTTTAATTTTAATTAATTTTTTATTATATTTTAAAAAATATATGATATCTTATTAATACTGATTATGAAATTTAAAAACTCTCTTTGTAGTGTATGAAATATTTTTTCATATATATATATATATATATATCATGAAGTACTTTAGGTATAAATACGGGTAAGACAGGGGAAGAGGAATAGGTAATGCGTTTGATACATTAATTGTGAAAGGGGAAAGTAGACAAGACATAGGCACAAGGTTTTCTCCACTGATGAAGGATAAAACATGTGAGGTTACATCCAAATTCAATTGGTGCAAACCGTGGTAGGAGCCGCTCACAATGGGGCATAGTTGGGACCGCATGGCATTGACCCCACATGAACAAAAACAATGCCTAGCTCTCTAGCTCTCATCTTGGGTGAGGGAGAATTAAGTAAAAGGGTGGTGAAACAATTGTCCAATCAAACATTCACAATCCCGTTGATAAATAAACAACTGTCTTCTTAACAATGGTGTGTTTGTCATTGTTGTAATGGCTTCCACCATCTTCATATAAAAAACTCTTTTTTAAGTAGGCTTAATCATGCTTTATTTTCTTTGTTGTTGATTGAAGGGATGCCGATGTTATCATTTTGAGATTGCCCGAATCAACAAGTGTGGCCCACTTGGTTTGTGCTAATCAAGGAAAATTAACCAATTGAAACAATATTCTAAAATAAATAGTAGTGAAAACAAAAGATTATTTGAGACATGATCCTCTATCATGTTGCAAACTCCACTAACTTTATAATCTTCTTTTGTTTCTTTCCGCAACCACTACTTTTGGAAGGATCCAAAAAGGATAGAAAGATATCCCAAAAAATGTGACTTAGTTTTCAAGTTGAAATCCCTTTTATTGATATGTTCAAAGCACTTTTGGGCAATCCCGAACAATGTGGGTGACAAAAATAAAACCCCTCCATGAATTCCAAGCGACACTACCTACTTCTCTTTTAAAATATATAAAGGTGGGAGGTTGGGTGGAGTTAGCTTTAAGTCATGTGATGAAGTGAACACTTTCTCTTTCTTTCCCCCCTCGGGCCCTTTATATAATTCGATTAATTAATCACATTATCGTACTAATTAATATAGATCTAACTACGAGTCTACAATGTCCTTAGACACACATATACATACATATATATATATAATGTAAAGCAAGAATAGCACTGCCAAACTGCATTTTTAGTTTAAGTAAAATACTAGTAGGTAGTAACACTATAGAAGGTCTCCCGTGAAAGGAGTTTTGGGAGAAGGGGAAGGGACTTTGTGTCAACCAATGAGACAAAATCAATGTGATTTGGCTCCTAATAAAGTGAGACATTTAGACGGCTAACTGAAGCACAACCCACGTAAAATCCAACCTTCAGAGACTGATGAGAGTTGGGGAGGGGACGTATGCACATACCAAAAGATTTTGAGTTGAAATTTTAACTATTTATTCTTTATTTTGGACTGTAGGAACGGTTTTGCAGTTTTGATATATATTTTTTTATTATTGATATTTGCGGTCCATATTTACTGTAATTGATTTTGATAACATTCGTTATATCAGTAATTGTAATAAAAGCGATGCAATTGAAAACCTATCTGTGATTACAATTAAATCTTTGGATTTTAATCAATTTGTGCATTCGTGTCATTTTTGTATCATAATCATTTTTAAGGTATTTTATATTTATATTAATTTTAATGCATTAATAATTCTTATTTATAGATTTTAAAATATATATTCATGTTGTGTTATATTTTAATTATTTTATATATATCATATTCATATATTCGTGTCTAAAATTATCGAGTTACCACCCTTCTCCATGGTTTTGACATAAGTCCTTTTCTCGAATCAAAAGAAATGCACCAATTTCATTTGCATGCTCTTTTTTCCTGTTACATATATACCTTGTTTGTTGATATATTTCCCCTTTTTTCGTTTCAGCAATTACAATTATTTTCAACCACAATAAACGAATTTATCGACCACATGTAATGACAAAAAAATTCAGATCAAATTCATCGATTCAATCGAGAATCAACAGGTTCGGTGGTTCAATGACATATAAAAAATTGAGAACTTTTGTAACGTTTAAAACTGTTAAAAACCAGAAGTCCAAAAAAAAAAAAAAAAAACTAGGAAAAAATCACTAGAACCGGATTTTCATGTGTCTTATTATGTTTGGGCATTTTTCTAACCCAAACTCAAATTTATTTTTGGATTTTTAGACCAATTTTTGAACCCATTTTTAAAACAAAGTTTCTTTAACTCATTTTTAAATTAAACCCATTTTCTATAAAACCAAAATTTTTTTTTTTTTTTGCACACTGATTTTATAAAATTTTATATCAATCATGTTAAAAATATAGCAATTGTATTATAAATGGAGGAAGATTAAAAAGTAATCACGTTTAATTTATAATTATTTAATTTATAGTTTTTAATTCAACATATGTTTATTAATTCAGAATTTTTTGTGATGAAAGTTAATTTAATTCTATTTGTGTTGTTAAAATTTGAATTTTTAATTTTTGTTGTTATATTTTATAAACTTATAATAGATTTCTATATTACTTAAATTATTTTATATTTTTAAATTTTTTGTTATTTTAAAATTTTTAGATGGTTGAACTGAGAATTAAAAGTTCAACAGATTCGACTTCCAGCATGATTTACAATTTGCAACTATTAGAGTAACGTAGTCTGTGAAGTTGGAAGTTTGCTAGTCTACAAAATATAACTCATCACATGAGAAGAAGTCTGCTCGCTAGCAAATGAGAAGTGCATGGTGCACTATGACTCCCTCCATTTTAGTCAATTGTATTATTTACGAAGATGAAACTTGGTGGGTTTGAGGAATTTCCCTCATCTAAGTACAAGTCGCTTTTATTTTAAAGAACAAGTCTTGACTTATGGAAGAATTTAGCATAGATGGATAGGCTTTTAGGCTAGTTTAGTATTACCAATGGAAAAAAGTTTAGATTAAAAAAGTGTGTTTAAAAAGGGTAGTAAAAAATGCAATTTAAAAACTTTTAAATATTTAATATGGTTAAAAAAA
>JBBYHM010000015.1:6067272-6086319 GCA_038381775.1 Adansonia rubrostipa
AGTTAAATTATTTATATTTATAAACTTAATAAAAGAAAATTATTAAATTAATAAAAATTAAATTTTAAAAAATATATATTTTTTAAAAAGTAAATTATAAAAAATATAATATAAGTGAATTTAAATGGACTTAAACTATATATTTACAAATATGAACGAATTTGGATAAAATTCAAAGTTCATATTTCAAGTTGGACCGACTTGAGTAAATATATTTGATATTAATACTATATTTAAACTTAACTTGAATCTGACCTGGTCTACCCTACCCTATGAGCAGATCCATAACAAACTAAACCAATCTATGAGAAACCTAAGAATTCAAGGAGTCCTAAGTTCATATCAAAAGATCCGTCACAGTGAATGCAAAATATAAACGGGCAGATTATGTATGAATTAAAATAAATCAAAAGTCGGCTTCACAGTAAAAACTAACATAAAGTCTAATCCTTAAACTTTGGATCCAAAGCAATAAAAAATTAGAAGGTCAAAGATACCGAATATATATTTTGAAGTAGACACTAATTTCAATTTCTTCTACCTAACGTATGAATCATGATATAAAAAGCGAAAATAGACCAACACTAGGATTGGCCGTCTCTTAAACCTAATTACACCAACTCTAACGGTCTAACAGTCAACCACCATCTAGAATAGCAACTCTTCAGTTTTTTTTTTTTTTTTTTGGATAATTAATAGCAACTCAGTTTCAGCCTCAGTGTCACTCACCCACTTCAATAATTTACTCACCCGCCAACCCTCACCATCTGTTGGTGTCCATTTATGATTGAGTAGTTTTAAACACCTTCCCCCGCTTCGGATTCTAACATTCTCATTTCTCTAATAACCAACAAAAAAAAAAGGGAAAAAATGGCTACTTATAATCTTGCTTTTATTCTCAAAAACCCGTTGAACGACACCGAGTTCCTCCTCCTTAAGCAAAGTCCACCGCCTAAATTCGGCGACGACCAGTACGATTCTTTTGTGGATTCTGATCTCTGGGACCTCCCTTCCGCGCTTCTCGACCTTCAACACAATCACTCTCACTCTCACACTGGGATCGTTATCCATGGCGCCCAATCCTTCTCTCAGAACATTGATTTGACGAAATTTGATATCCAACTTACCCTTAATGAGGTATTTTTTTTCATTTTAAATAAACAATTTCATTTTCGGTTTTCCATGTTCTAATGTGGTTAATTGGTTCTTTTTCTAGGTATTGGAGAAATTGAGGTTAAAGGCGAGTGATTTAAGGGAGTGGAATTTCTTTAAGTATGTCGAGGAAGCTGAGTTCGGACCTGGGTTTCCGGTTAATACTGTGTTTGTTATGGGCAAATTGTTGGATGGAAATCAAAATTTTCAAGGTTTGTTTATATTACTCGTTCTTCAAGCTAAATAATGTTGGTTTAATTTTTTATATACTGCTTGTGATTCTTGTAGAATCCCTATGCTGATTATAGGAAATCCATAAAAGAAAGAATTGGGTGAAAGCATGAAGTAAAGATTTTTAATCCTTAGATTAACTTGACCTAAAAATAAGGTGCAGTTATATGAATTATTATTATTATTATTATTGTTATTTTTTCAGTTTTTGGCAGTTTTTCCAAGCGAGTTTGTTAAAGCTGTATAATTGATCAATTTGGGGGTAGGCCAAAACAGGGCATGCTTTTTCTTGAGTGGTTGCCGAAAGTTCATTAGAATGTTATTGTCGAAATTGTAGGCTTTTGATTTTGTTGATTGTCTCACCGGAATATGCTGTCTTTTTAAAGCACTCTACTTTTTCAGGGCTATGTAAGTGGATGTCAACTGAAAGCTGTCTTAATTTGCTTTTGGAGGTGAAACCATGTAACGATCGTGTAGGGCCTTTGGTAGTTGTTGCTCTCATAAATGAGTCATTGCAGTCTGCAGCACGAAAATTACCACCCACCTTGCGTTATCAGGTACGCTATCTTTTGAGCGACTGTGATCTATCAAAACATGTTGCATTAGCCATAAGCAAGAATGTGTTATAAACATTAACAATTTTAGGATGTTTATGACCTAATTTTATGGAAGTATAACTTCTAGGGGTAGTAGATTGATTCTTAATTCGCCAATATTAGAAATCCATCTCTTTAATTTCATGCTCTGAGGAAGTTCGCTCCAGAAAGGCAAGTTTTTGGAGAGATGATTGTGCTGTGCTTCTCACCCTTTCAAAGTGAAAAAATGACTCTAAGAAGTCCGGTGCCCACTTATAGCAAATGAAGATTCACTTGGCAAAGTGTCTCTTTTATTTTAGGCGTTACTTTTGGGATGCAGATTTATTTAGCCTCTGATATCCGGTTGGTCAGAAGAGTTTTTTTGGAAGTATATTCTAAAGGCTTCAACTTTTATATTTTTAGCATGTATGAATCTGTAATGTAAGGAGTTGATGTTTAACTACTAGTGTGCTGCCAGAGATAGGTAGTTCATAGTGTTAGTAACAATATAAGATTACGAATGAAGTCTATTCTCTGTTATGTACATCACATACCTAGGTTAATGATTTTATTCTTCATCTATGTGTTTACTTTCTGGGTTGTCTTTTATAAGATATTGTTCTCGGTTATATGCCATGCATGCTTGATAATTTCTGAATTTTTAAAGGAAGGATTGCTTTATGAGTGTAAAGGTTGTTAGCCTCATTTGTTACGACAGCTTACATTAACAGTGTGTTTGGTTTACTGTAATAGGAATTCTATTACAGCCAGATTCCAATGCATTATAGTAATGTGGCTGTTTGGTTTGCAGAATGGCTATTTTGAGAATAGCCTATTACGTCCTTGTTCCGTGAAATCACTGAATAGCCATTCTCCCTAACTGAATGGCTATTCTGACCTTAGGCTTTAGGGAATTCGAATCCCATACTGTTACTGCACATAGCTATTCCATTCCATTCCTACACTATTCCATTCCTACATAATAGCTCATTATGGCTCTCTTCCATTCTAGTGAACCAAATGCAATGTAAGTCTTGCCTCTTGGAACATACATACGTGTACGTGTACATATACATATAAGTACACACATGTAGATGCACATATATTAGCCTTATAATATAGGACTTGGCTTACGCTTGTCTATCTTGTTGTACATAGAAAAAGAGGACAGATTTTTATATTTTAGTGGTTACTTGAATTGAAAATGTAATATTAAAATGTCTTTGTGGACTGAGATTTATTCTAATTTTCAGGAGTATCCTCCTGGAGTTGTAATTGTGCCCATGCGAAGTAGGACATCAAGGCCTTTCCATACAACAAACTTGGTAATATTTGCACCTGAAAAAGTTTCAGATACCTCTGCAGACTGTAGCTTTCTTGCTTATGGAGATGCATTGATAGTGGATCCAGGATGCAGACATGAGTACCATGAAGAGGTTGAAATACTTGTTTATTACCTTTGTTTTTTGCGTGCTTCCTTGAACTAACTATTTTCATTCTGAGCTACCTTCTGCTATGGCACTGAATTGTTGTTTGAGTACGTTGTCCAAGTTAACACCTGACTTCCTCAAAAAATTAAAAGATGTACTTATCCTTGAATTAGTTTAAAGCTGGATTTCCTATTTTATCTCTTAATAAAAGCAAAAGTCTCTAAGCAAGCTTGTAGCTTCTCTGAAAGTTGTGAGATGTCAGTTTAATTGGTCATCTAGTTCAATATAGAAGTTATTTTCTACTGGCAATTCTAGTGTGATCAAATTATATTTAGTTTCTTGTGTTGATTATGAAAGGAGAATCAGTGCTTTACAGTATGGGAAGGGGAGACAGCTTTTCACTAAGGACTGTAGTATTTATGGAGCAATTCATTTTTCTCTTTTATCAAAACAAATTAAAAGGATCTACCCAAGTAAAAAGGGAAAGGAAAATGGCCTTCTAAACTTGTGAATCTCTATTTAGCTTAGTACCTAGTCCAAAACATAATAAAAAATTGTTTCATAAACACCTTAATAATTTTATATCTCTTTTTGTTTCATGTTTATCTAGCTGTGTGCCTGACTACAGTCGACCTCTATCTACTTATAACTCAACTTGACGTTGACATTATTGTTTTGCTTGAGCAGCTCAAGCAGATTGTAGCTTGCTTGCCCAAGAAGCTGATTGTCTTTGTTACCCATCACCACCGTGATCATGTTGAAGGTCAGCTTCACAAATTTCTGACTGATACTATGGGATTTTTGCATTATTTAGCATTCGTCATCTATGTAATTATCTAGTGTCAAGCTTTGAATGGGGAAGTGGTAAGCCTTTTGAGTAATTGAGTCATATACTATTCATAAGTTTACAACCTTTGTTCATGTTCTTGTCATGTTTGTCCCTCTCTCTTCAGCATGTGTAAGCATATTGGTTTTCGTCTGTTCCGTCCAATTACAATTTCACACTATATTTTCTCCCCATTTAAACCCTCAAGTGTTTGAAATTAATAAAAATCTTCTCGCTAGTCATAATAACTTTCTAGATTCATTCCTAGCTTCTGTTGATCCATTTATTAGGATTGATGAGAGATGTGAATGGAAAATATGCCTTATTTGTGCTTTTTCGAAGCACAAAGAATCTCTGTGAAGTGCATAACTTATAGCTGTTATCTCATGGATGACTATGGGTTAATAAGGCACCTCTTATGATGAGATCCATGCAGCTGTTAACTCTACCATTTTGTTAACTTTAGGTGCTTCTTACTCTTAATTCAAAAAATGTGCATCCAAAACCATCCTGTGTTATTTCAAAAAGAAAGTTATATAATCAATTGAGGCTATCTTTTACCATTTCCTTGTCAATGGAGATTATTTCTTGTGAAGTAACATGCTAGTAGTTGTATGTTTATTTTTTCAATTTCTTTTCTCAATACATGATATTGACATATTTGCTTTGCTGTCATGAAAAAGGTCTTTACTGGATATACTGTTTTATGGTTTATTTCAGGTCTTTCCGTCATCCAAAAATGCAATCCTAATGCTACACTGCTAGCGCATGAAAATACTATGCGTCGCATTGGAAAAGGTCTGAAATTGTGTTTATGTTTGAGCTCTTATCATTTTATCATCGTGTTTCAATAGCCTAATTGTTAACCACACTGCCTGAAAGGGAGATGCGAACTCTAATTCACTTTCCTTTAACTATTCACAGAAAAGAAAATGTTCTAAAGCATACTTTTCTTTCTTTAATGTGGGAACCATATTAATTGTTAAATGCCACATCAAGCCTGATGATTCATTGAACGATTGAAACAAGTATATATGCCATTAAATAATTTGCTATGCGTATAATAATATTACTCATAATCCTAACTTACATCATGAACCCCATCAAGATCATGGTTTAGTTGTGGTCATGTAATGACAGGTGACTGGTCTCTTGGCTATACCTCAGTTTCTGGTGGAGAAGACATTTTGGTTGGTGGTCACAGATTGACTGTAATTTTTGCTCCGGTATTTCTTTTTTCACTTTTGATCTCCTTCAAAGTGTTCATTCTTTTCTTTTTTGATCAAATGGCTAGGCTGCACCTACCTCAACATGCAGACTAAAAGACAGAAAAAAACATGTTATTAATGTTGTGTCACAGTAATTTTCTTGAAAATTACCTCGCATTACTAATCCTCATTTTTTAAGTTAATATTTGAATGAGATTTATGGAACAATGGAATTGATATCCTCATGTTGAATGCGGTACATGTTCGAACTTAAAATAATGAACTTCTTTACTAGTGGTACTCAATTACAGAGGTTAGTCTACTGAGTGTTAGGAAGCCCAAGGTGTAGTTCCTTGTTGGCTATTTCAAAATCATAGAGGTGTTTATCAACTAATGTGGCATTTGCAAAACGAAATAATAAGAATACTTAATTATCGTGCTGTACTTTGCTTGTTTGTGTATATGCAACCATAGCTAAATGGTTCTATATTCACTTAATAATACAAATAATGCTCTCAAAGGCCCTCTTCTTTGAGGGGTTATGAGATTTGGATATGCAACATACTCCTTTATCTGGATCTAAGAGAAACATTCTTCTTAATTCAGGGACATACAGATGGCCACATGGCATTGCTTGATGCCAGTACAAACTCATTAATTGTGGGTGATCATTGTGTGGGGTAAGATTTTGTACAAAATTGTTGTATAATAGTTTGGTACAAATAAGAGAAGACAAAAGAAGATGCTTTATATGCTTTGAGTATGAAAAGGAAGATTTACATAATTCTATTGTTTAAATTCAGATATACACATTGACATTGGTGAGATGAGTGCTTGTGTCTGTTTACTTTGTCGGAAAGAAAGGTCTTATCTTATTTTTGATTAAACTGAGGTTGTTTTTGATAAAATTGAAACTCAAAATTGAAAAATAAATTTATATATTGTATTTGTGTTGTAAAAATTGTTTGCACTAAAATTTAATATCTAAAATAAGATAAAATACAATTAGACTGTTGATTGCAAATTCTGAATTCTAAAAATTTATAATTTATATTTTTAACTGTATAGTGTTTCTGTCATATAATATTACAGATTAATTTGTTTTGAGTCTACCTCAATATAGTTTTAGGGTTATCATTTTCAATATCTGGGATAATATATATTTTTTTAGTGTTAAAAACTAGAGAGACAAAGATTACTGGATAAAACAATTGTTATCTTGATTCTTGTATACTGTCTATTCATTTATTTTAACACAATGAATAAAATTGATTAATCTCAAGAATTTAAATTTATATCTCATTGTTCTTACAAAATCATATACGATTGACAATTTTATTTGTGAGAGTTTTATTTTTGTAAATGATGGGGCTTATTGGGCTTAGGCTATCGGCTGCAGGTCTATAACCTTTTTCCATTCAATAAACTCCTTTCCCTTACTAAAGTTTGAACCTAAAGGCTTCATTCTCGCCAAAAGTCCAGAAGTTCTAACCATTGGGGTTTTGGAACGAGAACTTAATTATGAAATTACTGACATTGTTATTTAAAGTTTGAACACCAGAAAGCACATGAAAAATACTAAATTAAAAAAAATCCAACAAAAGAAACAGATAGAAAGAACTTATTTTAGAGGTTGTTGAAGTGTGAATGAAACTTGCTATAGTAGATGGTGACAAGGTTTTGCAAAAGTGGGTTTGTTGCAAAGAATGTACAAGTTATAAGAGTAAGAGAAATGTCATACGGAAAGGTTTAGTAACTATGATTCAACAGCAAAATTGTCTAATAGCAAAAGTTTTAGAGCCATTCTAAGCAAACTAATCCCACTTTCATCAATAAATGGGCCATTAAAACTTAATGCATTGGTTAATTTTTTTAGCTTAAAAGAAATTCTATCAAGGGGCGCCACAATAAGATTTTGTTAATGTACTGTTAGGAAACAGTTGTGGAGGAAGCCTTTTGACGACTTTAATTTTTCCTTAGTGATAATATATTACTTCTTTCAATTTATGAGAAATTTTAATCTTGGTTAATGAACAAAGCAGTTCCCTCAGGCTGGATGTGAACTCTATGGTGTGGGGTGCATGACCTATGCCATCCAATCCAATGAATCTATAGATGATTTTTTAGCTATGGTTTGAGATAGGTCTGTGGCTTTTAATGGTTTTTAATATATGAAAATACCATGGCTCACCCAATTATGTTACTCGTGTACAATAGTTGCTGAAGTTTGTGTGAATATAATTGTAGGATGAACCCTTTAAAATGACTTGATTCTGAGCCTAATCTTTTCTATTCTTAATTCTTTAATCAGATTCTTTCTATTCTTAATTCTTAATTTCTTCATGGAATTCCCTTGCTAATGCACCTGTGGTTTGTTACAGCCAAGGAAGTGCTGCCTTGGACATTACTTCCGGTGGAAACATGATCGTAAGTGCTTTAAAAGCTCTAATGATTTTTTTTGGCCTACAATTTCAATGGCTAAATATAATAAACTTTATCTATCATATTTCAGTGTTTTCTACTGATATTTGATTTCTGTTTCCTTTTATTTTACTGAACTTTAGCGAAAGTTACCTCTTCAATTGGATTTGAAGTTAAATGTAATGGGAGAACATAAAAAGTACATTGAGAATGTAATATTTTCCTGGAATTTTATTTTTTGAATTGAGACCATACAAAAGTTGATTGTTGGCTTATGATAAATTTATTCTTTCAGAAATTAATTCTGTTTTGCTTTAGTATTAAAGATTTTGTTTGTATAGTGTCTTTTCTGAGAACATTCCTTTATTCTATTGTGCATTATCAGCACAATCTTGCACTGCAGATTCCATTACCTTCTACATAAAATAAATGGTTCTAGCTCAGTTTTCTTAATGCAGTGTCATGGCTGGAATGTTGCTGACAGAGGGAAGGATCAGTGCTTACTAACTGTAGAGAAAAGAAAAAGGGGGGGGGGGATGTGTTGGGTAGTTATATTTCAAAACTTAATGAGTTGTGTTTGATTTGATTTGCACGCAAATAAGTCCCTGGCCTTTTGATTTGTACCCAAATAAGCCCTTAGCATAAGTTAATCTTTTGTTTGAAATTGGACATATTTTGGTATAGATCAAAGGATAAGGACTTTACTTGGATCCAATAAAAGTATAGGGCTTACTTCAGAAAAGTGGGATAGTTTAGGAGTTTTT
Source organism: Adansonia rubrostipa (assembly GCA_038381775.1). NCBI lineage: Eukaryota > Viridiplantae > Streptophyta > Magnoliopsida > Malvales > Malvaceae > Adansonia > Adansonia rubrostipa. The sequence continues at coordinate 6,075,880 of JBBYHM010000015.1, forward strand.
AGCATTTTAGCCTAATTAGTTTTTATCTTCTTCTTACTTTAACCTATTCATATGACATTGTTTCCAAATGAAATTTCTACTTTTTATGCAGGAATACTTCCAAACAAGTTACAAATTTATAGAGCTTTCACCGCATACCTTGATCTCCATGCACGGGAGAGTCAACCTGTGGCCAAAGAACATGCTTTGTGGATATATCAAGTATGAAACAATCTTCACTACTACTTTATCCTAATCATTTGGAAATCCATCTTGGGACTCCAGGAAATCTCTTGTTATAACCATTGAAAATTATCATTTCTCATTGTAGAATATCTTTTCAAGTTTTTATGTTTTGTCTTGGTAATGTCATCATAGGTACTTAGAAAAAGTTATGGGGTGCCGACAAGTGACAAGTTAGGCTGACATTTATATTTATTTTTAACGCCAATTTCTTTTATTGTTTGACAGTATATATGAAGCCAATAATTATTTTCATGGCCAATTTGATTCTCTAGCATCATGGAACTGCATATAAGAAAGAATTTTTTTCTTGACACAGAAATTCCTTCTTACCAGGAACCGCAGAAATAGAGAAGCAGTCATTTTGAAAGCCATAGAAAATGGAGCAGAGACACTGTTTGACGTTGTTGCTAATGTGTATTCTGAGGTTGACCGCAGTTTCTGGATCGCTGCTGCATCAAATGTCAGGCTACATGTGGATCATCTAGACCAGCAAAAGAAGTTACCGAAGGTATTATTTGCCAGGTTTTATAATAAAAGTTTTTTTTTTCCTTCCTGACTATCAATTGCATATTTTCATAAAACTGCACTGTTTGAGTTGGTGTAGTCCTTGTTCTGGAGGCATTAAGATTCCTTGTTCTTTGTAATTTTCATAAAACTGCACCGTCTGAGTTAGTTTGATTTGATTATCAGTGTTGTATAAAATCAAATCAAACTAACTGAAACTGGGTCAAACTTGTCCTCTTATATGGATCACGTGTCTCCCCCTATCTTTGGTTTTAGGTTGGATGCCCATTTAAATGTTAGCCAACATGTCTAACTGATGCAAGACATCCTAGAAATGCTTGCTGTTTTATGGAGAGTGAAAGTTAGTAGATGGCTTTTGGAATGGTTAAAATTGTTTTCCAAGGTGTAACTAGGGTTTGAGGACTCTGTGTTGGCTTGATATTTTAAATTACCACAACGAGCCATCCCAGAGAATTCTTTAAAGACCACATGATATCTCTGTGATGGCTATAACTGCATAAGAGCTCTTTAGAAGTATTGTAGTTTGATTAGGATTAGCACATTTAACTAAAATAGCATATAATTCAAGATGGTCAAAGAAAATGCATAATATTTTGGAATTTCCTTTAGGAAAAACTCAACTGAAATGTTCAAATACCCCTCCATGAAATTATGCATAAGATTCCAGCAATGTTTAATTTATTATATCTTTTGTTAAGCATGTTGATTTAAAAGTGTCGATATGACCACAATTTTTATTTATTTATTTTTGGATAAACTATTATGACTACAATTATATGACAAATTGTATGTCAAATTTATTGTTTGATCTAAGAAAGTTATTTTATGGCCCTTTTTTGCAAAGGAAGTTAGTAAGCTAAAATCTGAAATCTATAACTTTGAATGAATTACATTACCATATATATATACAGTATTACATCGGGGCTTGACTCATGGCTGTTAATTAGGTTAAAATTGTCAAAAAAAGAAAAAAACAAACTTCAAAATATTTATACCTAAAACCGACTGGATTGATTTGATCTTCTATAAAATGTTTTAGTTATTTTGGCAGGGTATTTACTAAAACTGAATGCTGTGACACTTTTTTTTTTTTTTTGGCACTAGCTAACATGGGTGTTTGAAACCTTATCTCTTAATCCCTTCACCAATCAATTGAAAAAAGAAAGATGTTATTCTTATCCTATGTAACCTCATCTTCCTGTCAACAAATGATATATCTATTTATTCCGTCTTTGCTTATCCCTTAAATTTTTTTGCAAGCTATTTCTTTATTGTTCTCTTTTATCGTCCTGCTCAGTTTCTCTCGTGTTTCTTAGTTTTAATCTTCATTTTTTTTAATCTTTTCTTTAGTATCTTTGAAGATTGGCTTTCTATCTCTACCATAGATGTTTACGAAATATTTTAGTTTAGAGCAATGGTGGCTTATCTAGTGAAAGAAATAGCAAAATGGGATGATGCCATCAGGAGGGTTGCAGTCTAGACTGATGCTTTGTCTAGACTGCTGCTTTCATGTCATCCCTCTCCTTTTTATATGTTCAAAGAGTTGTGTAGCCTATAGCTGTTAGTAGTAAATTTTAAGTTAAAAGAACTATGTTAATCTATATGTTTAAAATAATGACAAATTTGTTTTGGTTAATTTGGTCGGTCTGGTCCAAATCTTAAAAACCCATAGCCAACCAATAACACTAGTACGGTTTTAGTTATTTTTGAAATCAATCCCCAAGGACTTGGAATTGATCCATTTTGACCAAATGCAAAAATATATCTTATTAATATAATATTTATTACTTTTAGCATTAATGTAAAATTAATTATGACAAAAAACACGTTAAAGTAAACTTTAAATTTTTCTTATTTATCAAAGCAACGCTTTTAATGAATGTCTTTCAATGCAATTAGATTTTTTTTTAATGCTATAAATTGGATAAATCTTATTTATATTTATAATAAAAAAATTAAAATTACAATTTAAAATATAATGAACATAGATGTTCATTTTTGTCAATCAAAAGTTTTGCCAACTTGTGCTTCACGTGTAAATATTTTGTTATTTGTTTGAAATAAACGTGTATAAAATAGGAATATTTCTAAGGGCTCAAGTTTGAAATATAAATAAATCAATATTAATTTACAAATAATTCAGTACTATTAAAATTAAGAAAAATATTGTTGAATGGAAGTCATGAAATGTAAGTGGAATTTTTATTTACAAATTGGATAAATTTTAGTAATATTTATAATAAAAATTATTTCAATGATAGTCAGTGGATGCAATTAGAGTTCTTATTTACAAATTGGATAAATTTTAATTTAGAAATATAAGAAGTAAAAAAGTTTGGTCAATGCAAAAATTTTTCAAAATATGTACATTTTTTTGGTACTTGAGGGATTGAACCTAGTCATTGGAACTAAAAATGTATTATATTATAAATATAGATTATAGAAAATTAAGATGTTTGTTCATTATCAGCATAGCTATGGATCGATGAAGGTGCAGATTATGTAGCTTTATATGATTATCATGTGTAGAAAACGTATCCCTTTAATGTGGCTGTAATTTATATTTTCTACTATTTTGAAATAGCATGTGCCCTATATGGTACTTATAATTGGATGTTCCTTTCAGATTTGAAATTGCTAGGATAAGCATTTAGTGTCATTACATTAATGAGACGAACTGCAACCCTTTCTTCTGAGAAAACGCAGGGCTTCTCTGTGGAAAATTTCAATGACAGTTTGGTTACATTTGAGAGCCTGGTGGGTGCTTTCAAGCCAAACTCTGAAAAGCTGTAACTGTTGACCATCCGCCTACCTTCCCTGTTGGATCGCATTCTTCATACATGCTGATTCTTGATATTTATCATAACGAACAGATCCTAAAAAGTACATTTCTCATACAATTATTATGTCAGATCTGAACCGGTTTCATTATCTGATAGTAGGAATTTCACTTTGTGATATTTGATTATTTTATTATGGGGCTGATTCATGCTTGCATTTATCTTAAGCTGGCTGAGGTAGAAAAATTCATTATGGTCCATCCGTGCTCTATTGAATCATGTAGGAATTTTCTGTTCAGAAGTTCCATAAAACTTGGGTGCCTTTCTTTTTGAGGTGGACATGTGCATATCTTAGTAGCAGGTTTCAGTTCAAGCGTCTGAAGTTGAAGATTTCTAGTTTGCTTATTACTGGGACGGTGGTTGGCATTGCTGGGTATTTACTCAGTAAAAAGCACGCTTAGATTTTGAATAAGAGAGGAAAAGGCGTCTGATTTGGAGTTTGTTAGAGGCTCTGGCATTCATCTCAGTGATAATTCAATAATCAATTTTTTTTATGTATTTTAGTGTATGAAAAGGAATTGCAAAATGGGTTATTGGATCAAGAAGCTATATTTGATATTGATATATTATATGGTGACATTGATGTGAAACGTTAATTGATAGTTTATGACATCGTGTTTAACCTTGTGGAGAATACATGCCCAAAGGTAACCAAATTACGTGTGGTTGATTCAGCATTGCCAAAAATGTGATGGCTGGAGAAAATGCTAAGTTTGATTTGCTTAATAAATGATTGACTGTGAGATATTTTCTCCACCCAAAACCAAACCCTTAAACAGGCTTTAATCCTGACTAGCACAGCCACAATTGCTACAATTATATCGGTTGAATCCAACATTGGAATGGAATCGAGTCTGGGGAAGTCGGTGAAGGTGCTATTTCTTCCCAATTTGGACAAGTGTAATTCAATGAAACATATACGTTAGGTCTTATCGATGCCAAAGCCAAAGAAGCAGAGTTTTCAATTCAGATGCATAGTTTCACGAAGATTCTTGCAAGAATTTTATTCCACGGCTTTTAATGCGCAACTGCAGCACAGCCCGGTTTTGTTAACAACCGGAGCCACTTTCATTCAAGTAATATTTGTGGAATTGCGCCATCCAACACATGATATTCATTTCCATTGTGGGGTATGACTGGTGATCCCAAGTCGGACCTCTTGGATCTGTTTGAGTCTTTAGCGTTGTATAATATTGGCTTTCAGAGCTCAATGGATGCGAGCAACACGGAGCACCAGGTCAGGTCAATTCATGAGCCTCCATCATTGGCAATACCTGGCAGTGACATACTGCCGGAATCATAAATATCTTCACATTATCCATCTTCTTCGAAATGGCTGTAAGCCTAACCTTTCCCTCCCCAAATATGGCAGGTATAGTACCAACTATAGCTTCTAAACGGGATGTCAGACTATCCTGGCACCATCCAATTGGAGGGAAGGATCCGTTTAACAAACTAAACGCTCCGATGGAAATTAAAGACTTCTTTTATTTGTTAAATAATTTTTTGAGCCTTTATTTATTTTAATTTTCAACAAAATTTTTAAAACCTTCGAGCTTTTTAATTTTATCATTTTTTCTTAAAATGTTTTAAATTAATTATTTTTAGCTCTTTTATTTTTTTATTTGGTTAATTCATTTTTTAATTTTTCTTTAAAAGTTTTTAAACAATTTATTTCTTCAATATAATATAATATAGATTTATATAATTAGTTAATTAGTTAATTAATTAAGATATTCAAATAAATATATAAAATAATATATATCAAAATTTTAAATATTATTAAAAATATAAAAAATAATTTATCAATACATTTTTAGATTAATTTCCTTAATGGTCATTTTCATTTTCTTCTCCCCACCATTGCTACTTTTGCATCTGAACATATATCACACCAAAGATTTTAATCTAATTATTACAATATCCAATCTCATCGCCACCATTGTTTTTAATCTCATTAGAACTAATCTCGTTGCCTATCAAATAGACCCTAAAACAACTTGCTTTCCAAAGGAATTCTTTCTCACATTAGAAGAAATTTTTAAAAAGGGAAGTTTTTTTCTATTCAATGGAAAGTTTTCTCTTTTCAATGATAATGGTTCTTCATTGCAGCAACTTTACGTGTTAGTGGGGTCTAAAATAATATCATTGAAAGTTTTGTTTATGTTATCATTTTATATTTTGTAGTGTAAAACTCATTGTCATGTTTAGTGTTGTCACCTAAAGGTTGTTGTTTGTAGAGTTTTTGTTTTTGTGGGATGAATTTGAAAATGAAAAGTTTAAGAAAAAGAAACGAATGTCAAAGGAAATAGCTTCAAGGTGTGCTGCAAATGCCACTTTCTTTAGGCTTATTCCTTCCCTATTAGTAACTATATGCAGCAAGGGTTATCAAATAATCCCTAAAATACAATGAAGCCCATGTTTTGAAATCACATTGCACTGGTGAAATCAAACTATTAAATTCCTTATTTATTAGGGCAAAAGTATTTTTCTTCTACTTAGTTTTCTGCCCTAAATGAAGTACAAGAGACTTGCTTCAATTAAGAATGATAGGAAATGAATCATAATGTTGTATCATTTCATAATCTGTTTCTATTGGAAATTCTAATCTTTATCTATAGAGATTCAATCAACAGTTGTGTTCTTTTATCTAATCAACTTATCATTCCATTCAGTTTTCACCTTTTGGTGCTCAATAGGTGCTATTAGTAGCCTTTCACTAATGAAAAGATGTCCTTTGAGCAGGTATAACTAAAGTTAAAAAGAAACTATCCATTACAAATGAACCTATCAAAATTTGAACTAGAAGATTGGAATCCTTAACTCAGAGAACTCCGAACCTTTTTTATAAATTTTAACAGAACATATTTCAAAACCTGATATTCAAATCCCTTTACATGATATATGAATTGCTCTGTGTAATTTGTGATAGAAACCTATCTTCTATTTCAAAACTTATGAGATGCGAATCTCATACATCTCCAAGCTTCTTCAATTGATCTTTAATCAATTTTTTGGTTTAAAATTTAATTAAAGCATCATATAGTTTCTTTTGTGTAGGTTTACCATGAATTGATTATTCAATCAATAATTCATTATTCCTTGCACTTATTTTAAAAATATTTCCAACAACCCTCCATCATTTTCAAAATAAAGTAAATCTGATACTTTTGGAAACCTTATGCATAAGTGAAGGTATTTTTTGATTTAAAGCCTCCACCTTAGTGAAAAAATGTTGTTGATCTAACGAAATTATGTGGTAGGTCTTGATATTCGAACCAATGGTTCTATATGATTAGTCACGCACTAATCCATACATAGAATTTCAAACCTTATAAAAAGCCATTTAAAAAAGGTCGACACTATAATTGGCAACACGTCTTATATCCTTTCATAAGTGCTTAAGAGCCAAGCCTTTTGCTTCTAAAAATGGCATCACTTTCATTCATATAGGTGAAATCCATTAGAAATGCTACCATATAAAGCATTTCAATACTTTAATTTACATCTCATGGGTCCATTATGAGAATCAACTCAACCTTCCCATAAACATACAGTTCCAAGCACTTAAATAACCTTGGGATGAATAATGCTTGCAACCACATTCATATGATATACTTGGACTCATTAAAAAATTAAGACTTAATGTCCAATTAAACATTGAGTTAAGGTTTTATCATGTCTAACTTAAATTTATAGGCTTGAGTTTCATCATTTTAAAAGTTCTCTATTGTAAGACGTTTTGTCAATTGATCTACCAAGTTCTCTCTGGACTTGATAAAATCTATGGTGATCACCCTATCAATGTATCTTAGCTCCCTATTGTATTCTTGCCAATAATTGTTGATAGTGTAGCTTCACTATCATAATGTATTCAAATAGTAGACATTAGCTTTGGCCATAAAGGAATTTCATGTAATAGGTTTCGCAACTATTCTACTTTCTTACTTGCTGATGTCAATGTAACAAATTCTGAAGCCATAGTAAAATCTGTTATACATATTTGCTTCTTGGATCCCCAAGATATTGCATCCCCACCAATCATGAATATCTATCCACTTGTAGATGAATGATCCTCCGTGTTGATTATTCAACTTGCATCTGTGTATCCTTTCAAAGCTAAAGTTTAACAAAAGACGTAATACCATAATCAATTGTCTTTTTTAAACACTTTAGTACTCTAGAAATGGCCTTCCAATGCAAGTTACTTAGGTTTCTTATGGATCTATTAAGCTTCCTAATTGTAAAAGCTATATATAGTTTTGTGCATGTCATAGCGTAGATGAAACTACCAATCACTATTGCATATTCTAATTGTACAATCAGTATTACTTTATTATGTTCTAATTTTATATTAAGATCAAATAGTGTTATAATTATTGCACAATCATAGTGATTAAACCTTTTAAGAATTTTCTCAATATAATGAGATTGGGATAAAATCAATTTATTATTTTACCTATGTATCCTTATTCCAAAAATCAAATCTGCGACACATATATCTTTCATAGCAAAATTGCTAGGCAATAACCTTTTAGCACTTCTTTGGATCCTATACCAAAAATTAACATATCATCCACCTATAAAAAATGATAACACCTTTATCATTATGGATTTGTTAAGCTATGATTGCTTGCAAGCTCTTCAAAAAAGATAATGATAACACCTTTATCATTGTGGGTTTGTTAGGCTATGATTGCTTACAAGCTTTTCAAAAAAGATATCTGCTTTTTTATGTTTCAAGATTCTTTTGAAGTCTTTCTTTGAATATAAGAGTTTAGATAAAAGTTTCTTAACAATTGATGAAACAATGATTGCCTTATCCATTTCAATCTTGTGTTGCTTGAACTTACTAAGGACAATTTTAATTTTTTTCATAATTGAGGATAGGGCAGAGGATACTTGGAATCGAACCCAAGCTTACATGCTAACTTTAACACACTCCTAACCACTAGACCAAGAGGCTGTTAGCATGATAATTTCAATTTCAGCAAATTATTCCATTATGGGTTCAATATCATTCATTTTATATAAATTCCACTTTGTCACAAGGAACTTTTTGCTAGTTATATCCTTTTTCATGTATTTTACATCTAATTTATCTTATAACTCCTTTACAGAGGTGATAGAAATATAAGTATAAAAGAGTGAATCAGATGTACTATTTAAGATGCATTATTTACATGTATAATCATCTTTTTTTCACTTTTGCCTTTCACAAACATCATTACTTGTTTCATTTTCCTGTGCTTTTGGTTTAGGAATGGTGAGAATATAAGCTATTTTCAATATGTTAAGGAGTATCTGCATCTTTTACTACACCAAATAAAGTTCCCTCCATCAAAATGCTCTAGCATTTGGAAATTAGCAACCATTTCTCTTAAGGAATTAAAACTTTTCATTTTAAAGAAAACTAAAAATAAGCTTATAGATTGTTGTTTGTAGAGTTTCTGTTTCTATCGGTAAAACTGAAAATAGTGAGTTCGAGAAAAAAAACAAAATGTTAGAGGAAATAGCCTCAAGGCACATTGCGAATGCCATTTCCCTTAAGGCTTATTTTGCCCCTAGCAACAATAATATGAAATAAAGGTTATCAAACAGCTTTAAGATAAAATGAAGCCTATATTTGAAATCACTTTGTACTAGTTTATGAAGGATAAAAGTACCTTTCTTTTACTTAGTTTACTGTAGCAAACAAAGCATAAGAGACTTGCTTCAATTAAGAATAATAGGAGAGGAAGAGTAATGTTGCATCATTTCATAATTTATTTTTGTTGGAAATTCTTATCTTTATTTATAAAGATTTAAGCAAAAGTTACGTTATTTTATCCAAACCAACTTATTTTTTCTATTAAGTTTCTACTTTTTGGTACTCAATAAGTGCTATTGATAACTTTTCACCAATGAAAGGATGTCTTTTAAGAAGGTATGACTAAAGTTGAAACGAAACTAGCCGTTACAAATGAACCTGTCAAAATTTGAGCTAGGGGATTCAAATCCTCGACTTAGGTGATTCTGATTCCTTTTTATAAATTTTATAATAACATATTCGAAAACATGGTATTTGAATCCCTCTGTGTAGTTTATAACAAAAACTTTTTTTTCTTCCAAAACTTATGAGATGTGAATCTCATAAACCTCAAAGCTTCTCTAATTAATCTTTAATCAATTCCTTGGTTTGGAACTTAACCAAAGCTATCATATAGCTTTTTTTCTACTAGTTTATTAATCGATTATTTAATCAATTAATTCCTTATTCATTTCAGTTATTTTGAAAATATTTCCAATAGAGGTCAACGGTGATGATATTCTATTATCATCATGTATTATTGGTAATAAGGTGACAATAATGCATAATTTAACTTTATAATCAATATTTTGTGATAGTTATTCTCAACACCAAATTATATACCAATGTGTCATTATGTAACAAAATTGTTAGCAATAATGAAATAAAGTTCAATACATTAGTGAAGAAACCAACCCCATCACATTGTAATGACATAATTATCATAACCTGATATAGTAAATTAACATCATGAAATGCTCATTTTGTATCAATTTGGGATCGTCACTAGTCATGTGTTATCAACAATAGAATGATAATAATGCAACACATTACCTTATAATCAATATTTTGTGATAGCTACCTTCATCACCTAATTATATACGAATGTGTCATTAATTACTAGAATCATGACAATATGAAATTCAACATATTAGTGATGAAAGCGACTTTGTCACATTGTTAATGACAAAATTATTATCACTAAAAGTCAACAAACATTTCCATTAGTTCTCAAATGTAATACTTCTTTAAAGTCTATTCAAAATATTATATAAATAATAT
>JBBYHM010000015.1:6086419-6100170 GCA_038381775.1 Adansonia rubrostipa
AAGTCAACAAACATTTCCATTAGTTCTCAAATGTAATACTTCTTTAAAGTCTATTCAAAATATTATATAAATAATATATTTGCAAAGCAATAAAAGTAAAATAATCCAAGTTGTCGATTTAAAATGTAGATGATGTATGTATCCTGAAGGCATAACAAACTTAGATATTTGAAAACAAAATTGGGATATAACTAGTACAATGGCTTGTAGTTCTCAATCTAAAACTATGTTAATGGTGAGTTTGTGGCACCACTTAAAGCTGCAATAAATAATAAATATATTATTGCATTAGATGTAGTGAAAAGTTAATAATATAAGGGGTTATTATATTAATAGAAGAAAAACAATTTATATAGCCTCCAATGGAGAAAGCAATATTAAAAAAACCATTGTTATTGGCGCGCTAGGCAACATCTCAGCCAAAGGTGTCCATGGGCCGGGTCGTAGCCCAAAAAAATTTGAATTTTAAGTTAAAGCTTGAATTTGCCCTAGCCCTTCCATTAAGGTTGAATCATTGTTCATCCCATTAAAAGAATATTTTTATGTTAATATTTATATATTTTATAAATTAAATTTAAATAAAATATATTATTTTAATATAAAAATACTATTTTGGGTTAGCCTGGGCGTAGGATTGAGTGGGCCAAGCAAGCCGCCTGACTCATAGACAAGTCTAGTTGCAGCAAAAGAGCTAATTAACGATGAAAATAATTAAAGGAAAAATAAAAATATGCATAAAAAGAAAGCAAAATATAGAAAATAATTGAGTATAAAAATATTAATAGTTAACAAAAGGATATATATTTTCATTTAAAATTACTTTAAAAATACACCTTAGAGATGTTAATGTATTTTGTACTAAACCTTAAAAAATAAGTGAATGCTTTTAAGCTAAAAAAATAAATGTTCTTTTTTCCAAATATGAGGGTAACTCTTTACACTCAGCTTTCTCCATGAAGTATTTCTTGACATGTATCTAAAGTTGCGTACTCCTATTGACTACCTTGTACGACATTGGGATTGGTGTCAAAGCTTGGATCAATAAGAATTTTGCCTTAAAAGTGCTTTCCAAAAGTCAAAGTACTTGGAAAGTCCTTGTACTATAATATTCTAGTGTAAGTTAGTCCTTTTACTAAAGAGTTTAGTCCTTCTACTTTTGAAAGAAAACAAAACTAACAAGGGTAACATTTTTCTTGAAAAAAAGATAATGTGGTTTTATACTTCTTTAAAATGATGATATGCACGATTAATACTGACATGGCATTTTAATATGGTTAAATTGTACACATCATCATTTCAACATAAGTCATAAGCCACATTAGTTTTTTTACGGAAAACATTGTCCTAGTTATTGATTTTACCTTTTTGCTTTCTTTTAAAAGTATAAGGACTAAATTACTTAGTTTTTCTTAGTATAGGGACCAATTTACAACAGATGACATAGTATATGGATCTCTAAAGTAATTTGACCTCTTTGAGCATCTATCATCTAGAACAAGTAATTAATACCTTTTTAGATATGCTATTGCTTCTCCCTTACTTTACAAAGAAATTTCTATCCCTTCTCGCTCTCTCTCTCTCTCTCTCTTTACTTTTTAAAATTTTTTAATTTAGGAAAAAATCATTCAAAAAATTTTTTTTTGGAGAAAATATAACATTATGGTATGTTACCATGTGGCATTCATGTAGAATTTTAAAAATTACTCAATTTTCTTTTTATTTTAGGGCCAAATATAGTGGCTAAATTGTTTAAATTAAAACCGGTCTAAATTCTTGTACTAAATGGAAAAATAAATTAGTTTTCAAGCTAAACAATTAAAATTTAAAGATGTTTATTTTTTAGGGCTTTTAAATTTTTAAAATTATTCATTAATGAAGTAAATTATTGAGTTTTTTAAACTAAAAAACATTTTGTTATGTTTCTCAAATCACTTGTCATATTTTTTTTTAAAATTCAAATAGATGTGAACACTCATTAAACATCAATAAAATAATAAAGCCTGACATATGCATGTTAATCGATAAATAAAATTATAACTTCAGTTTTCAAAAGCAATAGCTTTTACCTACTTTCGAAACACTCTGTTGCTAGTAGTATCCATGTATAGCCCTTAGAATAAGGATTTATAAGTCCAATCAAATTAAATGCCCAAATATGAAAAAGCCATGGAATAGTGATATTATGGAGTTCTACTACTATAGCATGTATGGCATTTCAATGAACTTGGCATTCTTGCATGGTTCAAAGGATCTACTTTCGTAGTAGGTTAGTAATACAAATGTGTAAGAGTTTCTAGTAAAGCTTTCTACCTCTTTCATGTTCTCCACTATTCCTATCGTGTATTTTTTCCAACAACGAATGTATGTTACAAGAGTAACACACTTCAATGATCTTCTTACAAATGAAGTTTGAAAAAAATCATTCTTATTCATAAAAAATATTTGAGCTTTTCTCTTGAGTTATCTTGCATCATGATAATTGTAGGAAGAACACCCTTATTTGAAAAATCAATGTAAGGTCTAAGTTAATCTAGAACACTCTTTATAAAATTGCATTCTTTAACATTTAGAGATTCAAAGCTCTTGGTACAAGACTTTTGAAGTTGTATGCATCTTCGAATATCATTGGCTAAATGTATCTAGCTCTTTGGTGTAAGTGATGTAGTGGTAGACCTTTCTCCCAACACTATTATTCATATGTTTCTTTCAATCTTTCTTATGCTTTATGTTTAAAAACACATATTGCTAATGCTACATTAGTACTTTCATAGTATGAAAACCAGGGGTTAAATAAAGTATTCCAACTTAGGAATGTTAATAGAAGTGGCAAAACTAACTTTTTAATGACAAGTGCATGCGAGTCCTAATATTTTCATATTCTGGAAGGCATAACAACTCACATGTTGGACAAAATAGAATTCTTTTCACTACTAACATAGTGATATTTTGACTCTCTTCTAGAATTTATAGTTTAGAAGCTAAAGTAATAAGAGCATCAATATATCTATTTCTGGATGTTAGGCTATGTTCGCATCTTATAATCTAAAACTTCTTCACAAAGCCTTGACAAGAGTTTTATAAAAAGCTAACTTGGGTTTTTTTGAAGGAAAATTTTGAATTAGTCTGTTTCACAATGAGGTCAGAATCTAAGTGAATACAAAGATTATTAATCCCAATTACATTTGCAGTGTGCAAACCCAAGATCAATGCGTTATACTTTTTTTCATTATTAGTTCAAGGAAAATCCAAATTGAAAGGCCAAAAGGTAGGTTCTCTAACTAATTTTAAGAAGTTTAACTTTAAACTAGGAATCAATGAGCTCTCTTCTCCTCCTAGCTCTTATTCTAAAGAGATATCATTTCAACTCAAGTGGAAGGAAACTAATTCAGGACTTTTCATCAAAGAATCAACTTTTGTACTTAGTGAGATTAAAACCATGCCAACAGCTCCATCAAAAATAGTTAAAGAATCATTGAAATACAAATTTCATTCCTTTTCTTTTATATTTACTGAGCAAACTTCTTCATAAAATTCAATTGGCTAGAATAATTCAGTGCTTTTCCATTTTGAGATGGAAAATTTGCTAATTCATATGAAAGTGCTTAAGATTTAATTGCTTTTGGTTGAATGTGTATATATCAAATTCTCCTAGTAGAAGAAGACATTATGCTATTATTTCTGATAGAGTTTGTCTATAAAGCAAGAATTGATGTGATCAGACTTAGTTATTATAATGAGTTTATAAGCTAATAAGTATTGGTGAAGTTTTTGAGTAGCAAAAACCAACGAAAGATAGTGTTTTTCCATTGGTGAATAGTAACTTGCTTCAATGTAAATGTTTACTCAAGTAGTTCACAAGTCATTCTTGCTCTTCCACTTTTTATACCAACAAAGAACTAACTGAATATAGAGCAAAACTTAGATATAATCAGCATGTTTTTCACAAGCATGGTCATGGTTGTTGGAGAAATGCTTTCTATTATTGTTCATCCCATTAAAATGAAATTTCTTTTTTCAATAAAGCTTGGAAAAGAACTATAATTTTCCCTAAAGCTATAATGAACCTTCTGATCTAAAAAACTTTTCCTTACAAACTCTTAAGTTGTTTTTGGTTTGCTAAAGATGGTATAGATTGAATAGCTTTTATTTTTAGAAACAACAATAGTGTCTTTTCTATGAATTACTAGCCAAAAAACTTCCTAGTTAAACTTTAAATATGCATTGCAAGGAATTCTATGCTGCTCAAACACTTTTCTAAAATCTTTGAAATGATTTAAGGCTTGATTGGATTTTGCCACTATGTTACCTACATACTAGTCTTACGTACCATCATGTATCATGTCATGCAAGATAGTTGTATATTGCACTGATAAGTTGCACTTAAATTTTTAATTTGAAAGGCATGATGGTGTAATAAAATTATAAAATGGATTTTAAAAACAATCTTTTTCCCAGTATCTAAAGCCATTTTGATTTGATTGTAGCTACTGAACCCATTTATGAGAAGGAACATTTTATGACCATCAGTGGCATCAAGCTAAGTATCTGTATTAAGAAATAGTAAATCATCTTTGAGGCACGCTTTGTTCAAACCCTTGAAATCTATGCATACTCGGTGTAGACATCCCTAATTGATTAGGTTGGAATTTTCTAGTTTTGGACTTATCAGATGAGTTTTAGATGATAGAAAGGTCCTATGGAGGTTTTATTTTGTTCGATGAGCTTAGTTTAATATAATAAGGCATCTGAGCTTAATTCTTTAAATTAAGGGTTGGTGCCAAATTTTGAAAAACTAGGATCCGAGTTTCATAAATTCGAGAATGTCAAAAGTTGATTAACATAGTCTTTTAAGGTGATAAGAGCATTTATTGAGGTTATTTGAGTGAAAAAGAAACTTGCTTTTGAAAGTTCAAATCAAAAGTCAAAATCAAGGCAAAAGTCAACTATAAATAAAGTTAACTATAAAAGGTCAACCTATAAGCCTATAGTTAGATTTTGAAATCGGAAGAGTTCTACAACTTGGATTTCAAAATTAGTTACACCAAAATGGAATTAAACGTGACTTTAGTGACGAGAAGGTTTAATCGGGATCAGGTCGTGAACGGACCTTAGGAATTTAGAAAGCCGAGGAACTTTTTAGGCTTAATCCGAGAGGTTTGAGATAGAAAATTTCATATTTTTCCAGAGAAAGTCATTAGGACACATTTTTACTATGGGAAGGAACATTCAATTGCATTTTCATATGTGCACATCACGGTCAATTGAATTGAATAAAAAATTATACAAGATTAATGTAAGAATTTAGTCATGGCCAAAATCAACATGTGATTAATATGCTAAGTTTTTCATCTACTCATTAATATCATAATTGTAATATCTCTTAAAATCAGTTAGATGGTTAGTGATTAAGCTAAAATCATCGAGGGTGATTTAAGCTTGGGTGATTTTAGCTTAGATCACCAATTCAGAGGCCTATAAATAGGGGTGATTGGCCATGAAAAGAAAACTTTTAATCATTTAGCAAATTTTAGAAAAATCTAGAATTTCCTTTTTCTCTTAAGCTTTTATCATCTTTGGAGAAGGAAGCAAGCTTGGAGTCAGTATAATCTCTTACTTTTCTTTTTAATTTAAAGTTAATTAACAAGTTTTGATTTCATGATCTCTATGCTCGATACATGATTCGGCCATGATGTATCATTGATCTATGATGTTCGGCCACTTTGAATATTGATGATCTCATGTTTACATCTTGATTTGAGCTATGATTCATGTGATTTCATGTTATTTTAAGCATGATTACATTCTTAATTGCTAAAATTTAACTTGAAATCCTTTTTAGAGGATTAAATCTAGGTTTACGAGATGAAACTTCTTGATCTAGGTATTGGCCAACCTAGTTTCTTAGGATTATGATGTTTCAAGCTTAGTTAAGTTAGGTTTTGATGATACTGAGATGAAACCTTGAAGTTTAGGCGATGAAATCATAATTTCCTAGCTTATTGAGGCATTTGAACAAGAAGATAGTGAAAGACCTTGGTTTAGCTAGCTTGAATTACGATGATCTTGAGTTTAATTAATTTAGTTTCATATAATCTTGCTAATTAGAGCTAGTGTGAGTTGATTTAAACTTAAACCTAGTTGAATAGATCTTGATTCTAGTGCCTAATGATGAAATTATGAGTTCTTAAGCTAGGTGAAGTGTTCGAACAAGCTAGAGAAGCATTCTTTAGGTTCAACCATGGTGGTTTTTAGGTGAATTTGAGTGAGCTTTACATAATTGACGCTTAATTAATGAAACTTAGATGAATTAAGCTGAGTTGAGCTTAGGTAGGTTGAAATTTATGCTTAATTGATTGAATTTAAAAGCTTGTTTAATTATTGACTCTAAATAATGAAAAGTATGTTTTGATTGTTAGGCATGATGATTGAATTGAATCCAAGCTTGTTTTCTTATGCTTGATTATTACTTGATGAGAATTTGATGAGAAATGATGTTTACATTAGTATAGGTATATTTAGCCATGTTCATTATGTGAACAGAATGTATTTTGTAGATGTGTAAATATTAAAAGCTTAAGTTAGTATTCTATGTGTTTGATTAAATGCATGATAGTGTGCTCAGGTTTTATAAAAAGCTTGTTTTTCTTAAAGGATCCCCAAAGGGCCAATCTTGATTACTTAATCAATAAATGCACCAAGGTTTAGTATTGTTTAATAAGCTCTTTAATGAGTAACTTGGAGATATTAAATAAATAGCTTGAATTTAAGCTGATTTGGAGCAAAATAAAAATAGTTTAAAGTGTTTAAATATGCTTGTTTGAGTTTAAAACTTGGTAAACATTAGTATCAGTCATTAGGTGATTATCAAGTAAGTCTATATGGTATGATTTGGTGTTATTTTGGTTGCTAGTTTCAGCACTTAAGTGTTTGGCATTAGTGTGTCATTCGCTTGTTAATAACAAATAATAATGAATAAAAATGATAAAATCAAGGTTTTTGGTATGACTCCAAAGCGTATCACTAATGTTAAAAAAGATGTTTCTAACTCTTGGCACTTAGGAGTTTTTGTTGTTTTATCATATATGTATAGATTCTGTTTGGCCTAATTGCTGAATGTTCGAACATTTGGAAATATGTTTTAAACATGTGACAAAAGGCTTCATGATCACAAGTCATGTCAAAGCTACCATTGTAGTCTAGCACTATAGTCTCAAAGAAAAGATATGTTCTGATTAGGTTACTAGCCTTACTAATTTTTTTGAGCATTTTTCCCACAATCCTCATTAATTGAGTTGTATTATAAGTTATTAATTACCTGGCTCTGTTTTAGCATGTGGTCAGGATTACAAACTATTTTTGATGAGGAAATTTTTCTTGTGTATATTTTTTATATTTTTAGAAAAAAAAAGTATAATGAATAAGCATTCCAAACATGTATAGCTCATTCAATGGGTATTCAAAAAAATTAGGATAAATTTTGAAAGGCAAGTTGGTCAAACATGTTGTGCACTTCAATAATGTCCAATTAAAAATTTCACATGGTAGCCAAAATGATTTTCTGCAATTTTTTGAGTATTTTTAGGTTGAAGTATAATGAGTCAGTAGTCATATAATATAGTTTGGTGATTTAATGCGATCGGAATAGTCCAAAATAAATTCAAAAAGCTTGAAAGGTCAAATTTATCCTTATGTCGGTTTTCTCCTAGTTTGGTGTTCATTATTCAGAGTTATTAGGATGCCTCAAAATTGATTCCAAAACTCATGTTTATTGTGTCAATAGGTCTAAGAGTTTCTATAAAAGGTCCCTAATGGTGTTCACTAAAGCTTCCAAGTTTGCTTAAATAAAGTTGATCTTTAATATTATTTTCAAAATTATGATTTCTTCAATATTGTCTAAGTATAGTATTTTTCTAAGTAAAAATTAATAAAGATATTAGAAATAGCGTCAATAAGTGAATATTTTTGGAGTCAAGTATTTTTGTGAAAATTTTCCTTTTTAAATGATTTTTCTCCAAATCGATTGTAAATTCAAGCTAGTCTCGATAAAAGTTTTAAGATACATTTTTGTTGATATTTGTTTGATTTTGATTTTGATGAATAAAAAAGGAGATTGTGATTGAACAAATATAATTGAAACTGAGGAAAAACAAATTCGGATACATGTGATTAGTTGGTACAAAGTATTGGACATCACGAGAGGGATCGAGTCCTTGCTTATGGTGTAACCGACTCTCAAGCCCAACTTTATAAATCTTTAGTATACGTAGATTATAAAATCATTTCTGTAGAGTTTCGTAACTCTTTAGTGAATCATTTTAATAGGTAACTGATCAAACCTATAGCGAAAATAAGTCAATGGTGACTCCTTAGGCCAATCACTTGTATTTTGGTACAAAAGGTTCAATGAGATATTTGTTTGACCGGTTGAGGCCCTATGATGATTCAAAATGTTATCTGCTTTGATATATTGAGGTTTGTATGTTAATAAATTTTGACATTCAGATTGTTCCATTCTTCTTCTTATTCACTAAAACTATATTAACTAACCAAGTAAGATGATATATTGGCTTTATAAAGCCAAGTTTAAGAAGCTTATCAATCTCTTCCTTATTTTGGCTTTCAATTTCATGGTGAAACACTCATGCATGTTGTTGACAGGTTTACTTTTAGTAAGAATATGTAACTTATGGGTAATGAAATGATCTTCTAACTTATGCATTTGTTTATACATCCAAACAAATATATCTTAGAATTATTTTAAAAGTTGAATAAGGCTAGCCTTTTGCTTACTTGAAAGAATCTTATTAATGAAGATTGGTTTAGTTGTCTTTCTTTCCTTAGCCATGTTTATCTTTTCTAAATCATCTCCTTATGGCTAAGTTTGATCTTGGAGTTGTTCTGAGCAAGTACAACCTTTTGTATCTCTTCTTTATTTGCTTATACTTGGAAACAAAATGATTACTTATCTGGTGGTTCCCATGGAATGGGGTCAAAATATGATTTTTTTCCATACTTCATGCCCTATCATAAACAATAAATAATTTTCCATCTTCACAAGTGTAAGAACTCACACTAGAAGTTATCCAGCTTCCTTCACTACATTATCTTTAGAAATGCTTCCCTATTTTCTTTTTTCACCTCTACGTTTTCTCTTTTTCTCACTATTCTCATATTTCTTTAAAGATTGCTATTCCCATTTTGGAAGTGGAATAGTTTTATGCCTAGCAATAGTAGTTTATCATTTTTTGCTTTATCTTTAAAAAAAGATGCCCCTATATAATTTATTTTATTCTACCCACATGGTGCCTTAGTCACTAGAATGAAGATTTTTTTCCTTTTTTAATGGCATTTAATGCACTAAATACATGATTATGGAATAATATATGAGTGGATGAGAACTTTTTTCCTACAAGAATATGATAAGCCACTTCAACATCAATCACATGGAGACAAGAGTAATCTTGGATTAGCCCCCTTTTGTAGTTCACTGACACTTTTCCCAAAGTCAAAAAAAAATCTCTCTATTGTTGAAGGAAAAAAAAGTTATAAGACGATGTAAACTCTTCACATCATTATTCATCGCCTTTAAAGTAAACAAATACATAAGGTTCATAAAGGCTCTATCATCAATGAATATTTTTCTTATATGATATCCATTGATTATACTCTTTACATAAATTGGCTTACTTTGATGAGGATAAGAAGTGCATATATCAGCTTTAATAAATACTATGGCATTATTCTATCCATTTGCAATCTTCTCTACAAGCTTTCTCACCAAACTACTTTCTTCAAACATTCTCTTGCTATTTAAATAAGTGCAAAAATGTTACTTCTTTCCCCAAGTCTTCCAAAAATCTAAGTTGATTGAAGATGTCTGAAACTTGGAGTTTTCACCAGTGAATTCTTTAATCAAGAAATAACCATGGAATTTACTTTTGCATCTTCAGATTAAATAACGAAAGGAGAAAAATTATCATAATGAGCATAGATGATTATTTTGGTCTATATTATTTGCAATCAACACTTCTCTTACTTGTACTTTTAGGTGACATATCTTTAAGATATTTCTACATTTAGAAAGTGAATAAACAATCACTTGGTGATAATCACAATACCTTGGGTTGGATTTTTCCTCCACTATTGATGGTCATGGAAAATAGGGTATGATCACATCTAATCTATGATCCATTCTTAGAGAAGTGCTTTCACTATGTCTAATGGAACTAAAAATGGTAGAGAGTTAACATCATTATTTTGTCTTTTTCTTAGATTATCTTTCTTATGATGTTTATTAGTTCGAAGAGTTTTTCTCTTCTTCCTCTCTGAATTACATTCATTGTAGTAATATTCCTTCTAGTGAAATGATTAACTCCTTTTTCACATAAGAACCGTATTATTTTTATTCTTATGGTTTCAACCAATGTAGCAAAGGTTGAAAGAGGTAAGTTTTCCATGGATATCCTATTGTAATTAACATCCTCTATTTGCATACTTTCACTAGCTCTTTCTTATTATGATAATTTGGAATGTCTAACATCTTTTCCCTAAGGCATTGTATGAACTCCATGAGATTCTTTTGAGAATTTTGATGTTCTCTTCCTAAATTAATGGAAGTAATTTCTATTTGGTGGAAAAGAACTTTTCTCCAAACATCCTGCATATTTAGCACAAAGATTTCATAGAGCCAAGGCTAAGGTTAACATACTAGGCTTATGTCTTTTCATTTCTTAATGACAAATCCCTATGTAGTTGTCTGAGGAATAGTTATGGTAAGGTTCCAGCAATAATGGTGGAAGTACCAACAATAACGGTAAAAGGATTAACCACATTGGTATTTCCAAAAAGTTTCAGGTTATCATGTTGGGTTTCTTTATTTCTAGTGATCATGTTTGGAAGGATAGTTTATTGAAAGTATTTTAACCTCGTTTATAAGTTGAACTTGAAGATTTATGGAAGAAGATCCAAAGTTTGTATCCTTTCTTAAAGTCTTGTATCATATTCATCTGCACTTGGATGTAGGCAAGAATAAGAGTGTTTTAGTTGTCAATATAGTTGTCTATTTTTTGACAAGTTAAGTGTTGAAAATTTCACTTAATGCAATCACTTCTCTTAGTAAAGTTGCCAAAATATAGAAAGTTCTTAGGTAGAGAGAATGAGTATTAAAATTAAGTAAACTAAATATGTAGAGAGACGATGAAGAAGAGAACTAGAGTAGACCTTGAAGCATTAAGTGCAGCGGTAAATGATTCTCAATAAGGTAAAGCAAATTGAGAGATTGTGGAGTAAAAAGATAATTAGACATGAAGAATTATGAAGAGAATCATAGAGAAAAAATTTGCCAAAATGCCAGAAGTCTCTAAATAAATGGAAAAGACTTCGTTGGTAGGTGTTAGGAAAAATAGCTACATATCATAAGCATTAAATAGGATCAATCATAGAAATTATTAATTACTAAGGTATTAATGCTTTGTTTGATTATAGTTTAGATTGTTATTATGAATAGTGAAGTAGACTCTACTGTTTGTTTTGAAAGAAAAGTAGAAGCACTTAAACATCAGGAAAAGATTAAGAGGAGATCTTTTAACTATCTCTATACCTTATTTACTAATCCAAGCTCTCTGAAACATCCTAATAGTGAAACTAATCCAAGAGCCTTGTCATATTTCGAGGTTTTCTTTAATTTTTTTATTTTGATGAAGAAGTATAAAGCGAAACGTCTTCTATAGAATATTTTTTAATGGAGGTGTTTTTACAATAAGAGTTTTGTTTTGTGAATGATTTGTTCCATAAGATATTGTTCTGAACAGGAGTTACTTTGAATGAAGTTATTCTAAACAATAATTGTTATGAACAAAAATTATTTTAAATACAAATTGTTAATGTGAAGGAACATCTCATGAAACAACATGATTACTTCGTTTAGGTGACCTGTGCTATATGAAAATGCAATTACCTGTAAAATAATTTTATTTTTCTCCATGAAGAGAAAATATATTAGTGGCCAAATTTGAGTATCTATGTAAGTCATCTTTAACACATCTACATAAGTGACTAAAAAGTGTTGGGAGCATTCTTCCAAGGAGCATTGTTGTTAGAGAGCACTACTACTAGGGAATATAGGGAAAATTGCTTTTTGCTAGGGTGTGTTGATGTTAGGGAGCACTACTACCAAGAAAAGTTATTCTTAGGGAGCACTGTAGCCAGGGAGGGCTATTAAGGAATGCTACTCTACTTTCATGGAAAACTGCTACCAGTGAGAATTATTTACGAGAGTTGTGCCAGCTCATGGGAAAAAAATAATTGAAAAGGATGGAACCATTCCAGAAAGCTTAGAATATCCTTAATTGATGCAAAAAGAAAAAGTTAAGGTCAACATATTCCTTCTACCGAATTAGAAAAATGTGCAGTCTTAACTAGAATTTAGTATGGCCATGATATGGGTGAGTTTCTTCCTTTTATTGTAAAGAAATAAATTATTTAGATAGTTTTTAATGTAAAAGTATATTGACTATCCAAATGTATATTTATTATTTTTAAATAATAAATTTAAAAAGATATAAATACTCTTTTTCTTTTTTTTTTATATTTTAGCTTTGGGTTTTTTTGTCAATTCTCTTAACTAAGTTTGTGTTAATGTAAAAGTGCATATTAATTATCCAAAAAAATATTTTTTATTTTTGAAATAATAAGTATTAAAAGATATAAATACACTTATGCATTTTTGTTATTATTTTAGTTTTAGGTTCTTTTGTCAATTCTCTTGATTAAGTTAGTATCACTTGACTTGTGACACTAGAATCGATCAAAAGCATTATAATAATTTTTTTAATAATAAATTTAAGAAGACTTTGTAGTCTTATTTGTTTTTGTTATTCTTTTAATTTTGGGTTCTTTTTGTCAATTCTTTTAATTGAGTTATTACTACTTACCTTGTCACACCAAACTCAGTTAGAAGTAATATAATAGTATAGATATAGATTTTACACGTTAAAAATTCAAATATTTCATAAAGATGTAGAAATTGGGAAAAAGGGAAAACGAAAAGGGAAATTGTTATTGATACAATTAGGTTCCTCCATTATTCATTTAATTTTATAGTGTTTCACTCGTGTGGATAGTTAATAATGTAACTTTTCATCTCTTTCTTTCCTTTTATTTCCTTCCTCTAATTTTTTTTTTAAAAAAAAACTGATTTTATACTTATTATAATTATATTATTCGTATCTTAATCACGTCTTTATTGAAGGAATATCAATTATAATTTTTTGTCCAAAAAAATTACAATTTTCTTCTTTCTTTCTTTTCTTCCCGTCTACTTTTCTGCTCATTTTAAAAAAAAGATATTATTATAATATTGATTTTTCATATGTTAATCAAATCCTTTTTGTTCAAAGAAGAGTTTAGAATTATAGGTCCGAGTCATTTTCTTTAGGCTCAATTAATTAAAACATGACATTCATTGATCAGATAACTGAAACCTAGCATTGGAGAATATTCATATAACGGATACAACTTCTTTTTAGGGGTGAGCATAAGTCGGTTCAAACCGATTTAACCGACTTAATCAATAGAATTTGGTTAATTCGATTCGGTTAAATCGGTTCAATGGTTATGTCGATTTTTTATGTCAGTTTATTTGGTTAATTCGGTCGGTTATCGGTTAGTAAAATTTTAACCGAATTAACCGAACTTTTAATATTTAATATTTAATAATTATATATTTATATATATTAATAGCCCAATTAAAC
>JBBYHM010000015.1:6105476-6121320 GCA_038381775.1 Adansonia rubrostipa
AAGTTTAATCATATTAAAATATAAATTAAGTTTTTAATATTTAATTAAATTATTAAAAGAATACTAAAATAAAATTCGTAATTAAAGTTTTTTATTTATTAAAAATTATATAATTATAATTTCTTCATATTTATTTTTAGTATTAAATTTGGGCTCGAGTTCGGATTCTTTTGGGTTCTGGTCATTTTGGGTTTAAGTTCTTTCAGGTTCAGGCTATTTCGGGTTCGTGTTTTCTCAAGTTCGGGCTTAAATTTTTTAAGATAAATTTTTGAATTCGAATTCATTTTGCCACCTCTACGTGTGTGGCATGGTTCAGAACTAGTTACATATATATATATATATATTTGGGTTGTTTAATCATTTTTCAAAAAAGTTTTATTCATTGCTCTACTGTCCGAGCAAATTGGGCTCTGGTCTCACCCTTTTTACATCAAAATTCTGAATGTCCTGCCCTACTTTGGGTTAGGTAGCTATCTTAACTTTGGGCTTGTCCATGACTAAAAACTTTAGGGTTGAAAGTTCCCAATTTTTCAAATACATAAAATGATATAAGTTCATCTTTAATATATTAATAATGAATTTTATTTTAATTTTACAAATGATTATCACATGTTTAATTTCATTAAGTTAATTTTTATTTTTTTAAATATATCCTTAGAGTATATAACAGTCTCTTAATACCATTTGCGAAAATTTAAAAACTTCAATGAAAATGATACCTCTAACATCCATATCATATTCTTCAAGATTGAATAATTTTTATTTTCAAGTTTTAAATAGAGTATTGGTCAAAGGAAATATGACAAATTATCAAATTGTAGCCTTCGGTGTGTGTATATATATATATATATGATTATCTTCTTGAAAGGAATATATATGGCTGTATTATTTATTTTACTTTAAATTTAATTTTTTTATAAATTATAACAAAAAATGTTATCATTAAAAAATAACAAAAATTAATTTATTTATGACAAAAAGATAAAATATGTCCTAGTTCTATGGAATTAGACATGGAATGGAATTACCATTCTATGCGTTTTCTACTAATAAAGATGAAGTGCTCATTTAAATGAATAAAGTATGGAATATTCATAATATGAATTTTGTGAAAAGCATGAATTGAGTGTTGCATGTATTTAGTTAATATTCATAATATTATTTCATTATTCATCTTGATAATATAATTTAAATATTCATATTAATTTACGAATAATAACATCCATCAAAAATATAAATATAAATGTACTTCTATTTGAAAAATAAAATTTATAATAATTAAATTAATTAATTCATCGTTAATACTGCTTGCATCTATATAACTCAAGTAGTTAGATAAAGAAAAATTTAAAGAAGATAAATTTCATTTTTATAGTAGCCGTTCACTTAAACTTAATAAATAAAATTTATAATTATTGAAAATTCAGCACCAAACCACTCCATCAAACAGCAAAAGATAAGCAAAATTTGCCTTGGATCAAGCACTAAGTTTTTCTTGGCCTTAAGCTTCTCTTCAAGTTAGGTTAGGAATGATTTGGATTTAATGGTTTCTATGTGCTTGTTGTACTCCTTTTTCCTTTAAGTATCAGTATCGAAAAAAAGAAATTGATAAATTCATCGTGAATGCCATTTACATATAACTCAACAAGTTATATTGAAAATAAATTTAAGTAATATGAATGTCAATTAATCTTGATAATATGATTTGATTATTGATCCTGATAATATTACTTAATTATTGAAATTAATTTATTATTAATAATAGCCATTGATAATAGGATTTGCATATAAGTTAAGTCATTATATATTGGAAAAAAATTAAGTAACATGAATTTAATAACTTCTCATTAATATCACTTCAATTCATTTTTAATGATATAAATTTTATTTATTTGATGTTCATAATATGATTTCATTATTGATAAAAATAATATGATTTAAAATATAAGATGCATTACATACCAGTGCAATGCATGGGTATAATACCTAGCTTTATCTAGTTTTGAAATATAATTATATATTGTACAAATACATAAAATTAATAAAGTGTTTATTAATAAATTTTGTATTAACTTATTTATAAGTACTAGTATTTGCTTTTACGTGTGTCACATGGAATTGGCAAAATAGGCTTGAATTTGAAAGCTTGCTGAGCGAATCCCAAACCACATATGATTTGAGTTGACTTACAAAAGTCAAAGGCTCAAACTGGAATAAAATCTGAACCCAAAAAAGCCTAAACTAGAGAAAATCCAAATCTAAAAAAACCAAATTGGGAAAAGCTCGAAATCGACATGACCCGAAACCAGTAAAGGTCTGAATCTTTTAAAGCCTAAATCTTTTAAAACCCAAACCCAAGATCGATCCGATTTGAAACCTATAAAAACCTAAATTTACAATAAAAAATCCAAAAAAAATTATATGATTTTATTTAGAATAAAAGTATAAATAAATAAATGATCATTTTTTTAAATAAAAATACTTAATTTATGAAAAAGTATTTATAATAATATACAATTATATTAATAATGTAATATCAATTAAAGTAATTAATAGTGAATCTTTAAATTAGATTGTGAAATAAATTTATTTTAAACATATTAAATATGAATCAAATAGTTTTTAATGCTAGTATTATTATATTTATAATAATTATTCCTAAAAAATAAAAAAATAGTTTATTAATTTAATATTTTATTTATTATAAAATAATTATGTACAATATATTATTATACTTATTCCGCATTTAAAATTTAATTTTAATATAATCATAATCGAATATACAAAAATGATATTATAATTTTAACATATGATTTAACTTGATATTTTGTGTGATACTAATAATATTATTAACAAATATGAATACTAATTTTTGAATTTGTCTAAGCTTGCTTGAACTTGAACTAATCCGAATCTAAAATAATCCAAACCCAAAAAAGCCCATATTCGAAATGGTCTTAGGCTGAGATAGCTTGAAGCCGAAAAAATTTGAATCTAAAAATATCCGAGTTCATGATGATTTGAATCCAAAATAAATATGAGCTTGAAATAACCTAACTCCGAAAAGAGCCCAATCCGAGGCCACCCAAATTTGCCCTTTTGCCATCTCAATGTCACACTTAAATTCTCTTTATTTTCTATATTTTTGAAATATAATTGTATATTTACAAATAAATAAAATTAATAAAGTGTTTCTTAATAAATTTTGTATTAACATATAAGTTTGTTTATGGTATAAATTATATCATATTACTATAAAATTAAGAGTACAAAGATAAAAAAATTTAATATAAGTTTTTATGCACGAAATAAATTTATTTCCTTTTTAAGGTTAATGAAAAATTAAAATGTTAAAAATTATAAATCTTAACTTTTTATTTATTTATTATCAAATGAATTTATTAAAAAAGTTCTTTGGTAAATTAAAATTTTCATTTATAAGTTATAACTTAGATAAATCTTATCAATAGTAAAAACTTATAATGACAATTTAAAAATTTAATAAACATCAATAATTATTTTTGTTAATTTAAAGGATCTTTTACTTTTGTATTTATATATATATTATAAAAATGTTTAAAATTGAACCAATTAATTTAAAAAAAAAAAATTCACAACGGAAGAGACGTATAATAGGGGAAAAAAAGTTTGTGAGATCAAAAAACAGTTTTTTTTTTTTTTTTTCTGAAGGAAATCGAAAACTAAAACATATTGCAATTTCACATAGTTGTTAATTTCTTTTCAAAATTTGCGAACGGGGATTTTTTTTTTTTAAGGAGATAAGGGATTTTAATTTTAGCCTTTTGGGTATAAAAATACTTTATTACTATATAAAACATTTGAATACTTGAGTTTATATATCTTTATACATAGCTATACAGGACTAAACCCCCCACGATTTGATCATGATTAGACTTTTGTTTGGTTTGAAATTGAATCTAATACGAATATAAATTTTTTTAATTGAGATAAATTATTATTTAATTAATAAAATTATAAAATTATATAAATATTAATATAAATATATTTTTTAATTTTTTAAACAATAATTAAAAGATGCGTCGATCTAAACCGAGTCAAAATAAAGTACTTTAGAAAAATTACGGATACCCTGAATTGATAGAGGCAGAGGAAGAGCTTATGCAAATTAATGTTGCCGCAATTATCGCTTGCCTAACAGTTGAACGACAAATGGACCGAAGTATGGAGCCCACCACCTCCGACCCTTTTTCGCTTTTCCTTTCTTTTCTTCTATTTCTAAAGCATCAATCACGTCCACCCATAGTGACCAATGCCTCGCCGTCCTTTACACTTATGACAAAATTAATTAATCTATGCTTGAAAAAAGATTCGAAAGCATTGATGTTATTATTGTTGTTATTGTATTTAAAAATCAAGGCATCGTCGATGTGATTTGCTTCGATAATGACGAATAAAAAGGTTAAGATAATCAATTAATCTACGGTTGGATTTGGATTCAACCAATTTCGATTCAATTATTGAATATTAAGGATGATGGTGGAGGTGATGATGATGATGATAAGGTCTATCCCTCTATCCTAGGCATCTCCACCACGTATCATTACTGTGCTATTGCTAGCAAGGATTTGTCTTTAATGTTACAAAAATCATTGTAGGTCTAAATCTTATGATATGGTAAGGGATCAAGCTTAAATCTTTTGATGAGTTAATAATATTGGTTTGAAAAGATTATTGTTGTACGGATTCAAAATTTAAATCAATTAACATAAAAATTATTTTTAAATAATTTTATATTTAAATTTTTGTTCATTCTATTTATTGAACTATAACTTTTCTTATAAAATAATTATTATTCTATACATCAACCCTCGAAAAAGAACCACAATTTTTATAAGGGTCAAAGAGGAATTTTAGATGTTAAAATAGATGAGTTGGCATGAGATGACATGCCAATTAATAGACCAATTAAGAAAATACATACGGATAATTCTATTTAGGATTGGCCAATTGTTATTATTTTATCTGGGTTAATTTTGAGATGGATTTTTTTTGCCAAGTCAGCATCATTTGACCCAATAAAGAGAAAAACAAGTGGCAAGTTTTATCCAAGTCAGTAAAGGAAAATCCGGTGAATGAGGTGCATGTAGTCCAAGTCAGTCGGGGGTAAAAAGGCTGCAAATGACAAATTCAGATGATGAAGAAGAAGGCAACTAGCCATGGGCTGCTAAGATTTACCAAAAATTTGTACGATTATAAATAGATTCCTTTGACCAAATCTCAACATTGATTTGCTTATTAGACGAGAATTTTTAAGTTTGAATTTAGTCTAATTGAACCTTTATCCTACTCAAATTGGACATTAGATGAAACTTTTAAATAGATTATTATTTCATTTAAATAAATTATTAATAATATTTACTTTTAAAAAAATTATTAATTACATTTTTCTAATAATCAAAGCTTAAAGGATGGCTAGATCAATTCAAGCATGAACTTTAGTCTGATATTCGAAAATCAGACTTAAACCGGCCTTATCAATTAACAATTTTAATTTTATGTAAGTTAAAAATATTGTTAATGCTAAATTGATAATTATTTTGAAAAAAAATAAAAAATTAAAGCGTGTTTTTCAAATTAAATTTGCTTAAGATTTATTTCTCAAATTAAAAGATTGCTTCATTTGGCCAGCAGCCATGTGGATATTCAAAAAAAAAAAAATTTGTCCTTGGACTTAATATAATTTTGATTTTATTGGTTTTGAGAAAAGAAATGTTTCTATGTACTTTACTTAAAAATGCAAGTCCAAATAGTAGATTTTGTTTTCCTTGGACCTAATATAATTTTGATTTTATTGGTTATGAGCAAAAAATTATAGAATGTACTTAAATTTGCAAGTCCAAATTGATATTAAAAGAAAATAAAAGTTTCCTTTGACTTAACATAATTTTAATTTGAGTTCTATATACTTTAATTGACTTGAGCTTTTATACATGAAGAAAAAATATATTGAGCTTTAATAATAACTTAATTAAAGTATCTTGACAAATATTTATTTAATATAAGTTCTTCAAGTTATATCATTTATTTTATGAAATAAAACTTAGTCTCTTTAGTTGATTTTAATTAAAAAAAGCAATACTTTCAAATTATTCTTGGACTTGAAAATTACTTTTGAAAACTCACTGAAATTGTTTCCATATTTTGATTAATTTTTTTAATAAAAAAATACAAGTTTCCAAGTAATTAATATTGGTAAAAAACTCGATATAATTTCTAATAAAAACCAATCATTTTTCAGTTGAAAATTACGCAAAACTCTGGTTTTTGGAAGATAAGGTCAATCCCCTTTGAGAAAGAACAAAATACTTCTTAGAACAAAAATGCTAAAGAGATCAATTCCTTCATAGTGAGATCAATCTCTATCCATGTAACAGCTACTAATTTGTAGCTAAAGAATCGATTCATCGTGCAAAGTAGTTCAGCTTGCAACGATCAGTTTTATGCATATCATGGCATGACTTCTAAGGATTCAGTTCAAGTTTCAATTGATCCGGTTATGAGGGCACGAGCAAAGAAGTTCAAAGGTGCACTCAATGAACTAATTCAAGAAGTTTGAACTCAAGCAAATGCCTTGGAGTCCTACTGAGCATGGTCCACAAATTCAGCAAAGGTGCATCAACATGATTCAAGTTCTATAAGAATCCAGCCAAAGCTAAGCTCAATTTCATCAAATAAAATTGGCATTTAGAGTAGTGTTCTTAGGTCTGCTTGAAAGACTTGCATGCCAAGGTTGTTTACTTTCCTTCTATTTGCCTAAGCTTGTCAACATTTTCTTTTCTATTTTGAGCATGTGAACAACCATTTAATAAACTGATTGGTTCCTTTTCTATTCTAGGAAAGCAAAAGCTATTGATATTAGATTTTGGCCTTAAGCTATTTTAGTAACTTTTTACAATAACTCAACCTATTAATAGGTGTTTTATGGAGAAGGAAAAGATAGATCGTTGTTTAAAAACTTGTGAGTTGTTTTTCTCTTTGGTTTTTTGAAGAATTATTCGAACTCGTCAGAATTTTTTGTGGCATTCATCTTTGACTTATTAAATAATCCTTCCATAATTGATTATGGTGTCTTCACCATACCAAGGTTCTTACCTCTATATAGGTAAACGGTTACAATCTTTCTTTCAAATTTGATCATAGCATGATCTTGGGTTCCTAATTGTATTTCGAGTCTCATTATTTATAACAAAGTTCATATTATTTGGTATCAAAGCAAAGGTTCTAGCCTCAGTTTCGCTTATCCCTTTTGTTTTTAGCCTATTTTTCCTTTTCTATTAAGTCTTTTTTTCCTTTTGTTTTTAACCTAGTTTCCCAATCCCTTTCCAAACTTTTGTTGGCTAAATTTTTCCCTTCAGTCAAATTTTTCTCTCTTATCCTAGCTATAGCTTTAATTTCAGCTTTTGATATTAAAAAAAAAAAATTAGATTTCACTTAGTCATTAACACCTTATTATCCATGTGTCGAATTTTGGGATTTTCGTAGTGTTTTTCAATTCCAAAATCCATGGGCACAAAGCTGAATTTTTATGCAAAATTGAAACCTTTAAATCCATTACGCAACCTTGTTTCTAGCCTTAATTTTGCCTTGATGAGTTCCTGGTGAATTGATGCTGGACATTTTGCTTATTGTTTATTTAGTTTAGAAAAATCGAAAGAGAATTATCGAGTGAAAAAAGGCAAGACTGATGAGGGCATTAAAGGGAA
The DNA here is from genome assembly GCA_038381775.1 of Adansonia rubrostipa. Lineage (NCBI taxonomy): Eukaryota > Viridiplantae > Streptophyta > Magnoliopsida > Malvales > Malvaceae > Adansonia > Adansonia rubrostipa. Next base: position 6,113,222 of record JBBYHM010000015.1, read on the forward strand.
AAAAGTCGTATATTTTTTGAGTGAAACACAAATGAAGAGTGATTCGCATTCTTGAGTGTAAACAGGTAAGGTAGAGAATTGTAAAATCTTTTTTCTTAACCAAACTATTGCAAAAATCATGTCCCACAACAATACTAAAAGCCTTGCTAAAGGTGCTATGGGATTGGCTGATCGAAATTGTTTATGGAGGCCATGATGGATGAAATGAGGCATGTAATGAGTTTGGAATTAGAGTAGGTTCATGAATGAACAGATCAGATGGAGAAAGCAAATTTGGAGTGGCCATAAAACACTTCTAATGTGCGTAGGAGGGAAAGAGTTTAACCGAGAGAAGTGATGGTTGAAGATGAAGAGCATTAAGGGGTCAGTTTTGGTGAAAAAGATGATCGATATTTGATTATTAGTAATAGGAGATATGGAGGGTAGTTTAGAGAAGCTAGGAACTAGGAAGATAACAACTTGGGTAGTATTAAGATAAAGATTTCGTCGTTTCAAGGTAGATCTGATCCTGAAGCATACCTTGAATGGAGAAGAAAATGGAGCTTGTATTTGACTGCCACAACTATTCCGAAGCAAAAAAGATAAAACTAGCTGTGATTGAATTTTTTGACTATGCTATTACTTGGTGGGATCAGCTTGTTATCAACAAGAGGTAGAATAAAGAGCGACCAGTAAAGACATGGGAGGAGATGAAAACGGTGTTGAGAAAGTAGTTTATTCCAAGTCACTATTATTGAGAACCATATAAAAAGCTGCAAGGTCTTAGACAAGAAAGTCGAAGCGTAGAGGAATATTATAAGGCGATAGACATTGCTATGATTTGAACTAATGCAGAGGAAGATAGAAAGGCTACAATGGCTAGATTTTTATTTGGATTAAATTGAGATATCCATGATAAAGTACAGATGCAACATTGTGTGGAGTTGGAAGATATTGTGCACGTGGCCATTAAAGTAAAGAAACAAACTTAAGAGGAAGGAACTTTACTTGTAGCGTATAACTTAGTTTCTACCATTTAGAAATTGTGTTTTTCAAGGAAGGAAAACAAGCCACAAAATTTCCTGAACTTCCAAGCACAAATCCAAGCCTAAGTCTGAGAACATAATGCCAAGGCAAAGGACACATAGCAAGCCATTGTCCAAACAAACGAGGTATGATAATGCTAAGCTTGCAAGCAAAAGAAGTTAAAAAGTGCAATGAGAAAACATACTAGGGTGCCACGTTAAGGGCAAAGTTTGTAGTGTGATTATTGATGGTGATAGTTGTATTAATGTTGCAAGTACAATAATAATAGAAAAATTAGGACTGCCTATGTTGAAGCACCCTAGACCGTACAAGTTGCAATGGTTAAATAATAGTGGTGAGATAAGGATGGACAAGCAGGTGTTAGTTGCATTTCAGATCGACAAATACGAATATGAAGTGTTATGTGATGTAGCTCTGATGCAAGCTAGACACCTGCTAAGGTGTCCATGGCAATTTCATATGCGTGCAAAGCATGATGGCTTTACGAACAAATAATCCTTTGTACTTAATCAATGACCAATCACTCTTGTACCTTTGACTCTACAACAAGTATATGAGGATTAAGTGAGGTTACAAAAGGAGAGCGACAAAAACAAAAAGAGTGATAAAAGGAAAACGAGGGAGAATTTGAGAGAAGAAAAGCAGAAACTGGGAAAATTGAGGAAGAAAAAAGGGTAGATTCGACCAATGAGAGAAAATTAGAGAGAAAAACAAATTTCTATGTAAAGAGGAGTTGATGGTTGGCAACGAGAACTACTATGAGCAATTAGCATGCCAGAAAAGCCTTTATTTCAGTTATTTTACATCTAGCATCGAGTGCTCACATTTGCTTGATATGGAAGGAGAAAAATAATAGATGTTTCAAGCAATTACATTACTTTAAGGAGGCTGTTTTGGAGGCAACAAAGGAGTTAATTAGATCAAGGGTGTCAATCTTACGAAACATTAGAATAGATGCTGTCAATTTGGGACTCTGCAATTCATGGGGACTAAGTCAGTCCATTTTAGCTTAGAAGCTGTTAAGATTGTTATGTAATTGAGGAACTTTTACATGTCACTTGTAGCAGTCAAGTTGCTTTTCTTGAATAAAAAAACTCAATACTTATCTCAAAAAAATACAAAAAGGAAGAAAATATTCAATATTTGAATCTTAACCTTTTTAAGGAGAATAAAATAATTAAAGTTACCCACTAACGGAGCCTAATTAAGCTTGGATTGATCTATTCAATTTTTTTTTTTTAAGAAATAAAAACTTAAACTCGATCCAACATGCTGATTTAACTTTTATATTATTAGTGAAGTAACAACATATTATTTTTTATTAAATTTGATAATTTAAATATATTTTATAATTAAAATCGAATAAAATTATATTTATTAATTAATAAAAATAAATTAATTAAGCAAAATCAAGTTGGGTTTTACAATTCGCAATCCATGTTGGACAAATCTGGATAGCTCGAACTTATAAGTGCATAAACTTTAGCATTGGTGCTCAAATTTTCTACTCAAGTCATTGACATCGAATTTTTGCTTCAAATAATACATAAATGCATTAATCTTCCCTTGAAAAGTTTCTTTCAAGATTTTTTTTTTAAGTCTTTTTTCTTTTTTCAAATTAAACCAAAAAATATACATCGTCATTCAAAATTTGACATTGACTGGGGGCATGGATGGCTTGAGGTAGAGCTGCCTCTAGAAGATCTTAGACATTTTGCCATCATAGCCAAGTTTCACACTAGGACGTATGGAATGCCTAGCAATTCAGAAAAGATAACTTGTGCAGGCACGTGAATCACATCACAACTTCAAAGTCCAAGGCCAAAACAGTTGCGTGTAAAATATTGGCACCCCAAATCTCAATCATCTAAAAATACAAACAAATTTTTCATTGACTTGACCGATCCCAATTGCCAATTGTGGGAAGTAGCCGCCGCCTATCCATCTCACTTTACGCCCCTCCACCGGCCACCCCTCCTAGCCTTCACCTCCGTCCAACGCCAACTTCCGTCACTCTATCAAGCACCTTGAAGTGATGCAAAGCGGGGACCACCGACCAAAACTAGAATTCTCAAAAAATCATTGAGCCAATAACATAAAATACAACAAAAATTAAAATTATTGTAAGGAATGAGCTGTCAACACGTGTCAAAATATAAATGGTGGAAATACCCTCTTTATCTGGCCACCACAAATTCTCGATTATTTTGTACCATCTGTTAAGTGTCAGTGATATCACTCACCGCCACCTCCTCCTACGGACAAAAGACTTTCAGAACCATAAATTTATTTAGAGAATTAAAAAAAAAAAAACTTTTGCTCGCGGTGATCAGCTGACTCATCGAAAGACCTTTTTCTGAAACTGAAATTCCAATGTTTGGCCTCTGAGTTGCTGACTCATCCATCCCATCTCAATCTGTGAAATATCCTCGTTCTCCTTTCTGACGTGGTCCGAACATTCTTGACCACATAACCAATTGTTATCTGCCATATCATCACCGTCTAATTAAATTTTCTTTTTTTTTGGCCTTTAAAATTCCAGCCCAAGCACCATAGCAAGCCTCCTCCCGCTTCTTCAAATTCACATCTCCTATTTCTAGTATACTCCTCCCAAGGCCAAAGCCAAAACTCTTGCTACTCTTTCCTAAGTATTCAACATCTTTTCTTTCTTTTTTCATTTTTCATTTTCATTTTTAGATAATAGACCATGGAAATCCCGGTTATCAACAGAATAAGCGATTTTGAAGCTGGCATAAGCTCTCTAAACAACCCATCTTTTCTTTCCCAAGTTTATGCCCTTTCTGGGATTGAGAAAATATACGAAGCTTATAGTTTTTGGAAGTGGGGAGCTTTGATTCTTGCCCTAGTAGCCTCATTATCTACCATAATCAAAAGATTCAAGATTTTGATAATCAGATTCCGGCGAAACCATTCTTTACCATCGCAACCTCTTCTTTGTGACACAGATTTCGACACGGATACGGACTCTTCCTCCTGTTCATCATCGGACGACGAACGAGAATATGAGGAGCCCTCGACTTCCGAAAACTGGCGACAAGTTGATGAGGATTTTCGAGTTAGAGGCTCGGATCATTTTATTGACCACCAGGGGCGAAAGGGTAGTTTCACCCTTCGAAAGAGGCGAAGCAGCGTCGGGGATCTATTTTCTTGGGCTGAAGAGCTGACCAGCGGAAAGAGCGTTGTGAAGCTGTGGGACAACCTAGGGTTAGGGTTCCGTTTGGCTCTCGATGGAAGCGAAAACGTTTTAAACGTTTACGATGTTAACAGAGGCACAAAATTAGAGTCAATTTTTGGCGGGAACAGCGACTTTCAGGCGGTTTCAGCACCGTCTTCATCGCCAGCAGTTGTCGTATCCGCCGGCGCCGACTCATCAACTGGACGAGTCGCTGTCAGTGCATGGGACACGCGCCTTCATTGTAGGCGACCGGCGATTCTGACAGAATGGAGTCCCGAAAAACCCATGGAGAAAATCTCAGCAGTAAATGCAGACGGCGTCGAGAAGGTTTACATCAGGGGTGACGTCACGGGAAAGATAACGGTGGGTGATATGAGGAAGGTGAACTCGCCGTTAAGGCACTTTACGGAATCTGACGTGGATACTTGGTGGGATGCTGACGCCGTCATCGTCTCGGACGAGTCCGCTGACGAGTCAATTTAGCTCAGTTAACCTGTTTATTTAGAAAGAATAAGACATGCTTAAATTAAAAGTGAAAAAATTGTAGAGGGTGCAAAGGGCACCTTTGTAAATATCCATTTATCGTCGTTAATTTATAAGCAGTAATATTTATTATTATTATTATTATTATTATTATTATTATTACTACTTGCTCCGCTAAGTTGATGTTGCGTATCTTGTGATGAGGCAAAGCCACTTGCTTGGAATTTTGGATAAATTCTCAGCTCTCTCATCTGTCAAAACAATGGATGTAGATTATTTGATTCGGTTAAGATTGGAAATTTTTCAAGTAAACCTACCCAAATAAGCCTAAGCTCGCTTTGGGAACAAGTCACAAGTTTATGTACAGCAAAAGCAATAAAGTTTCAATCGCTTACTCTCTTTTTTTTCCCTTAAAACATTGCGGGTACAGGTTGAAAATCCCAGTTAGCTTTTACAAGTTTTGATTGGAATTCAATTCAACTATCCTTACATAGGAAAAAAAAAAAAAAAAAACCCACAGAAAAAAGTCACGTAAGCAAGAAGTAATTGTTAATATTTATTTATGCTTATTAATTAATAATTACTAATTCAAACCACATTCCTGAAATGATCCATTTGCTTGTCGATATCTTAAATTCTTAACTCTACAATGGGTGTTTTCAAAGTCACCCACAAGTAGTTATATCTCAAATAAAAACAAGAATATTGTTTTGTTACTATGTTTATTCGGTAATTATAGGCACAAATTAAAAATAATTTAATTTAGATTTTTTATTGAATTTAAAAATAAAAATAATTCATTAATTGTAATTTTCTTCCTTTTAATATCACTTTAGCATTGGATAATATTTTTTATGAAAAATTATTCAGTCATTATTTAATAAATTAACGATTCAAATACTAATATTTATTATCTCTTTCTCCTATTCTCATGCAATCATAATGCATCGAGGTTTACAAGACATGAGAGGAAGAGAGCTAACTTTTTTCTCTTGAAACATAAATATAGCCTGACAAACCCTTTTCAATTAGCTGGATTCATAAGGAGACGGATCTGCCTTGTCAATTTATTCTAGGGATTTAGAGCCATTTATCAATATTTTATTTTTTTCTATAATCTTTAAACATTAAATCGATTTTTTATGATTTTTGTTGATGTTTCATTTTTAGTGATTAATTTTAAAAGTTACACTTATATATAATTTTAATTTTTTATTAATATTTTATTTTTATCCATAATTTTTAAAAATTTAATTTATCAATATTCAGGGCATTTTAAAACCTTTTATTATTCATCTATTTATTGGTTAAAGTTAAAAAGTTATGAAATATTTAACTATTAATTTTCAAATTACATGACATGATACATATATTTTAAGGTCTACAAAATAATTAACATCATGTATGTCAATTATTTTTTGTGTTTAAAAAAAATATTATTTGAATAAAAATTGTTTTAATGTGAAAAATAAAAAGGATGATATTAATAATTTGAAAATATTGAAAATTTGAACGCAAAAACTAATTTTAAAGTCATTAAGCAATATAATTTTAAAACAAATTCAAAAATATTTCTTTGAAATCAACAATAATTTTATGTTATATATATACTCTAAATATTACAAGTTTTTTTGAATAAATTTTATCTTTATGTGAAAAAAATGAAAAGATTTGGGAGAAAAATAAAAAAAAATGTTAGTTTTTTTTTTTAATAATTTGACATAATTGATTGCAAATATTGATTATGAAAAATTGGTAGTAAATCCTCAATAAATATTAAAGAAGAAGTTTTATTTGAGCAAACTTAAGTGTATTAAATATAAAATATTAATGCTACATACTTTTTTCAATAATATAAAAAATTATTGATATACATGAAGCTGATAAAAAATTAGTATATGAATTCTATCGTGTGGCATCAAGCCGTGTGGCTACAATGATTTTTTCTTTGTTTTTTTGTAAATTTTTTACTAAAAAATGGATGAAGTATTAAATATTTTGAAAGGTTATTGATGGTAAATAATAATTTTTAAAAGTAGTGAAAGAATCAATGTAACTTTTAAAAGTTATCGATAAAAATAAAATATTATTAAAAATTATAAATAATAAATATAATTTCCAAAGCTTATAAATAATAAAAAAAACATTGCTAAAATGTTATGAATCACTTGTGAATTGTACTCAGGAGAAACATTAATTTCAACAGCTAAGCAAGGTACTTACTTGGGGAAATGGTAAGCTGTTTATCTGGTATTTAACTTAGGGCAGGAAAACTAAGATAGAGCTATGACAAGCAAAATATGCATAGGGTTGTTAGGTTTGAAGACAGAGGTTGCACTAGACAAAAGCTTATCAAAAAACAGTCCATGATTTATTAAAATAAACTAACACACTTTTGTTTGTCACAACTTCGTTAATAAGCAAAATATGTAAATTAACTAAAATTAAATAATCATCCAAACATTTATTATTTATTCACAATTAATTGAATCATTAAATAATTATTTTCGTCTATCATTTAATCAACTTTGTTCATTAAAATTCAATTTAATAAGATCAATGTTTGAATACTCAATTAATTACAATAAACAACAAAATTTAGGTGAATATTTAATTATAATTAAGCCTAAGCAAAACAAGTAATCTAACGCTTTTATAAAATAATAATAACTTAATTATCAATATTTAACTTCTTTTTCTTTTTTGAATAATCAAGTGGAACAATGAGACAAATTAGTATTAATTTTTCATTTCATATAAGTAATCATTTTGTTTTCGAATAAATTAATCGCGAATAGAACGACTTCCAGTGCTGCTTTGGACGGTTCTCAGTGATAAAAGTAGTTCAAATTATTAAGAATGTAGTAATTAAATGCTAATTGACTTGTAAAACAATCATGCACCATCAATTTCTTGTAATTTATTATTTTAGTTGTTGTACCTAATTAATAAATTTGGGCAATATTGAAAAATAAGTAAAAAAATAATGGTGGGTGGACCCGTCATTTATTTCATGGATGATTGTGACCTTTAAATTTTATTTCAGTTGAGATTTTATTTAGGGCGAATTTTAAAAAAAATAGAATATAATAATAATTATTAAAGAAATAGAAGTACGAAAAATAATTTTTTAAAAAATAATTATTATTAAAATTATTAATAAAAAATTATAATTATCCTTTCACTCCTGATTTTTTCCTTTCGCAATTGCTACTCTTCTATGCTATTTGCTTTCCTTGTTTCAATTAGAGAATCGGTTCCCATATATATATATATATATATATATATATATCTATATATATAAATATATTATATATAAATTATATACATGATTTATATATATGAAAAATAGTATTTCTAAATAATAAAATATTAAAAAATATTTTTATTAAAT
>JBBYHM010000015.1:6121420-6139416 GCA_038381775.1 Adansonia rubrostipa
AAGCTTTTGTATAATATGACATATTTTAATTATTTTGTATATTTATTTTTATTTTTATATTTGTTAACACTAGAAAGAATATAAGATTAAATTGTTATAAAAATTAACTTTAAATAATCTTATTATAAAGATATGATATAGTATTACATTGATATTTAAAACAATTGATTTGATTTATTGTAAAATTCCACATGTAATTACATTATCATTTATATTATTCTGCATATAAATAATTGTACACACTAATAATTGAATAAAAATTAACAAATTGTTGTTTCTAAAGGAGAAATACGACTAAAGTTTAAGGGCGTACAAGACAATACAAAGAAACAAGTACTACTGTTAGATAATACTCAATTCTTTTTCATAATGGTATAATCTTAACTTAAGATTAATTTTTCTAAAAATCATGGTTAAATTACTTGATATAGATAGAATATATCTAAATATTTTAGTACTTTACCAAATTGAATAGTAAATACCAAATAGTGATGATGAATGAAGATGAGATGACATAATGATCGGCAGATATGATAATTTTAGATATGTTACAAGACGCGAACAACACAATATAATGTAAAATAATATCATAATCATATTAATTAATAAGGATTGAGAAAAGAAATTTATTAATTTTAAAAGAAAATGGAGTATGAATAAACCAATAAAAATCTAGACATGAAAGAAAAGCAAACAATTAATAGTAAATATTTATGTTTTGGATCTCATACTAATGAGTTTTGAATTTCTTAATTTATTGATTTATTTCATTATCTTAGATAATATTATTAGTATGATTATAAATATGATTGTAACCTTGTAGCTCATTGTTAATATTCTGATTTTTAATATATTATTTTAAATAATTTTAAGATATATCACATATACAAATAATATGCAGAAAATAAATAAACAGAACGTTGCATTAAAATTATGAATAATAAAATATACATATAAAACATAATTACTATTTTAGATACTTTTGATTTTATCATAAAAAAGCTCTTTTAGATGATTTTTATTTTTTTGAAAATAATAGGCTATTTAAAACCAAGGAAAAAGGTGATGACATATAATAAACCATTACTCTAGTTTGATAGAGTAAATAGAATGAATCTATCTTTAATTCTTCAAGACAGAAATGGAATTCCATTAACCCAAACATTTTATATAGTCTTTTACTTTATAATATGAAAATTCCCATGTGTACTTTAATTTGATATTTCCATATGAATTTGAAATACCAATTTGTTTCGATAATTTATGTTACTTGAACTTTAAAACATTGAACTTATTTTTGATGATTTATATTATAAGAATATATTGAATAAAAAAGATTATTTAATTCAAATTAAGAGTTTTTCAACCAAGGTTCTTACGATATTCGGTTAAAATTTAAAGTTATACTACGAAAGCATTGACTTGAAAGTTGCCTTCAAATTTAATGAAATTAAATTTATATGAAATAAATTAAGCCTATAACTCTTAATAAAGTATCAATTGTTTTTGTTGATATTGACATAAATTTAAATTATTTTAAAATATTTGAAGTGATTTTAGTGATGTATTTATACATTTTGAATTATTTTATATTCATATAGTTTCAACATTTGTATAAGTTATAAGCATAAAATATAATTGATTTTTTTCATAAAATTATTATTTTATCTTTTTTATATATATATTAAATTTTAATTTTTGATTAAAAAGTAAAAAATCATATTAAAATAAAATTAATAATTAAAGTTTTATTTATAAAAACTATTTAATTATAATTTAATTAATTTATTTTAATATTAAATTTAAATTATTATATATTTATAATCGAATTAATCTTAATTAATTCATATTATTTCGGATTAAAGAATTTTTTTTGGGTTAAATTTGGTTTTAGTAGATTGAAATTCAAGTCCCAGTTTTAACTCGCTTTCGTCACGTTACCTCCATTTTTTATTATACATTTAAAATGGGCACGTGGACCACGAGCAGGAACTAAAGTAGTGGGTCGGAAAGGTAACTTGCGAATTGGCCAGGGTCGGCTTGGCTGCTTTTCCGTCCAATTACTATTATAATATACTTTGTGACCATTGACGGCATTTCGAGTTCGACGCTTGACCACCAATACCACTAAGCTATTAAACCATGGAACTCTCTCGGACTTTCGGATCCAGATCACCTTTTCTCCCTCCGAAACTCAACTTTCCATCCCTTCATCCACCAAATCTCTCGATTCCCATCATTGCTTCCACGCCAGCGCTTCAACTTCATGGTACTCATCGCCTGACTGTCGCAGCTGCTGCAGGGAAGCAGAAGATTGAGGGAGTCAGTGAAGAGTTAAACTTGATTGCTTCACAGAATCTTGACTATGCTGCTGCTCGTAGAAGAGTTCGATCTGCTTTCATCGAAGTACAGCAGCAGCTTGATCATTTCTTGTTCAAGGTTTGTTTGATTCGATCGGTAACTGATTGTAGCTAAATTAACAGTTTCATCTTTTAAATAATCAACAGTAACTGATATTTATTTTTATCCTCTTTCTGGGGGGCAAAACATGGAACTGGTGGTAGATGGCTCCTCCTGGTGTAAGAACAGATGAGGTAAGCGTTTGCTTTTTTATTTGAATTTATTTTTGTTTGCTTAGAAACTGAAGAAAACGAGGAAAAGTTGTTCAACTTACTATAACAAGTTACTTTGTAACAGAAAAGAAGGTTTAAAGTTTAGAAACTTCAAATTCTGTGTAAATTACAAAATCTTTTTTTTTTTTTTAGAATATATATATATATATATATATAAGTGAGTCAATAATGACAAATTTTCCAGTTTAAGTTTTAAGAATACGGGTAAAGTGTTTACTACAAGTAATATAGCGGGTTTCTTTTTCCTTAAAATCTACCCCTACAAATGTTTAATCATTTGAACTTAACTATATTGTTTTGGCGTTTGCAGTGGATTGAGAGAAATTCAAAGGGATTGGAGATTTTCTTTAGAAGATGGATGCCAGAACCAGGGGTTAAAATTAAGGGCGTTGTATGCTTTTGCCATGGATATGGTGATACTTGCACTTTCTTCTTTGAAGGTCAGTTAATCGTTTCTTAGAGTAATTTAAATTACTCCATATCTCAAGGGTTGATATTGCACTTTGTTTCTGTAGTTGAGCCATGTCCAAGGACTTTATTTGATGCATGGAGAATTTGGGATTACAGGCATTGCTAGGTTCATTGCCGCATCTGGCTATGGTGTTTATGCGATTGATCATCCAGGATTCGGTCTTTCTGAAGGATTGCATGGTTACATCTACAGCTTTGATGAGTTAGCTGACAATGTCATCGAACAATATCGAAAAATCAAAGGTATGAAATCTGTAGCATTGGTATTGCCTTGTTTCTCAATCAATTATCATACGTTGTTTCACTTTCGCATTGGAGTGGTTAGTTTCGGAAGCTGTTGTAATTTTGCTTTATATTATTGATCATCAGAAAGACCTGAAGTGAGAGGATTGCCCTGCTTCATATTGGGACAGTCCATGGGTGGAGCTGTTACTCTCAAAGTTCACTTAAAGGATCCACAGGGATGGGATGGAGTGATCCTTGTAGCGCCAATGTGTAAAGTAAGTTATCTGTTGTTCCTCGGACAGATCTGATTCTTGTGGATCCATAAGATTATGAGAAGGTCGATTTAAAGAGTATGGATCATGCATCATTCAATTGGTTTACATGTTTGCTTTCTTAAATGCTAGGTAAAATGTAGATGAATGAACATTGATTAAAAAAATAGGCCAACTTCAATACCTAGAAGATCATAATCTGTAACTTGCAAAGACGAAAGAACAAAAATAGTTACTAACACGTATCTGTTGAGCTTGAAGGATTAAATGTATTCATTCTTCCCATCGTATAAAGTTTTGACCTGCCAAAAGTGTCTGGTGATGTTAATACTTGAGAGGGAGAGAAGAATAAGAACAATAACTACAGCAAGAAGTTACCTTTTATATGGTCTAGAGTACATGCTATGCAAGTTATTTACAGCATATAAATTGGTCTATATATACAAGAACGTCATCCCAGAAGTTACTGAAACAAATTGAGGCTGATTGTCCTGAATCCTTGGAAATTCAACTGGAAGGAAGGAAATAGTTGGCTGCTTGTAAAAAGTGAAACCTTCAACTGATTTTAGGGGGAATTATATGGCTACTTGTGGCTGGAAAAACATTTTAAGGAGCTTCTAGGGCTCAATCTATCTACATTTACTAAAAGACTCACTGCAATGAAAGAATGGAGATTGTTAGCTCTGCAGTCTCTGCTTTCCTAGTTATTCCCATAATTTTAAATACGAAGGGCAGTCTATTCTATTTTGGCTATGCCAAAAACTTAAGCTTCTGTCTATCAGGTTGGGGGCATCGGGCATGTATCAACATTCTTTAGGCCCCATTTTTGGAGCACTTGATAGTGCTTCTTACTTGTTGGTTGAAGCTCCCTGTATGTTGAGAGTAATCGTCCTTTAAAAAGGTACTTTGCCTACCTTTTGTCTGAAGTATGCTGCTCCTTGCATGAACACAAGACTTAATAGCCTCAGAAATGCTCTGATGTTAGAAAATTGACAAAGCGAATGTCATTATATATTGTGAAAATCATTTTAATTCAACTGGACTTGGCATTGAAAGTTAGGTGCATCGTGCAAATCATTAGTTTTCTTGCTTTTGCTTGTTACTGGGCATCTTTGCTTGCCTGCCATCGCATTTCATTGACATAAGATGATGTTAATGAATTGTTTGACCGTTTTACAACATCTGAAGTTCACATTCTGCATTTGGAACTTTCTTTTGACACTCAGTTGATTTGCTGATAAGATTGCAGACGATGTGACCCCTTCAGAACCAGTTTTGAAGGTTTTGACCTTTCTGTCTAAAGTTATGCCAACAGCAAAGCTTGTTCCACAGAAAGATCTAGCTGAACTGATGTTTAGAGACCCAAGGAAAAAGCAGATGGTCAGTCAGTGTTTCCTTCAGTCACCGTGTATGAATTAACTTATAGAGTTCTATGATCAAAAACTAATCTGGCGCTAGAATTTGACATATTTTAGCAGCTTATGAGATATTAAGAGGCTTTTGTGCCTATTTTCTCATATAACAAATGAAAACCTAAAAGTTGACTGTGGTTAAAGTTAAGCATTTTTATCATAGCCCTTCCTTTAATTACTATCAGAGCAACTATGATCATATGGAAATATGTATCTTAAGGGCGCGGAGAATGATCCTTATCAGTTTGTGTATAAAATATTATGTCTGAATCTTCACAAATATAGGATATTCACCAGAATTGTTTCTTCATATGATCCATCATTAATCATCAATAAAGAAAATAGGAGAAGAAAATAAAGGAATTTTCTTGTGATAGGAGAAAATCAGAAACTACAATTTATTTCATCTGCTTCTGGATATGACCTTGAGACTGGATCATCACGTTGTTGTATCCTGTCTTCTCTTTTAGGCGGTGTACAATGTGATTTGTTACGATGATCGAGTTCGACTGAGAACTGCTGTTGAACTTTTAAATGCCACCAAGGAAATCGAGATGCAAGTGGAGAAGGTCAGTTCCGATTAATTAGTTTTATATATTCTTCTATTTCTCATTGTCTACAGCAGGATGCCACTGCATTGCTATTATGACCCAAACTAGACACACACGGAGAATATTATTAAAAAAAAAATTGAGCCAATTCCAGAGTATTTTATTTGCAGGTTTCATCCCCACTGCTGATTCTTCATGGAGCTGCAGATAAGGTAACAGATCCATTGGTGAGCAAGTTTCTCTATGAAAACGCCTCTAGCAAGGACAAAACTCTGAAGCTATATGAAGAAGGCTATCACTGCATTCTGGAAGGGGAACCTGATGACAGAATTTTAACTGTCCTTAATGATATTATTGCATGGATGGATGCTCGGTGCTAGCTAGCTTAGCTAGTTTGTAATAAAATTATTGACGTAGTATTGACATGCATTAATTCTTTTTGCTGCTGCTATGTCTGCATTTAATAATTCTACGAAGGTTTCAGAACTTTAGTAGTTTTTTCCCAAGTAGCTGGGGACCCAAAAAAAAAAAAAAATCAATGTCAAACAAATCATCTGGTGGTGGGGGGGGCGGCTTTGCTGTGTCAACATTCTAAAAGTGGAGAACGTGAAATAGGTAAGAATCCATCCAACTGTTCAAAATTTTACATTTTCATGTATAACACTCGTTCCGGCCGTTATGGTGCTCTCATCCAATTTTCCTTCGTGTATTGCACACTGAAAAATTGATAAGCTGTTAGGTGGAGGTCCATTATTTATGTAGTATGTATCATTTGTTTTATTTGAAAAATTTTAACCGTTTGAATCAAGAATTGATAATTCAGTTTTGCAACGTATTTAATGCAAACTTTGACCTGTTTGATTTGTAATATTTTTTTCCCTATAGGGATTAAGTTGGAATGAATTGCATATCTGATTTAACTTTAAATGACCATTATGAAACTGTCATTGACTTGGAGTCGCCATCAATTTATTTTGATAAGATGAGATTTTTTTACTCATAAAGGTTTGTCTTTTGAGGGTTATGAAACCCTCGAAAACAAACTTTAAGATCTACATCCTGATCAGAGATCATATGGAAAGGGTTTAGGAGTCGGTTATATGCAGATTGATATATATCTCATTCATGATACTTATAAACCAATGCCTATTAATTATGTATTAACCTAAGTCTCAATTTAAATCGGGTTTTGATTATCAGTATTTAATTAAAATTTTCATATTGTGAAAATTCCTTGTACTAGCTTTATTATTCTATTTGTGAGTGAATAGAGTTTTTATTGTTTAAAAACAAAAATATCATTCATACCCCATTGAAGAAATTGGAGGAATACAAAAGTTTTGTTTCACAAAAATTGGAAAATCTCGATTTACTTTTCCTTAAAAGGGTAACTCATTATTAAAGTAATATATAAAACCTTTTTCATATATTAGGAGAAATTTACGAACTATTTCAACCTTAGAGACATTGCTTCGGTTTTTAAAAGCATAGATTTTATTTAATAAAAATTAAGACTTGATCTAGTTACAAAATTAATACTAGGGACGACTGAAGGTATGAAATCCAAACTAAGGCTTCGTCTTAATAGAAAGTATGGATTTAAACCTAAGAGACTTGATTTCGATGGAAAGTACGAAACCTAAGCTTATCTAAGGCTTGGTCTTGATAAATGGTATGGATCTAAACCTAAGGAATTCAGCTTGACCCGATCTCCTTAGAAGTACGAGCCCAAGCCTAGTGGATTTGGTTTTAGTAGAATTGAGATAATTAACATAGATAAGTAATTTTAAGATTAAAAAGGACCTCAATGGCCCTAACATGGTGGAAGTTACTAAAACGTTCCTAAACATTTAAAATTTGCAAAATAGTCCTACATTACTAAAAAATGCATGAAATCTACCTAAGTGACTAGAGGTGACAAAATAAACCCGAACTAGAAAACTAGCTTAAAAAAATTCGAGCTTGAACCCAAATCGAACTCGATTTGACCAACATGTTAATGGCCTAAACTCGAGAAAACCCGAATCTGAAATGGCTTGAACTCAAAATGATCCGAACCTGAAAGAACCTGAACCCAAAATGACCCAAACCCGAAAGAACCCAAAGAACCTGAACTCGAGCCCAACTTTAATACTAAAAATAAATATGAAGAAATTATAATTAAATAATTTTTAATAAATCAAAAACCTTAATTATGAATTATATTTTTATATCCTTAAACTTAATTTATATTTTAAATATGATTAAACTTGCTCATGGGTTGGGCCGGGTCGCGGTACAAATTTTTTGAAAATCCCAAGCTCAAGCCCTTATTTAACATACCCAGACTTGCTTAGTAAAGATAAAATTATTGTTTATCACGTTAAAGAATATTTTTTAGTAATATTATATATTTTTATAATTAAATTTAAATAACATATATTAATTTAAAATAACTGTTCTAAGTTGGGTCGGGCTAGTTTGATATAAAAATATGAGAACTTGAGCCTAAGCCTAATTAGATCAGGTGGGTAGCCCGACCTTTGAACATGTCTATATATGATAAAATATTAATTTATCAAAAAGTAAATTATATTGTGAGCTTTGAAAACATTATCAATAAAGTATATTATCCATTTATGATGTTTTCTTTAATTTTATTAGTTAAACTCATTAATTATTAAGAGTTTGTGTATGTTAGCAGTAAAATTTTAAATATTTCTTTGAATATTCTTATTATTATTATTATTATTATTATTATTATTATTATTATTATTATTATTATTATTATTTATAATGGTAATTAGAATCTGATAATAGTATAACAAAATAATAAGATAAATTAAAAAAAAATGAAATCTATAACAGAAAATACTATATCAAAAATGAATTAAATATTAATACCATATATAATTTAATTAAATATTAAAAATGTAATATATATATTATATATGATTAAACTTGCTCATGGGTCGGGCCGAGCTGTGGCCTAAATTTTTTTAAAATCCCAAGCCTAAGCTCTTATTTAACGTACCCAGACTCACCTATTTAAGCTATGATTACTATTCATCACATTAAAAAATATTTATTTATTAAAATTTATATATTTTATAATTAAATTTAAATAAAACATATATTATTTTAATTTAAAATCATTGTTTCGATTAGGCTGAGCTAATATAAGACAAAAACATGAGAACCCAAGCCCAAGCCCAATTGGGTCAGGTAGGTAACCTGACCCTTGAACATGTCTATATATAATAAAATAATAATTTATCAAAAAGTAAATTATATAATGAGCTTTGAAAACGTTTTTGATAAAGTATATTATTGATTTATCATATTTTTTTAATTTAATTAGTTAAACTCATTAACTATTGAGAATTTATATATCTTAGTTGTAAAATTTTAAGTACTTTTTTAAATATTTTTCTTATTATTATTATTATTATTATTATTATCATAATTTTAAGTAAGGATAATTAGAGTCTAATAATAGTATAACAAAATAATAAGATAAATTAAAAAATATAAAAGTCATAATAGATAATACCATATAAAAAATGATCAAATATCAAATATTAAATATTAATACCATATATAATTTAATTAAATATTAAAAACTTAATTTATATTTTATATGTGATTAAACCTACTCATGGGTTAACCCGAGCTATAGCCTGAATTTTCTAAAATCTCAAGCCAGGCTTGCCTGTTCAAGCTAGAATTATTGTTCATCACATTAAAGAATATTTTTATTAATATTTATATATTTTATAATTAAATTCAAATAAAATATATGTTATTTAAATTTAAAATCATTGTTTCGAGTCAGGTCGGGCTAGTTTGAAACAAAAATATGAGAACCTAAGCCCAGGCCCAATTTGGTCGAGTGGGTAGCCGGATCCTTGAACAGGTCTATATATGATAAAATAATAACTTATTGAAAAGTTAATCATATCATGAGTTTTGAAAGCGTTGTCAATAAAGTATATCATCCATTTATTACTTTTTTTTTTAATTTAATTGTTAAACTCATTAAATATTGAGAGTTTATGTATGTTAGTAGTTAAAATTTAAATACTTCTTTGATTATTATTATTATTATTATTATTATTTCAAGTGATGATAATTAGAGTATGATAATAGTATAACGAAGTTGTAAGATAAATTAAAAAAATATGGAAGCGATAATAGATAATACCATATCAAAAAAAAAAAAAGGATCACATGTTAGACTAGCAACTACACCTGCTCATGGGCCAAAAAGCCTGCCCAGCACAATAGGCCTGGTATGATCAGACCCAAGTCTTAGATTTTAAGTTTCAAGCATGCTGGACCTGAAACAGTATTTTTTTAAATAAAATAATATATTTTATTTAAATTTAATTATAAAATATGTAAATATTAATATAAAAATAATTATTTAATATTATGAATAATGATTTGTACTTAAATGGGTCGACCATGCTAAATTTAGCCCTGAGCTTAGAATTCAATATTTTTTTGGGTCGTGGCTTGGCCCATAAAACCGAACTAAGATTTTTTTT
The DNA here is from genome assembly GCA_038381775.1 of Adansonia rubrostipa. NCBI lineage: Eukaryota > Viridiplantae > Streptophyta > Magnoliopsida > Malvales > Malvaceae > Adansonia > Adansonia rubrostipa. Next base: position 6,131,514 of record JBBYHM010000015.1, read on the forward strand.
GGACAGGACCAGGCCAAATTTAGGTTTAGGCTTAGAATTCAAATTTACGTAAAAGTCATTACATTTAACATAAAATAAAAAATGATGTAAAATATACTCAAATCCGAACCCGAATAGCTCGAGCTCGAATGGACTCGAACTCAAATTGGCTTGAACTCGAATAGACCCGAATCCAAATTAGCTCGAACCTAAATAAGTTCAAACTCGAAATGATCCATCCTGAATCCGCCCAATTGCCACCTCTATAATTGACCAACATGGTCCTACATTGCAAAATGGTCCTACGTTACTCAAAATGTTATTTAACCCCTGCCAATTTGAATTATTATAAAAACACCCCTAATGCCTTTAAAAATTAAAAGGAAAAATTGCCAAAAATCCCGCTGAGCATTCGGCCAACCTGAAAATATACCCCAATATTATTTTTATGCTAAAATTTAATTAATGCATGGCCTTAAATATGGATTACTTGTTACCAATGAGCTTGCATGGATTAAAAATCACACCCAAAGCACATCCACAATCATACTTTAAAAATTAACACACTACATGAAACAAACAAAATTGATGACATGAAATAGATGCATGAAATGTAAAAGGATTAGCTTGAGATAAAAGATCAAGCCATCAAAACCATGCTAATTACTCTTAGAAAAATTACCAAAAATCAAGTAGACATGATTAAAAACAACCAAAGTTGAACGTTTATAAAAAAAACTTGATTTTCATGGGGTTTAAGTCAAATGCCAAAAGAAAAATTAAGAGATTTGGTCATTACTTCAAAGTTTGGCCTTAAAGCTTGGTATTTATACCATGGCATAAACTAATCACCTAAATGAAATTAGGGTAATGAAGATCTCACATTAAAAGGAAAAAAATATGAAATGAATAGGATTAGAAAAATGATGAAGAAGAAAAGTATGAACAATTAAAAAAGAATACCTTGTAAAACTATGAAAACCTTTCTTTTAAACTTAAAAGTTTTGTAAATGGCCAACTTTTCCAAAGAAAGAAAAAAAAAAGGAAAAACTAATGGTGAACATCCTCCCCTAAATGGGGGAGGACATACAGCCAAAGGGAAACCCCTCTTGGTCGAATACTTCTTATTTTTTCAAATTTTTTTGATTTATTTCACATCAATTTTATAGTGGGAGACATATTATTGCATGCAATGCTATGCATAGGCCAATATTGAAGGCTTCTAGAAGCTTTTCATATCAAATTTGATAAAAAGAAGATTGAAAAACAAGGAAAATTTGCATGGATTCCATGCAGAAAATGGCATAACATTACAATAAATAAATGAAAAATAATTAAAAATTGGTTTAAATATCCAACAATTAAAAATGAAAATAAAAATCATGTTAAAAGGCCTTAGCTTGCAAAATCCAATGGGCTTTGAAACCTCATATCTTAATTTTTATGCATTTAGCCCATTAAAAATAGTATTAAAAAAAATCTATTTGGCCCATTAAAAATAGATAAATAAGAAAATATTTAATTAAAATTTAGTATGTGAAAATTAATATAAAAAACATTCCATGTTGGAATTCCTAATGAAATATTTTCATTAAAATGAACTAATGTGTAAAAGATTGAAAAAACATGTTAGTATTCAAAAAATCTAAAGTATAGGGGACCAAATTGAAAAGTTTGATATTTTGTGTGCCTTGGTGGAAAATTCCGTGTCATGGGGGAATGGAAGATTTCATGAAAGAAAAATTTCCATGCTAGAAAAGCCTCAGTGGAAAATTTCATTAAAAAAAAAAAAGAATCTCATGTTTGGAGAAATAAAGGAAATGTTTCAAATGAATTTAATTTTAGAAAAAAAATTTCAAAATGTCTAATTTAAATTAAAGTATTTAACGAAAAATTCACATATGAGAATTTAATTAGAAATGGTTTGCAAAAAATTTTAACGGAAAATCTACGTGTAAGAGAGAAAAATTAATTAGAGCCTATACTTGTAAAAGTATTAGGGAAAAATCTCATGGAAAAGAAAATTCAAGGCTCCAATTGAACAAAACAAATAAATTTATTCTACAATTTAACACCTCGTGATATAAATGTCGTTATGAACTTTTTTTTCACATTTTCTAATTTTTTAAAGAGGGTATTGACATAAATACTACATAAGTAACGGTACAACTCATAAACCAGTCTAATTATAAATCCTATATATAAAGGTTTCAAAATTTATATATATATATATATATATATATAAAATTAATTAAGCAGCTATATTAAAAAAAAAGGAAGAATTCCATAATTCTATGGAAAGGAAATTAAGAATCGATTTCTTTCGAACTTTTAACATTTTGATCGGGTTTGTTTTGCAAACTTTGGGATGCATTTTTTTCCTGTAGGGTAATCCGAGATACGAGCAGTTATCGAAGTATGAAAAATTCAATTTTAAAATGCACGGTTCATACAACGGGGTTCAATCCCTGTTGGCAAGTACTTTTCTAATGGATGCAAGTAACTTAGTAACAAAAGTAACTTTCCAACAAAGGCAAATAACTTCCTAGTGAAGGATAATAAATTTCGCACAAAGTCAAGTAACTTCCTAATGAAGGGTAGTAACTTTCTACAATGCCCAGTTCGCACTGAGGCAGCTAACCCCCCACCAGAATAATCGTTCAGTCTTTGATTTTGTGCATTTTTAAAACATGTAAGAATAGGCCAGAACAAAAGTAGGTATCAACATTCAGTTCGATTGGAGGAGAAATGGTCAGAAAGTCCAATAGGTCAAGAACTGTGTCAACTTCCAGCGTGATCTAATCGGACCTTTTAATTGGTTATAAAAGTTTTGGCATTATATTGGATAGATAATTAAATTATGTTTCATATATTTTTAAAAATATATAATCAATTTAAAAAATTACGCTGTATGATTCTAAATTTTTAAAATACCTTTTAATCTTTACTATGTGTCTTAGTAAGTGTTCTAAAAAGTGTATGAACCATTATTCAAAAAAATTATATATAAAATAAAGCCTCTTTAATGCTAATACTGTGTGAGGAGTCATAGTCTTGTCATGGTACAAGCTTAGCATAGTAGTGGCTGTAGATATGATATGGCAGAGGAGTTAGTGGAGGGATGGAGGAATCTAAATCTCATAGCAGAGGAGGAAGACTACATCATAGTGGACTCATCACTAGAAGCACAATCGAAATTTGAGATGGAGAATTGGTTGGCGGGGAAAATTCCAATTGAACGAAGTTTTAACAAAGAATCAATGATTAACACATTCAGAAGGGTTTGAAGAGTAACCAAAGAAATAAGCGTGGTAATCCTTGAAGACAACATATTCTTGTTCAAGTTCTAGAGTCAAAAGGACAAAATTGAAGTTTTAGATAGAGCATCCTAGTCGTTCAATCGATACATCCTGCTGCTGAAGGAATATAATGGTAATCTGAGGCCATTAGACTAGGTTTTTAATACTGCAAACTTTTGGATCAAAATTCATGGACTTTCCTTAAATGGATGTCTTGGGAAGTGGCAGAAAAATATTAAAAGCAGTTTCGAAAAGACAGGCTGGGTCATTTCCTACAAGTTCAAGTGGAAATCAATATAACAAAATCTTTACATAGAATTGTCAATCTTGGAAGCACAGGAGGAAGCACAGATACTTAGATTAAATATGAACATCTACTTGTGTTCTACTATAATTCTGGTTTATTGGGTCATTTTGATACAGATTGTCAGCGATCTGATGTGAAGGCAAATGATGACGATGGAAGTCGAAAGTATGGACACTGGCTGAAGGCCTCCCAGTCAGATAATTCAACGCCTATGGCGATGGGAGGACAGATTATCAAATTGAAAGGGGAAAGAATGATCGGAAAGACAACAGCAAAGGTATCGGAAAGACAACAGAAAAGGTAACAATAACTTTTTGGCTATAAGAAGTTTAAATTTGGAAGGAATTAATGTCAATTGGAATAGTCGAGGGTATAATCCCGAAAATCAAGGATTAATTGGTGAAAGATCATCTTAATTAGATTTAAATAAAAGATCTGAGATACTCAATGATAGAAGAAATTAGGGGACTGAAACAAGTGGCAATTTTCTAGGAGGACAAGCAAGCAGTGAATATAAAACTATTGACTTGGGTGATTAATATTTGAACGGAACAAGGTTGGTCGAGTAGATAAGGAATAGGGGGATCAAAATAAGGAAAATGTGGGAGGACCTATATAACAGTCATACACTTACTAAAAATTATTTAATGGGAAATGAAGCACTCAGTAATTTAGGAGATAGAGTGCTAATAACCAGGGTGTGCAAGAAGGTGTCCGAATCATAACTCATTTAAGAAGTAAATGGGAGAAATTAGCTAGAAATATGGGCTAGGGGACTAATAAAACAGAATCTCTTTCAAGGAAAAGGAAAATTGATGACCACGATAATAAAAAGCAAGAAGGACATGATAAAAAAGATGCAACCAAGTTCAGAAAAATGGTGGATAAGGTTGTAGGATTGAACACTGAAATGGTGTGGCTGAGACTCAGCCTCGCCGACACCAATGAAATGTATAGCTAAGAACTATCATGGGCTTGAGAACCAATGAACAGTTTAAAACCTTTAAGAAATGACAATGAAGATCCCAATGCAGTTTCCCTTACAAAACCATACTACATGAGAAAAGATAAGAAAAAAATACGATTAAGATGCAGAATGCAAGGGTGCATAAGTGTGAGTGCAGATCGATCACAAGGGGGTTGATTATGCTATGGAAGGAGGGTACTAACCTTAGTTTACTCGCCGATCGAAAAACCATATTAACATTGAGGTATCCGAAGAAAATGTCATGCAATAGTGGAGAATTACCTATTTCTATGGAAAGCCCAAAACCTGTTTTAGGCACGACTCATGGTCCTTATTGGTCCAGTTAGCAGCACAATCAAATGCACCTGGCTTTGTTTTGGGGATTTTAATGAAATATGTGGACTCATGAGAAGAAGGGAGTCATTTAAGGAGAGAAAGTTAGATGGCAACATTCTGAGATACTGTAGAAGCATGCCAACTTGATGATTTAGGGTTCTTAAGTAGATGGTAAATATGGAAAAGATGAAATTGTGAAAGCAATAATATTAAAGAAAGATTGGATAGGGCACTTGTGAATAGAAGTTGGTAGAAACTATATTCTTCCTACACTATTAGTCATCAAACAACAAGAGGGTCAGATCACTGCCCATTTGTGCCAATACAGAAGGTTGACTGGTGCGAGACGTTGGGATAGAGGGAAAAGATGAGTTTACTTTGAACTTATGTCGGCCAAAGAGGAGGAATGCGATAAAGTGTTGGAACAAACATGGAAGGACGTATCAAATGGCATTACCCAAGAGGTAAAAACTCAATTAGGAGATACTGCCAATGGCATAAAAAATACTTTCCAGCAAGAAATGGAACAATTTAAGAACTTACAACAGAACTTCAAGGTATTGAGGAGAAGCCGCTAACTGATACTAATTTAATGAAGGCAGTTCAAATAAGGGAAGCCATAAATCATGCTCTTGAAAAAGAAGAATGTTATTGGGCACAGAGTTCCTGTGTTAAATGGCTTTGAGAAGGAGACCATAACACAGCTTTCTTTAGTGAAAAGCCTCAATAAGGTAGAGGACAAATACTATCAAAGGTTTATAGAATAAGTTTAGGTCTAGTATAAGAAAGAAGAAGAGATGCAATCTATAGTTACTCAGTTCTTTGAATAACTATTCAAATCCTAAAGTTCTACTGCTAGTGAGGAAATCCTTGATGGGGTTGAAAGATGTATCACGGATGAGATAAATGTTTATCCCACAGCAAATTATAAGGCTGAGAAGATCAACACTGCAATTGGATAGGTGCATCCAACAAAGGCCGCTGGCCTTGACAGTACACCTGCACTTTTCTTCAACACTATTAGCATATTGTAAGGGAAAATGTTATTAAATTTTGCTTAGATTTTCTAAATGGTTGGTGTAACCTCAGTAACATAAACCACACTCATATTCTCTTGATTCTAAAAATAAAAGATCCTAAACTTATTTCCCAGTTCAAGCCTATTAGCCTTTGTAATGTGATTAATAAGGTTATTGCTAATGTCTTAGTGAATAGGTTTAAACGTATTTTGTCCTCTTGCATTGACGTATCACAAAGTGCCTTTCTGCTTGGAAGACTCATTATAGACAATGTCCCTGCTGCATATAAACTTTTACACAGTCTAAAAAATAGGAGAAAAGGGAACAAGTGTTTTTTTGCCTCGAAGTTAAACATGAGTAAAGCATACGATCGAGTAGAGTGGCATTTTGATAAAAAGATGTTGGAGAGTTTAGGTTTTAACCTTAAATGGTTTTCTCTAATTATGGCCTGTATCATCACCTTTGTTTATTACTCAGTTATAGTAAACAAGAATGTCACTGTGTCTTCTACCTGGAGAAAGGACACCGAAAAGGAGATCTCCTTTCTCCTTATTCGTTTTTTTTATATAAAGTCAACAATTTTTAGTTTTGTTGAATCGAGCTAGATGAAGGAATAATAAAGGGGTTTAACCTAGCAAAAAATGGACCAAAATTTACACATCTCTTCTTTTACAATTGACAGCTTCCTATTTTCCAAAGCAACTGCCAAAGAAGGAAATATTATCAAAAATATTCTGAGGAAATATGAAGCTGCTTTGAGCCAATGAATCAACTTTGACAAATTTGCACTGTAATTCAACATAAATACAGAAGGCCCAAAAAGATGTCACTTAGAGGTATTTTAAAGTGTAAGAAGTAGATAACTTGGATAAATACTTAGGCTTACTAATAATTGTAAGAAGAGAAAAAAGTGAGCGTTCAAAGATGTCAAAGAAAAGATAAAGAATAAGATGAAAGGATGACGCTTTAAATGTCTGTCGAGGGTAGAAAAAGAGGTATTTAATCAAGGTAGTACTATAAGCAGTCCCAATATACACGATGAACTAATTCATACTCCTTAAAACATTATGTTGTTAGCTAAACAATATAATAAGCAACTATTGGCAGGCAGCATAGGCTAATAAAAGTAGGAATGTATTAGATGGCTTAGCAGAACATATGCTACCCGAAAAACAAGAAAGAGCTGGTTTTCGAGATATGAAAGCCTTTAACATAGCATTACTGGGTAAACAAGGGTAGAGATTACTGAAGTATGCCAACACCTTATCTTCAAGAGTTCTAAAGGCAAAACATTTCTTAGATACAGATTTCTTAGGAGTAGGGGATAAATCCTTCACTGACTTGGAAGAGCATTTGGGAAGCAGAAGAGTGCTAGAACATGGCAATAGATAGAGGGTCAAAAATAGTCAGAAGATTAGGATTTGGAAAGATCAATGGCTGTCGTCCTCAAATGGCTTTTATATCCAAACACCTAGAGAACCTATAAAATTAAGGAGCAGAGTATTCGAACTTATTAATGCGAGGAAAGCACAGTGGAATGCAATGCTAGTTTGAATTATGTTTACACAGTAAGAAGCAAATATCATATGTTCAATTCTAATTAGAAGACAAGATTAAGATGATGTAATAGTATGGCACTATGAGAAGAGTCGCAGATACACAGTTAAAAGTGCCTATAAACTACTACAAAATCAAATGCAAGCACATATGCAACGTAACACCGCTCAAGGAGACATGCATGACAGAGAGGTTCTACAAGCAATTTGGTCCTCAGAACTACCTACAAAAATCAAAATCCATGCCTAGAGAATGTATCTTGATGTCTTACCTACCATGCAAAATCTCTATAGAAGCAGGATTCCTGTTAAGCCATTATGTTTTTCGCTGTAAGCTTAAAGAAAAAACCATGGTCCATGCCTTGATGAGCTGTCCTACATAAGAAGACATATGCAGTCAGACGTTTTTCCACTGGAAAGATAATATAAAATAGGAACCT
>JBBYHM010000015.1:6149145-6162120 GCA_038381775.1 Adansonia rubrostipa
GGCCGACTGACTGAGCCGACCACTAGGCACCATAGCCCGATACCTAGCTCGGCGATGGTCACATCATCACCAAATCACCTGACACAATGTCTCCAAAGAAATCCTATAAAAGAGCAAGCCCACTCACAGGTAAGGGGCAAAACGCAAGAAAAATAGAACATCACCATTACATAAAACACCCCTCTAACTTAATCATCGGAGAGGGCTCCCGGAGTACAAACTCTGGCGTTCTTCTGACTTTCTTTGTGTTGCAAGGTCCTGCCTGGCTTTGGACTCCTAGTAAGAAGACATAAACAAAGTTAAAATTCATATTTTCACCAAAAACATTCCATTTTTCAAAAATTACTAGAGTTTTCATCTTGAAGGATACTCCAACCCTATTGTTCAAACTTCACTCAAAATCCAAATTGTCTCTCTCCGAGACATCCTCGGGCCTTGTGATCAAAATCTATTTTTTTTCACACCTTAAGTGACCACTAAGTCTAAACGCATCTCAAACTTATCATTTCGATTATTCCTCGATAATCGAAGATAATTACGAGATACATTCTGATCATTCCTATTTTTTATGCTTTTTTATGTGTTTAGTTTTATGCAAAATTTATTATATTCTTTTTTCATCTTAGTAACACTTTTTCCTTTATGGCATCCATTTCATATTCATATTTTTCAAATTGTTTTTGAAAATTACAAGACAATGTTCCATATCGATATCTTTCTAGTGCTTAACACTAAATATCCAATCTTTAAAGTTAAATTCAAAGATCATTTTTGTAAAGAAAATCTCTATGTTTCCCACTTTTCCAAGATGTATACGGGATTAAAGTCTTCCTTAAAACCCTGATTTATTATTTAGACAAAATTCAAGTATTAAAAAGGGATCATATCGAAATAATGACAAGTCAAAATAGATGAAACCAAAACGGGCGTAAAAAAATAGCTAGAAGGAACTCTTAAACCAACTTATGAATCTTTGGACCATGTAGAACATGGGATTGATGTTTCGAGTTTGTTACTCAAAATTTTGATTTTAGTAGGTATCTATCATGCTTAGCCCAAATGATCAGTGTGACTCCAATTCTTTGGCCATTTCATGGTGGCCATTTAAAACCAATTGGACGAGCGATTCATCTGATGGCTTTCCCCTTGCTCTCACCTCATTACACCTAATCCAAATCCCAATCAAGGGATATTCCAAAGGCAAACTTTTAGGCCACGCTTGTCATCTGAGCGATCGAGTAGAGGCACGTCATGACATTATTTAATGTTTTTTCTTATGATAAATGCAATTTATATTTATTCCAAAATTAATTATTTAACTTAAAATATTTAAATATTAAATAAAAATAATATATAAATTTAATAAAAATAAAAAATTGAAAGCAATTTTAGCAACAAAAATTTTCATTGCTAAAAATTATTAAAGACGGGTTTTTAAAACTAAAAAACCATTGAAAATAGTAATCAAGGACAAAATATTCCATCATTAAAATTGATTTTTGCGATGGATACTTTTTGTTTCTGAAAATTATTTCTGATGAATTTTTTTCAATCGTTAAAAATCTTCAGCGACAGAAGTATTTCATGGAAACATATTATTTCCAATGGAACTATATGTTGAAAAAAAAAACTATTTTCAAGGGAAAAGATAACCGGTAAAAATATTATCAATATTGAAACTTTTTTTATGGATATCGGTGTATTTTTGACAAAAAATTGTGATGGAAATACACTCCCCTTTGTAGTGATTGAATCTTACTATGTTTGCTTTTATTTTATAACTTAAGAACTAGACACCATTTAATTTCATTGTTGCTTTTCATTCTTGATCCATGGTGGCAAAGCATACAAAACTTTTTTTTATTTCTTCTCTCAAGATAACAACATCCATCACTACCCCAAATCTAATAGAAATTTTCTCAATCCATTTCCAATCAAGTCATAAAGGGAGGTTGTTTAGGAATATAGTAAGCACACTTATCACTATATTTTCTACTATGGTAGCAATAATCAATTGTGTTAGTTTAACTAAGGAAATATTAGGCACCTAGATTAATAGAGGAAAATGAATACAACTTAGGGGGTTCTTAACACAAACAACAATGGTGAAATCATTATATGATTGTTGATTAGAATAAGGAGGTATAAAACTAAAACTTTATGACTATCTAATTACTTGATACATCAAAACATTGAAATAGAGACATTTGTATATGTAGATGCATAAAAAATGCCAAAGGTACTATTTGAAAATAGAAATTTTTGTCATCATAACAAAATATCAACATTAACACTTAAACAAGTAACATTAATTTTTTATGATTACAACTTTAATTTTAAAGGAACTTTTTTAGCCTTACAGTCCATATCATTGGCTTAGTTACTTCCATTAATTCACAACTTGTGGTTTTTGTACATTTTTTGAAAAGTAGCATAGAAAAACCATTTCTCTAATATTGAATCACCACAAAACCTCCAAAATGATTGGGACAATATTTTAAACTCAAATTTTTAACCTACTTTCTATCTTTAAGTAGTGGTGTAACAATAATAAAGTAAAATTTGTAAGTAAACTCAAAGCTTAACTTAATCGATTCATCCATGTATCGTTAGAAATGTAACATCTAATAGGTCTAAAGTTCGAATCCAAACATCTACAATCTTTTCTCTATCCTCAACTATAGTTTCCTTTATACAAAAAAAAAGTAAAATTGTAAGCATAAAGTTCTATAAATGGTTAACACATTAATAATAAATTACAGACTCATATATAATTAACAATCTTCACTAACAGAAGATGATTTTAATTTTTAAACAAATTTTTTATCTACTCCCTTAAGTAATCTTTTTATTTATTATCTTTCAAAATATCAAATGAAATTAAAATATAAATCAGACATCGCTAGAGAAAAGGCAATGGTTGAGAATTTCAATAAAGCACCCTATATAAAATTCTTCAATGTAAACTAACATTTTGTTTTTGCATGATATAAAATGATAATGACTAAGTTAATTATCAAACATAAAAAATAACAATAAAGCATATATAATTTTACACCATCATATATATAGATTAAATTTTCTTACAATCACAAATTGACTTACATTCACTAGGAACAGTTTCATGGAAACAAGATAATCTTAACTACACAAAGAAATCAAAAATAAATTTCTAGGAAATTTAGAAATATAAAAAATTTAAAATATTCAAGTTTTAGAAAATATTGCAATATCGTAAAATGACAAATCTAAATCTAGAAAAGAAATCAAATCTTAAATATAAATAATCAAACTTCAAGTCAACAGACTTAACAATTACACCAAAAAAAATCATAAATAAACATAACACAAATTTAGTTGAAAAAATTTAACAATGTATCAAAAGAAGACAAGAAGTTTCGCAAACTTTAAAAGCTAGTATTTCTTTCCAATTAAATATGTTTTCTAAGACAATAACTTTTAGTATTTACATTAGACCATATCATTTTATCCAATATCTACATTAAACCATATTATTTTGTAATTCTCCTATGAGCAAATGCTCAACCACTCATGATACATTAAAGATTCTTTTTATGGTTAAGATTACTAGTATGCTTTCTAATCAATAAAATTAAAAATTCAATTCCCACTCATTACGAGGTTTGTGGAGTTTTGTTGCTTGTGGGGTGAACTTGAAAACAGTGAGTTCAATAAAGAGAAACAAATGTTAAAAGAAAATGGCTTTAATGTGTGCTACAAATTGCACTTTCCCTTAGGCTTATTTTGCCCTTACCAATAATTATATGCAACAAGAGTTGTCAAATAGCCCTAAGATACAATGAAGCCTATATATGAAATCACTATGCACTGGTGAAATCAAACCATTAAATGCCTTGTTTGTGAATAACAAAATTATCTTTCTTCTATTTCATTTTTTGCAACAAACAGAGTACAAGAGACTTGCTTCAATTGAGCATGATAGGAAATAAAGAACAAATAAGAATTTTGATTGGGTTAGATTGATTTTTTTTATTTGTTGGATATTTTGATCTCTATTTATAAAGATTCAATGAAGAGTTGTGTTGTTAATTCAACCAACATATCTTTCCATTAAGTTTTCACCCTTTGGTGCTCAGTAAGAGCCGTTGGTAACTTCTACCAGTTAAAAGACATTTCTTAAAAAGGTATGAATGGAGTTAAAATGAAACTAACTGTTACAGACAAACTTATCAAAATTTAAACTACGGGATTCAAATCCTTAACTCAGAGGTCCCGGTCCCTCTTTGTAAATTCTAATAAAATACATTCCAGAAGCTTATATCCAAATCCTTTTATATAAGTATACAAATCTCTCTTTGTAATTTATAATAGAAGCTTATTTTTCATTTTAAACTTATGAGATATGAATCCCATAAGCCTTAAAGCTTCTCTAATTGATCTTTAAATAAATTTCCTTACTTTAAAACTTAACCAAAACTATCGTATAACTTATTTTGTGCTAGTTTACCATTAATTGATTATTCAATCAATTAACTTCTTATTTCTTTCACTTATTTTGAAAATATTTCCAATAATCCCTCATAACTTTTAAAACAAATAAATCTTTGAAAAATCTTATGCATAAATAAAGGCATCTTTTAATTTAAAACCTCCACCTTAGTGAAAAAGTGTTATTAATCTAATTAGAATCATATAATAAACTTTATATCTTTAAACCAACGATTTTGTATGATTAGTTATGCACTAATCCACACATAGAATTTCAAACATTAGAAAATTCATTTAGCAATGGTCGACACTACAACTGGCCATGTGTCTTGTATCTTTTTATGAGTACTTAGGAGCTAAGCCCTTTGCTCCGAGAAGAGGCATTATTTCCACTCACATAGGTGAACTTTATTAGAAATGCCACCATATATAGCGTTCCAACACTTTAATTTACATGTTGTGGTTCATTAAGAGAATTAACTAATCTTCCCCTTTTTACATATAGTTTCGAGAACTTAAATAACCTTAAGATGAATAAATATGTATTAGTGCTTACAACCACATTCATATAATGTACTTGGACTCACTAAAACTCAAGACCTAATGTCCAATTAAGCGTTGAGTTAAGGTTTTATCATGTACGACTTAAATTTATGGTCTTGAGTCCTATTATCTGGAAGTTATAGACACAATCTCTCTTGTAAGACCTTTTGTTAATGGATCTACCAAGTTTTCTCTTAATTTGACAAAATTTATGGTGATCACCCCATCCATTATTAGTTCTCTAACATAGCTATGCCTTAGACCAATTTGTCTTGACTTCCCATTATATACTTGGCAGTAAGCCCTTGATAATGTAGCTTCACTGTCACAATGTATTGAAATATGTGACATTTTCTTTAGCCATAAAAGAATTTCATGTAACAGGTTTCTCAACCATTCTCTTTCCTTACTTGCTAATGCCAATGCAACAAACTTTGAAGCCATAGTAGAATCTGCTATACATGTTTGTTTCTTGAATCCTCGAGATACTATACCCTTACCAATCATGAATATCTATCCACTTGTAGATGAATAACCTTTCATGTTGGTTATCCAACTAATATCAGTGTAACCTTCCAAAACTGAAGGTTCACCGTAATATGTAATGCCATAATTAATTATCTTCTTCAAGTACTTTAGTACTTTAGAAATGGCCTTCAATGCAAGTTACTTATGTCTTATGTATCTATTAAGCTTTCCAACTGCAAATGCTATATTTGGTCTTGTGCATGTCGTAGATACATCAAACTCAATCACTTTTGCATATTCAAATTATGCAGCCAACATTCCTTTATTAGATTTTAATTTTATAATAAGATCACATTGTGTTGCAACCGTTGCACAATCATAGTGATTAAATCTTTTGAGAATTTTCTCAAATATAGTGAAATTAGGCTAAAATCAATTTATCATTTTGCACATGTATCCTTATTCCCAAAATCACATCTATAACACCCATATCTTTATAGCAATGTTGCTAGACAAGAAACTTTTGGTACTTTCAATTTGTTTTAAGTCCAAACAAAAAATTAACATGTAATCTACATATAAACAAATGATAACACCTTTACCATTGGTAAATATACTATAAAAACATTTATTAGATTCATTAATAATGCATCCATTAGCTAGAACTACTTCATCAAACTTTTGATACCATTGTTTAGGGGCTTGCTTAAGTCTATATAAAGACGTAATCAATTTACACACTTTTTTTCTTGTCTCGGAATCACAAAATAGATTGTTCTATAGACACCTTCTTATCCAATTCACCATTTAAAAATGCAATTTTCACATTTATTTGGTGAATTTCCAATTTATAAATTAAGGCCAATGCTATAAGCATTCTTATTGTAGCATTCCTTGCTACAAGTGCATATGTATCAAAATAATCAATTCTGTGTTTTTGTGTAAATCCTTTAGCAACAAGTTTAGCTTTAAACTTGTTTATAATTCCATCAACTTTCATTTTCTTTCTAAAAATCCATTTGTAACCTGGAGGTAAGTCCACTAAAATCTAAGTATTGTTTCACATAATTAAGTCCATTTCATCTTTTATAGCTTTTTTCCAGAAAGCTACACCTTGAAACTTTATTGCCTCATCAAATGACTTAGGATCCAATTCCATATTAAAGCAATATTCAATATGATTACTTGTGTTTTCCCTTGTTCTTCAACTAGAAACATATAAAATTCCAAGCCAAAGTCTTTGACTTTCCTAACTTTTTACTTTTTCTTGGTATAAAGTTTTCTTCATTAATTTTGTAAGAATTATTTCTTTGTTCATTTGAACTAATTTGAGCAATATCATTAGGACGAGGAATTGACTTGAACCTTTATTTATCAAATATGGCATCTCTTGATTCATTTACCATATTAATGGAGATTGAATTAATCAGTTCAATAACCATGAATCTATAATCCTTGTTGTTTTGTGCATAACCTAAAAATATGCACTCAATTCCTCATTCTTTTATTTTTTTCTTTTTTGGTTCAAGAACCTTTACAATTGTTTTACAACCCTAAACCCTAAGATAACTTAGGTTTGATTTTTTTTCTTCCATAACTCATATAAGGTAACCTTGTTCTTTCTATTTGGAACTCTATTTTAAATGTGGTACGCTATCAACATTACCTCACCCTAAAAACCTTATCCTAAACAAAAGTAGGACAACATGGCATTAACCATTTCATTTAATACTCTATTTTTATGTTCTCCTACACCATTTCATTGTGAACTATATGGTGCTGAAAACTTCATGAAAAATTCCAACGTACTCAGAATAACTTGGATCATAATATTTTCCTCCTCTATTTACTCTTAAAGATTTTATTTTACTATCAGAAAGTAATTTTACTTCATTCTTATAAACTTTAAACTTATCTAATGCTTCATCTTTGGAATGCATAAAATAAACAGAATAAAATCTTGAGAAATCATCAATGAAAGTAACGTAATATTTCTTTCTACCTAATAAAGAAGTTTTATGCAAGTCACATACATCACAATGTATTAATTCAAGCAACTTAGAACATCTTGCAACTTTTGGAAATGGTTTTCTAGTTAACTTAGTAAACATGCAAGTCATACAACTCTCATCATTTTTCTTAATGAAAGGAATTAAATTAGCCTTAGACATTGTAAGCAATTTATTATAATGCACATGTCCTAACTAACTATGCCAGTACTTAAATGAGTCAACCATATAAATAGAATCATTCATCTTATTATTGATATTAATAAGAGTTACATCAACTTTAAACATGCCTTCATTGGCATAGCCTTTGCCCACAAAGATTCCATCCTTGGATAATACAAGCTTATCCTCTTCAAATACTAACTAGAAACCAAGCTTATTAAGCAAACTAACAGACACAAGATTCTCTCTCACTTCCGAAATGTAATATACATTTGTTAAAGTAAGAATTTTCCTGGATGTGAATTCCAAATCTACAGTCCTTTTGTCTTTGATTTCAGTTGTAGGTGAATTTTTCATGTAGAGCACATTACTTTCCTCTTGCAGATGGAAAAACTTGAATAAGGCCTTATTCATGCACACATGCATTGTAGGATCAGAATCAATCCACCATGCTTGGTTATCTTTCAAGACATTGATTTCAAAAATTACTGCAATAAAACTATCTTTTGTTGCTTGAGATGCCCTTTTCCTCTTTTTAAAAAGAAAGCAAGTTTTCTTAGAATGGCATTGCTTTCCATAGTGGAAAGCATGCACTTTTCTTCTTTGAAGTTTTAACCATTAGAGGAAATTACCATCTTCTTTATGGATTTGTTAGACTTTGTTTCCTCGACCATATGGACTTTGGAGACATTAGTCTCTTTTTCCTTGTCATTTTCCTTGTGGTATTGATCTTTTATTCGAAGATGACTTGTATGCTCTTCAAGAAAGATATCCTCCTTTTTATGTTCCAAGATTCTCTTAAAACCTTTCCATGTAGATGAAAGTTTATCAATAATAGATGACTCAGTGATTGCCTCATCCATTCCATCTTGTGTTGCTTAAATTATTGAGGATAATTTCAATTTCAGCAAATTGTTCCATGATAGGTTTAGTATCATTCATTTTATATGAATTCCATGTTGTCACCAAGAACTTTTTGCTAGTTGCATCCTCTTTCATATATTTTGCATCTAATTTATCCTATAACTCTTTTGCAGAGGTGATGGAAATATAAGTATCAAAGAGTGAATTAGACATACCGTTTAAGATGTATCCTTTACAAGTATAATCATCATTCTCCCACTTTTGCCTTTCACGAGCATCATTACTTGTTTTGTAATCCTTTGCTTTTGGTTTATGAATGGTGAGAACATATGCAATATTCAAAGTAATTAGGAGTATTTGCATCTTCTATTGCCAATGAAAAAAGTTCCTTCCATCTAGGCGCTCCAGCTTTTAGAAATTAGTAGCTATTTCCCTTAAGGAATTAAAACTATCCATTTTCAAGAAAATTAAAACAAGCATAAAGATTGTTAGGTTTGTAGAGTTTTCTGTGTCTATAGGGTGAACCTGAAAATGGTGTGTTCAACAAAAAGAAACAAATGTTAAGAGAAAGTAGCTTTAAGACATGCTGTAAATTTCATTTTCTTTTCGGCTTATTTGGCCCTCACCAGTAACGATATGCAACAAAGTTTTTCAAATAGCCCTAGGATACAATAAAGCTTATGTATGAAATCACTTTGTACTAGTGAAATCAAACCACTATATGCCTAGTTTATGAGGTACAGAAGTATCTTTCTTCTACTTGATTTTCTGTAGCAACCAAAGTACAAGAGACTTGCTTCAATTAAGAATGATAAGGAAGAAATAACAAATCAGAATTCTAATTAGGTTCGATTGATTTCTTTATTTGTTGGATATTTTTATCTCTATTTATAGAGATTAAATTTAAAGTTGTGTTGTTAATCCAACCAACTTGTCTTTCCATTAAGTTTCCACCTTTTCGTATTCAACAGGTGCCATAGGCAACCTTTACTAGTGAAATGATGTCCCTCGAAAAGCTATCGACGAAGTTAAAAAACAAAACTAACCATTACAGACAAACCTATCAAAATTCGAACAAAAAGATTTGAATCCTCAACTCAAAAGATCTTGATCCCTATTTAAAAATTCCAACAAATTATATTTTGAAACTTGATATCTAAATCTTTTATATAGGTATACGAATCTCTCTTTGTAATTTATAAGTTTATTTTTCATTTTAAACTTATGAGATATGAATCCCATAAGCTTCAAAGCTTCTTTAATTGATCTTGAAATCAATTTCCTTGGTTTGAAACTTAAACCAAAAATATCATATAGTTTATTTTGTGCTAATTTACTATAATTGATTGAATAAACAATTAATTTCTTATTTTGAAAATATTTTCACCACTAATAGACTACATGATTGTTAGCAAATACAAAAGATTTTCCATGTTATGAGTTTTTTTTTATTTTTTAATTTCTTATGGCTATCGCTCAATTAAACACCTACAATTTTTATTTTTTTTATGTTTTTAATTTTGTTTGCTTTCTCAAAAGATTTAGTTGGGATTCTATAGTTTTTAAGAATATTGTTGTCTTTTCGATATTGATATTTTGAATTTTTAATTTAAGATATTTGACCCTCATAATAAAATATTGCAATTACTGATCTTGCCTTCTGTCATTATAAATTTTACTTTGGGCTAAAAAAAATGATGTGAATAGGTTTTTATTGGATTCAGAGTGTTTTTTAACAGTAGATTTTTTTAAAAAAAAATTATGTAAACACATAAACTAAAAAAATCAAAATAATTTTAATTTATAATAATTTAATTAATTGAATGGATATAATGCACGTAAACGCTAGATTTTTAACCTTAATCATTTAATTTGAATTTAAAAATTATAACACTGTACGCTGAAACTTCCTAATGTAAAGGATGACACTTTATCCTTTTATTTCAACATTACATAATATGAACCTTGTAAGGAAAACGCGATTCTCAAGAATCTCGATCTGGTTTTGATTGTTTACCGAAAAATGAAGAAACACGTGTCAAAATGTACGGTAACTCCGCTTTCTATCTAAAAATCCAACCACGCAAGTCAAGTCGGTTCGTAAAAATTAGGAATTGGTCCGCTGATTTTTTAAAGATTTTTTAATTTTTGAATACCAAAATTAGACATTAAAATAATGGTGCTAAAACCGATGGCGATGATATTTTTCCCAGGCGGCACCGCTTTCGTGATATATCATATAAAAGTTTAGTTTAAGTAACAAATAAATGCGACAGCGCCGAGCAACACAAACCAAAGAGCGTGGCGAATTTTTTGGCCCTCGTCAAGGTTAATAAATTTATATTAGTTGATGGGACCTTTAATTATTAGTTAATTCAATAAAATAATTTAATTTTAAATTAACAATAAATGTAATAACCAATTAATAAAATATATATTTAATTTAAAATTTTAATTTTATATTATTTATAAATTTTTATTAAATTTAATATTACAAATTAAATTATAATAATTGAATTAATAAAAATATAAAAATAAAAATTTAATAAATAAAAATAATTATTTTTATATTTTATATAATAATTTTTGTTAAAGCATCATCTTTATAAAAATGTTCTAAAGATAATAAATATTATAAAAAATAATTTTTTATTGATTTTATCTTATCAATACATTTATTATTTTATATAAGATATCTGATCGAATACATTCTGAATTCCAACAACTATCCGACCCGCTTTATTTTTCTTTTATCATGCCACTCATGCAATTTGCTTTCTCATACATCTTTTTCGTTGTCTCTCTCTCTCTCTCTCTCTCTCTCTCTCTCTCTTTCTATTCATAGCTGTGATGTTGGCCAATTCCTATACGACTTTTCTTTTAATTTAAATTTCTTCAATTTTTGTGATTCTCTTTTCTCTCCACTACAAATCACACGGGACCTCTCCTTTACCATCCTTCCTTCTTCTCTCGCCTAACTTCTCAACTCTTTTTTTTTTTTTTTCCATTTTCATTTTTTTTACATGGTGCTTTGTTTTATATTTACTTCCTACTCGAAGAGTTATTCAAGGGAGCTGTACAGTTAAAGCTAAGGTATTGCTCTCTCTTTCTTTCTCTTTCTTGTCATCAGCACATAGCCTCTGTTTTTGTTTCTTTTTGTCCCTTTTAGAAGCGATGCCCATTTTTTATCACCGTTTTCAGCTCTTCAAACAACGCCTTTTGCGATATTTCCTTTATTTTTCCTCGATCTGTATGTAAAAAGAAAAATTAAGATTCAATTTTCTAAAATTAGATTTCAATACAGACATGAACTTGCCTAAGCTTGGTTAGATCTGTGAAGAAATTAAGCACGCACTTAAAAAAAATTGCCTCCGGTTTGCAACAAGATCTCTATTTATTTTATTATTTAATTTTTGTTTGAGTAGATCTGTTGATCTATAACCTCTCTTAAATAATTTTAGAATTAAATCTTAAAATGAAAAATAGCGGAATCTGCAGTAATTTTTGTTTTCTATTTTAAGACGATATTTAATTAAGCATCTGTTTACGTTAAATAGGGAAATTAATTGTTAATATTTAAAAAAAAAAAACTGTAGAAGGGAAAAAATGAAGCCGCGTGCAATCCAACAAAGCGCGATTGGAAGCAGCCGTGAGGAGATGCGGAGTTCCATTTCGGTTTCGGTTATGGTTGCGGATCGGAAAGAGACCATGATCTGCCCGAAACCACGTCGTTTGGGTCTCTTAAACACCCCCTTCAACGACCACCCTGTTAGGTCCCTCAGATGGCAACTTAGGTATTTTCCCTTCTTTCTATGCCCTTCAACTTTCACGATCTCTCCCTTTTCTTTTATATTTTTTTTCTTTTGTTAAATAAAACTAAGAAATAACAAATCCTTTGATGCTTTTCAGCCATCAAGCGGAGCTTTGTGATTCAAAAGCAGGGAGTGATGTTTTGGATATGATTCTGACGAAGGTATGCTTCTCTCTCCTAATTTATTTATAGGTTTTACAAAATAGAACTTATTTACGAGTTGCAATTTCTATTTGGTCTTATTTTAGGGCACCAATAAATTATTCTGTACTTAAAAAATAAAAGAATTAATTTTGGTGCCGTAAACAATGGGGGGACGTTTCGACGCAAGATCTGTATATTGCAACACCCATTTTGGCTTGGCGGTCATTTAAAAGTTTGACACTCAAGTTTCGTGTGCGAGGAAAACGCTGTGTTGTTGGTGTGCCAACTGTAGAGTTTCTAGAAGAAGAGAATTTTGGTTCATCAAAATTCTTCTTTTAGTGTATTATTTCTTATAAAAAAAAATTATATGATATGATTATTGGTTTTGGAATTCGACAGGGTGGTTGTGGAGTGGAACAAAGTTGTCCACAAGTAGCGTCGTCGCCCCCATTTTTTTGTGGGTCGCCGCCGAGCAGAGTAGCTAACCCATTAATACAGGATGCT
>JBBYHM010000015.1:6163203-6234685 GCA_038381775.1 Adansonia rubrostipa
TATGAGAGTATAATTGCAAGTATATTTAATATATATATTTTTGAAGGAACTTAAAAATAAATTATAAATATATATATGAAAAATATTTAAAAATATTTAAAATAATTTATCCAAATACATCAATATCCATACCTATCAATATTAAAAAAAAAATTACATATTTGCTGTACAATATTGACTAATCTGCTCTTGACGAGCAGATTAAAAGAATAACGATAGTCAATTTGATTCCAAATCTAAACACTAGCAAACAAACCACCACTGCTGCGAAATCTCTTGCAGCTTTTTCAACTTCTTTGGCCGCATAATACGTGGCCTTTTCGGCCTTTTGCACATCGGTTTTCATGCTTTTTTTTTTCTTAATAAACCACCAAAAATTATCAGAAAACGAGACTCTCCAGTCCTCTTTGTTTGTTAAAATAAATGTTTTATTATTATTATTATTATTATGTTAAAACAACACTAAATACAAATATGTATTATAAAATGGAAGAATAACCAAAATGTCCCATTTAAAATTTTCTTCCGTCTGCACTTGATTATAGATTGTCTTTATGCACTTTTTCCTTAACACGACAAAATTTTAACTGGAAGAAGCAATAAAATATTTGCGTATGTTTCCAAATTATACTGATATCCAAACAAGGACTACACTCCATCTAACATTCAAAATTTTACACATTTTTTTCCTTTTAACTGTATTCTGATTTATGATTTTCATTATAGGTGTGTGCGAATCATATTCTCTTTTTTTCTACCAATAATCTCTTTGCCAAAATTAACAAGTGAGTTTAAGTTCGATCTCAAATATCCACTTTCGTCTCCTAATTTATTAAAAAAAAAAATACTCTTTTCCCTTTCTTTTGCTAGTTAAAATGTTCAAACTGTCTAGGATTGTAAGCAGCAACAGTGACATTCCAAATTGGTGCAAAAATGAATTAAAGAGAGAAGAAAAAAGGTCTGAACTTTTGAAAGATCTTCTGGTACTGTTCGATGGCTTTCTTTCCCTTTTTTTTTTTCTTTTCATTAAACCCTATTTTCCTTTAACCTTTTCACCGTTGTAGAAGGAATATCTATTTTATTTTATGGTTTTCGGCCTAAATCAACTGCTTTATTTCTCTAAGTCAACCATACTGGCTCATGAATCAATTAAATAGTCTGTGAATCTGACCACAACTATTATATTTTAAGCAATTTAAACTAGATTTGGTAAAACTTTGAAAAGGGGTTAGAAATCAATGTTTTCCTGAGTTTCTGAAAAGTTGCAGAACAGAAGACAAGAAGTGATACCAAATATGCAAATTGGAGACTGAACACTAAATATTTTCAACAGTGACGAAAAGAAATCGGACAAGGAAATTCTTTGTATTGTTGGCGTCAGAGAGGACATGAATCCCTGCTTTTACATTTTCATTTACAACTATTTTCTTTGTTGCTGTTGTTCTTCTTCTTCTTCAGAGAAAAGCTAAGCCAATCAAATAGAGAAGGGTCCAAAGAGAAGTACATATAGAAATTCTAGAGATACAGAGTTTAATTCACTGTAATAACTATTGACTAAAATTGTCTACTTCTAGTTCTATACACTTCCACTCTTGCTCCTGGATCCTCCTCCACTTCAAAGAGTCAAAACAAAGTTCTAATATACCAAAATACCCTCGTTTTCCCCTAGAATTACTAAAATCAATCAAAGTACTAGCACGAAAGTGATGAGAAAAACGTGGGTATTTTGGATAGGATTTAACAAAATTCAAGGGAAAGAAAAAAGAGAGGATCTTCTACTAGTTGTGAAGAGGGTCTGGGCAACTGGGAACTCTTCGTTTGCTTTCTCCAAATCCTTTATCTGTTCCGTTGAAACCGAATGATCTTCCATTGAAGTACTTTTGAAACAAGTCCCCTTCGCCCTTGTTATCTTTCATGCCTTGGCTCTCTGTCATCTTTCTCATCCCATTTCCTGGAAACATCCTTATTGCTCCAGCTCCGCAATCACAGAAAACCAAAATATGTAAGACATAGAGAATCAACAACACCACCAAAGAAGAGTGCAAGAGCCTCATGCTGCTGAAAAACCACTTCCCCATAAAATATCCACATAAAGATGCCCACTCACTTATTCGACACTTCCTGTTCTCCACTTGTCTCTTTCTTCCTTGTCCCTTTTTACTCTCCCCTTATCTTCAAAAATATCCGGGGAAAAGAAGCATAGTCCAACACTGTTTCTCTAAAGAAATTCAGCTAGCTAGCTAGATTTCGAAAGTTTGTTTTTGTTGACAAAATGAGTTTGGAGTGCATGCTCTTCTTAGATCGACTCTCTCTTTTTTTTCTGGGCTTCTAGTGCTAAGAGTAGGAGAAGTATTAAGAGAAAGAATGGAGGGGCCAATTTAGGTAAGGGGAATGGAGAGCAAGAGAAAGATAGATGGAGGGCTCATGCAATCCGCACTGGCCCACGTGATTGGAGGATAGCAATCTATACTCTACACTGTGTGATTCCTAGTTTAATTTTTGGGGTGAGAGGATTATTATTATTATTATATAATAATGATATTTCACGTTTTCAGTCATGTACAGAGATTAAAAGGACAGCTTTTTTAGTTTGACTTCAGTCTTTGCCATAATTAAATCAAATCAACCTTCCACTTCCGACGCACAAAATGAAAGCCAAAAAAAAAGAAAAAAGAAAAAAAAAAAAACCTTTCCATTCCTACAAAGTGGAATGTGTGTTGATTATGTTAAAAAAATATGCATGTCGGTACCAAGGTTAAAGTATCCTTTCTTTTATAGTAAAACTTATAGACATAATTGAATGAAATGGCAGTATTACAATAATGTTCCTACCTTAATAATCCTGCTTTGTAGCTTAGATGGTGGTTTTGAAGGAAAATGGCGGCTAAGTATATTAGGAGAACTGATTTTCAGAAAGAAACTTGCAAAGAGATTATTCAGAATCTAAGTTTTTCGGATTATAAAAGACCCAAAATGAAATTTTTGAATAAGTAAACAGAGAGAAATCAAACAAAAAGCAAGAAAAAGAAGTTATTCTATGTGAGCGTGATGTGACACAAAATATGGGTTAATGGGACCTATTATGAAGAATTCCAGATGACAAGCAGTAAATGTTAATCACTTTGCAACACACGTGAGAGAATGTTACTTATTCAAAGAGAAGGGAAAGCACTAGCATTCTAAAAGTTTTGTCAAGTTGTGTTGCCAACAAATTATATCAAGTTGCATTGCCAACAAGCTCAGACAAAGCATAGTTGTCAACAAGCTTAGCTCTAAATAAAAAATATATTAGTGACCTAAAACAAATATCTATATGGGTATATGCGTCTCACCAAAATTTCATACAAGGCGAATTTAATAATTAATTATCAAATAAATTGAAAGAGAAATTCAATGGTTATTAAGGAGTAAGGAGGGAGGAGCAACATTATTTCAATATGTATATATATATATATATATATATATTTACCGAGTGATTGAACATTATCAGCTCAACCCGGTTGGTTGGGTTATTTATTGAGAGTACGCAGCATAGACTTCCGTGAGATTCAATCTCTTTCTTATGTTAGGAAGGAAGAATTGATTAGATTAACATTAAAATAAGAATGGAGACATGATCGGTGAAAACTTGGGAGAAGCCAAAGGAGCTTGCCGCGAATCTCACCAAGGTGCTGGAGACTTATGTGTTACTTTGATCCTTGCTGACAAGGAAATGTGTGTCTGAATATCGTCCGAACAATCTTTTAAGAGCTTTTTTCTCAAACGAAGATATTTATATATCTCTATTACCAAACTAGGATACTTTCAGATGTGTTTTTTCTTTTAAAATTAGGTGCCATCCCATTACCTCCTTTTCTTTTTTTTTTTTCCTATTTTCCTTGTTCTCATATGAAATTTCAATAGAAGATCATCCCCAAAGGCCTAAAACCACTCAAAAAAAAATCGAAGATAGTAAAGAAAAAATTTATCAAAACCTTGTTCTATATCAGAGTACAATGAAGAAAACCAATCAACCATGAAAAATATTATCCAAATTAAATTGCTCCAAAAATATAAATAAGAGAAGCAAATAATTATTTTTATCATGAAAAAAATTTTCATTAACACACAAACTTGTTACAGTTCATAAAGTCCTTTCTTCACAAAGAAATGGAAATACAATTACTTTGCAAAATATAAAGAAAATTAAATAAAAATATTATAAAATTAGTCATTTCCTATGTATATTGGAGTGTGCCTGTTGTTTTTGGTGTTTGGCACATTCGTGCTTTTTAATATTTTCTATTTCTTATGGTGTGATGCATTCTATCCCGGGTTGAGTTTGTGTACCTTTATTGTAACTCAAGTTGTGTTTCTGGTGGCTCCACCCGGTTTTGTCTTTCCTGGGGCTGTTATGCTATGTTTTGAGGTTGGCTTTGGTGTTCTTGTTAGCTGGCTTTGAGTTTTATGTTTCATGTATTGTGCTCTTTTATTAATAAATATTTTATCTAGCTAATAAAACAAAAGTAATATGTTAATGAACCCACTTGTTCGTATTTGATAGCAAATATGAGAGAAAATGTAGATAAATAAATACTGAAAAACAGGAAAGGGTTAAGTTCCCCCATAAATGCCACTAAGATTTAAGCATAAATAGTAGATGGATTTTTTCTTTATCAAAACTCATGATGCAGTGAAATTGAATGCTGTCAACGAAAAGGAATATAAAAGATTCAACAAGTAATAAATTACATTTATATTTACGAAATAGAATAAAATATATGTATAAACATACTTCTAAAGCGAAATAATCATAAATTTCAAAACATAATTAATTTCAAACCATTAAAAATATGAGCTAAAAGACAATAAAAAAAATGATACAAAAGAAGGAAAAGAGAGAAAAAAGTCAAACACAAATCAAACGCAAATCTCGCAGTTTTTGTCCATATAAATAATGATAAGACTTGAAGTACCACTTTTGATGGGAAAAAAATATTAATGGTATCATTATTTGAGAATAAAGATTTTTTTAATTTATCGTATATTAAAAAAATCGATTTTATAAAGTATAAATTATCAAAGTATTAAATTTCGATGGAATTTTGTGATTTTTTTAACTTTGAATTTTGAGCACCTAAGATGATGCTTACCAATTTCCCTGTCATACCAAACGCGTCTATAAGAGTATGTAAGCAATTGAAATCCTATAGGGGTACAGACCAGAATTGCTAGCGGTATACATACTCTTCATAGTCATCGAGTTATCACAAATTTAAAAATCATGATAAAATCATATAATTGCAGATTTCAACTTGAGTAAATTTATTAATAAAAAATAACTTTGTTGACATATGACTACTATTAAAAGTTCTCTCCTTCCGTAAGATTGTTTAATTTAAAATTTGAAGACATTGTTTTAAGGATACCTCAGTTCAAGCATAACTTATGATTTGAGGGTTAATATGGTAATTGGGATGTTAAATTCGGTTGTGATCGCATTGATATTATTTTATTTCAAAGTTATTAAGGTTTTTCTTTTATCAGAATATAAATAAAAAAAACATTTAATTAAGCTGGTTTACATCATAATCAAAATAACTTGTGCTCATTTTACCAAAAGTAACTTCAAAAAACTTGCGGTGGTAGGTTCCATACATACAATTATTTTATTTTATTTTTTAAGATAATTCAAAAAATAAAATATAAAAAGTATTGTATGGAGGGCGGCGGCTTCCATCATTTTACTCTTTTTTTCAATTATATATGTTGAAAAACCGTCATTACCGATGATGGTTTCTTATCTAATATCAAAACTAACATATTTTAGTACATAAAAAAACTAAAATACATCAATATTAAAAAAAAAAAGACTTATATTGTACATATATTTAGTTATTAGTTGGTTTAATTATTTTTAATCAATTATGCGTTAACAATTCAGTCTTTTCTCTTTTGTTTTATTTATAACAGCTTTTCAAGATGTTAAAAGCAAGAACTTTTCTATCTTTCTTATAAAAATAATTTGAAAACAGATGACTTTCGATCCAGTTGTCATCAGATTCAAGTCATTATAAATTTAAATTTTTTTTATTTGGATAACTTCAGATTTTAGTATTTTTGATATTCAAATAATTTTATGTTTAAATTATTTCAAACTCAGACCACTTTAAGTATGACTTTTATGATTAGAATTATTTTGAGTTCAATAGTTCAAGTGTGAATGGGCTTAAACAGGTGCAAATAATTTTTAAATTATAAGCTATAAATATTTTTTAGCTTTGAATTCAATAATAAATTTTACATTACATGAGGATAAAAGTGCTAAAACTAAAATTTTGAAAATTAAAAATATTTATATATAATAAATATATTTAATTTTAATTATACATTGAGTACCAATATTTTGTTTTTGAATATTGTCCATTATTTTAGTACAATAACCCTTAAGTTCAATTAAAAGCTTAACTATATAAGTTGGATATCTACTTGTAGTATGAATAAAAAAGAATTTATACATTTTGATATTTTTTATTATTTTATGATGATTATATATTTCTATTTTTAAAATTTTTATGATATTTAGTATTAGACATAGTTATAATTAATGATTATATATGAATTTTTTATTATTTTATAAGTGAGTTGAAATAAATGAAATAACATTATAAACAACAAAAGTCACTGGCAACATGTAAAAAAAAATCATTAAAATTAAATAAGTTACAAATAAAGCTCGTTAATTCTAAATAATCTTTTACTTTTAATTCAATAATTCATTTAGTCATTTAATCCAACAAAATTAAATTTTTTGTTTCTATCATTGTATGATTTTTTTTAATATAAGTTTTAAATTTTCAAGGATTGTTCTTTTATTTTTTATTTGGAGATAATTATAAACATTTATGTAATGATATTAGATCTATTGGCATACATTTAATTGACCAAATGTTCAATAAAAATGTTAAATAGTAGAAACTAAAAGAGTACCGTTTAATTAGTTTAACCTTAATGATTAAAAATTAAAAATTTTAGAAAATCACTACATGTAAAAGCGACTTTGTACAGCGTTGAATAATTTTAATTTTAACCATTTTGATTTTAAGACTAGAAACAGTCAATTAATATATAACCAATTAGTAATTATCCAATTATTACATTGAATAGTACACACTAGTAAAAAAAAGTATTAATTATTGTAACAAAAAATCTTAATTTGAATATTAATTGGTGAATTATTTAGTTTGCTCTTAATAATTAGAAACTATAGGATACTTTGAAGTGTAAAAGCTACGTAATATAATATTGAACTATTTTGAAATTAACAAATAAATAAATGTCTTAGCATAGAAAATAACTTAATATATAGTGCAATACATTTAATCAATTATCAATTAAAGTTCGTAACAATAAAAAAATCATAATATTTAAAATTATTTAATTATTAATATAAAGTTAATAATAATAATAATATATTAATTTTAGTTTGTTTAAAAAATAAGATATTTAAAGTAATTGTATTAAAATTATTAGTTATATAGTATACCTGTAAAATATACTTTAATTTAACATTAATAATTACTTTATTTTTTACTAATAAATCAATTAAATCAAAATAATTTTCTTTTATCTATATTAAAATTAAAATGAAAAAATTTTTTAAAAAAAGAAAAAAAAAAGTGACATGCGGGCCGGGATGCTAAAATGAGAAGAAAAACTTACTTCACGCACACCGCAACAAGAAGCCAACATCAGCAGGCAACGCTATGAGTATCAAACTATTTTATACGGCTAAAATGAAAATTTTGAGAAAATTAAAAATTGATTTGAATGGTAGTGTTTGATTTAGTTTTGATTTGAATTTTATTAAATTTGATTTAAATACTGATAATATATATTTGGTTAGGGTTGGTTTTTATTCACAAATTAAAAAATTATAATTAACTGAATCAAATGGAATTTTATATAATTTTTAATTTTTATAATATAAAAATAAATATTTTATCTCTAAATTAATGTGAAAAACTTAAAAACAATATAGAAAAAATATATTTTTAAAATTTTAAAAAATCAATGAACCAAATTGATCTAAATTGATAAGATTTAATTTGGATCAGATCGATTTTATATGATTTTCAATCCAATTTCAATTTTATTTTTAAAAAATCTAAAATATTATATATTAATAATAAATTTTTTAAAAAAATTGATTCAAACCGAACCATTATCACCTAGCTATTTTAGATGCAAAGCCTAAATCCTCGGACCTTATGTGATTGCCTTTTGTTTCTTATTTATTTAATTTGTTTCTCCAGTCTCCCAATCTCCTTTTTATCTACCAAAACTTCAAATCTCTAGTGAACGGCGCATTACAAATTAAAAGTCAGAGATATCTTATTGAGATAGAGATATTTTGAAAACTTAAAAGCTCGCTTAAGATTACGATCTTTTTGTTTATTTGTTCTTGCCAAATTTAGCTATTGTATTTCTTTTTCTTTCATTAAATATTTATGTAAAATTTATGTAGAGTATGGGTAAATAAATTTTAATATGTTTTGTAGATAGTATTCAATATTAGCAAGATTTGGGTTTTTTCTCGTTATTCACTACAAAAGAGAGGCTTCTTTCTGAAAGAAAAATTTTGTAAGAAATAGTCTCTAATCCGTCAGAAAAAAAAAATATTTTGGACGAAATTTCCATTGCAAATCTTCCATCATCGATAATATTTATGTTGGTAATATTTTTTTGTTAGAAAAGATTATTTTCGACGAATTATTTTTGATAGAAAATTCTACTAGTAATGTTTGTTATTGACCGAAGAATTTAGTCACTAAAAAATTTTTTAGCGACCAAAAATTTACATAAAAAATATTTTCAGCAACTAAATTTTTTCATCTATGATGCTTTTCAGCAATGAAAATTTTCATCTATGAAATGTTGTTTCCGAGTGATTTAGAGTAATTAAAATCCGTCAAAAATACTAATAATGCTTCTTAAAATTTTTTATTAATTTTATTAAATTTTAACTATTGAATTATTTTTATTTGGGATTTAAATGTTTTTAAGTTGAATAACTAATTTCTAAATTCAAACGTCAAAAAAATAAATTTATTTATTATACAACTAAAATTAAATAATAAAATGCATATGAATAATTACAAATACTTGTGGTTTTAAGGTATTATCCTAAATTACAACTAAAAAATCACTGTGGATATGAAGGAAGGGAGGGTGGAGGAGTACTATCGCTGCAACTGGTCCCCGTCCACTAAGGAGCCACTGAATCGCTTGCTGCTAGTGTTGCGTCGTGAAATGAATACGCTGCAGCCAGTAATATGTCACCTAGAACTGTTGTTGCTACCCTTGAAAAAACTTATGAATTAATAAATAATAAAAAAAATACTATGTAATTAACAAGTAAACCAAAACACATATAATTAGATTTTTGATTTCATGTATTAAAATATTTAATTAATATTCTATTCATCATTATTATCATAGTCATCATTATTGCTTAAACCATTGTTGTCTTCATTTTCATCTTCAGTTTCAGTATCATTTTCTTCGAAGTCTTTTGTTTCTTCTTGGTTTGTAGAAATTTGTTCTTCATCTTCTGCTTTCTAATAGTTATCATCATGACTCACTATCATATTATGACTTGCTTTTTCAAAATCACCATTAACAAGGAGTCGAAGGTTGCCAAGATCATTTGAATACGTGATAATATGGGAGCATGTAAATCCATTTCTTGGTAAACCCTTTATTCAGGTCAATTATTTCTCCTACAAGAGATTGAACATCAAATATACTCCTAGCCTATGTTTTGAAGACAAATTATTAATCTCGACATTCTTTTTAGTGGAAGGATAAGAACTACAATAAACATGTTGACATTAATGGACTAACACAAAAAGTTCATTACTAGGAAGTATTGACTTAACTTCCACTAGATCATTATGCAATGTACTCGAATTCTTATATTTGCATCAAACCATCTGCATCTAAAAGTACAATTTGACTTCCCTTACCGAAATATTTTAGTTGTACAATATCTAACAATATTCCATAAAAGTCATACTTACAATCATTGTAGTAGCTCCCTTTCACACAAACACTGCTATTCATGGTTTGTTTTTCCTATAATCTAGTGTATGAACTTGACACCATTGACAATATAACCAAAATAACACCGAGCCATACATCTTAGACCATGAGACGGGTCACTGATATGAGAGTTAACTTCATCAGATCATTGTTGAACTTAACAAATCATGGAAGTTATAATTAAAGACAATATTTAGTTACTGTTATTTGAATACACATAGTTTAATTTAAATTTTCTATATATTAACTTACATAATCCTTAAATCATTGTCTAAATCTTGATGCTCCAACTTTCTCCAATTCTCCATCAATAATGTTTGGTGCGTCTAGTTTCACCATCTCATCAAACCTCCTAAGTTTTTCATTTAGATAAGGAAAAAGTTTAATACCATCACCAATGTTAAATATAACGTATGTAATATATATAAAATTATACTAGAGAAGAAGTTATATATAACGAAAAAGATCTTACTTAGCATAAGGCATAATTTCTTTGCAATTTAGTAATACATACAATTCTGCTACATTGTACTTATCATGATCTAGATAATAAGAATGAACCTTTTTTGAGCCAAAATATTTTCTCGATTATGAAAAAATAGAAAGTCATCCAATCGGGTTAACATCTCTCCCATCATCATTTGGTGGCACTTGAGTAAATATTGTTTCCATAGTCGGGTTAAAATATAAGGCATAGAATGTTCAAATTTCCTCCATAATATATGGCTTAACTATATACCCTTTCATAGATGAAATATTTTTCACTTTTTTTGAGAAGATGTAAGAACCTAACATACTTAATAAAGGCCAATTTTAGGATTTCATTAATTAGATGAAAATTATGTCATACATCGATCTACATTCTTAATTATATAACTTTCGAAAAGATACATCCATCAATAATTGTAGACACTTAATTTTGTCCGGGCCCTTTCCTCGATAATCCAAAAATATTCGAGACTAATAATTAGGTAATCATCCTAGCAGGGGTTGACTTCTCCAAGTGGACTAGGTGTTTTCAAGAGCTATCTGATCATATCTAAATGACCACTCATGCACATGATAGAAAAATCACCATTTTTTGGGTCGTAGAGAGCTAATATCGAATAAAAAGAGATGGATATTATGGTAAAAAATTAATATTTAAATTTATTATTTTAAAATTTTGAAATTCATTTCTACATATGATACTATGGTCAAATTTCTTATTTTTAAACAATTTTTTAGATTTTTAATAAAATATAAGGAGTCAACCATTATAGATTTTTACAGATATCCGTGTACTATTTATGCCAGTACTTATTCAAAAAATAAAAAATATTCAAGAAAAAATCTTTGTCGCCATTTTATATCACGAGGGGTCAAGTTGTAAGAATTATTTATTAAATTTGAATTTTTCACAATATTGCGAGTGCCATGCTCACAAAATTTTTTTGATAAAATTTGTTTTGGATTTTATATTTTTATCTTTATTATTTTATAAATTAATATTTTGAATAATATGTTGAATTTAACTAATTTTTATAAATTTGAATGTATTTTTGAAATTTTCTCAGTTTCAAAATACAAACTTTTTCTTATTTGTAAAATTTTTTAGAGTTTAAAGTATTAATATTTTTTTTTACATATTTCAATAAAATAGCATAGATTTAACTTTTTGGAATTCCAATTCATTTTTATGAAATATAATTTTGATCTGTAAGAATTTTTGCTCGTAAATTTTTATGAGTTTGAAAATTTTAATTAACCTTTTCTCTCCCCAAAAAATTATTTTTTGGGTCAAAAACTTTTATTTGGATATTTAAATGGACTTATCACTTGATTAAATTCTTGATTGAATTTATCATGTAAAATTTTATTTCTTGAACATATAATTTTTAATTTATTACAATTTAATCCATATAATTCAATTTTTATCCACTTAGGATTTTTATCTTAATCATTATTAAACCTAGGGATAGATTATATGAGTCATATATGATGACTAATGCTAAAAGACAAAACTAATTAATTAATCGCTATCTTAAACTAAAATATCCAGTTAAATGGATAAAACAAAAAATAATAAATAAAAAATATAATGAACTCCGGCCAAGGGATTTTTCCCCTATAAAGGATGCTTCATGATTAAAACCTTAGCCATCCATAACAAAAAACACTAAAAACACCTTAGATTTCTTAAGTTTCAAAGCTTTTTACGGTATTTTCACTTATAAAAGCTCTAATTTTGTTCATTTCTTGCATCACTCTTTCTTTTAGTAAGCCCACTGATTGCTTGAACTTATGGAATTTGATCCATGATTAAAGGCCATATATGAAGGCCTTGATCAAAGTTTCTTGATTTATTTGTTATATTTAATTTTTATTGGCAATAATTTGATTTTTATCATGAAAATGCATGTTTTGTGGTGGAAATGATCTTATGATATTATATATAATTTTGGTGCTATTTTCCTTGGTATTTTCTTGTTGATTATTGATAAAGTTTGTGTATATGTTCATTTTATTGATTTTCATACATGTTGATGATGATGTGAGCGTAATATAAATTAAGATATATGATGATATTCATGGAGCCATGTTGAAAAATTTTTTTGGTTGTTTGATGTTGGCGAATATGTTTGTGATCTTTGGTGAAATTTTATTTCATGTTTTTTTACGAGATTTTGGACTAATTTATAAAGTTTAAAAATTGTAGGGGCTTAACAATAATTTTTAAAAAACTTAAAATGCCTTGGAAAGTTATTTCCATGCTATACTGATTTTAACAAGGGTTTATTTGTGATTTTTTTTATTTATAGGCTATTTTGTAACTATAAAAAACAGAAAGACTAAATTACAAAAATCGAAAAAAATTTCTTAAGCCTTCCAAGCTTGGCTAAAACACTTATAGACCTTTAAAGGTGTTTTTCATGCATTTTAAGATGTTTGAACATATATTGCGCATTTTTACCCTTTCAGGGACTTTTTTATAATTTTAAAAAGTTTAAAGACTTGTTTGCAAAATTAAAAAGATTCTTCCAAGGCTATGGTTGTCTGTTTGAATGCTTTTAATGATATTTGGTATGTTTTACATGTTTATTTTAATGTGTTTGATTTTTGATTGTGTTTTATTTCACATAGGGACTATTTTGCAAAGTTAACAAAGTTTAGAGTTCAATAGGAAAACCTTGCATTTTTAGGGTTAAAACATCGTTTCTAACATTAAGTTACTCATTTAAGGTATTTTGGTCATTTAGGAACATTTTTAGCATTGTTGACCATTTATGGGTGAAAATATAATTTTGAGGAATTTAGGGGCCTAGCAATTTTGTATTTTAGGTCATATTTGCTATATAAGTTACCCATTTAGGATAAAATTTAATGTCAATCATTTTTAAGTCTTGTAGAGTCATCAGAATATTTCTATATCAAAGGTACATCTAGGGGTATTTTAGTAATTTATCTTAAAATCGAGTCTTTTGTGATCACCATAATACTTACATGTCGAAGGTGCATAATAGGGATAGGTTCATTTTTTTTATGATTATATCGAGTGCTTTAGAGTCACTGGGATGCTTTCATATCGAAGATAGACTTTAGGGACATTTTAGAAATTTATATTAGAACCAAGTCCTATGTGATCATCGGAATACTTATATGTCAAAGGTGCAAAGTAAGAATAAGCCATTTGTTTATGATATCATTGAGTCTTTTCGGTTACTGGGTGACTTTCATGTTGAAGGTATATGATAGGGACATTTTTGTAATTTACTTTAGAATTGAATCCTTTAGTGCTACTGGGATATTTTCATGTCGAAGGTATACTTTAAGGGACATTTTGGTCTCTTTGACCAAATCTGAGTCCTTAGAGTCTAGTTTTGTACTTTTCGTCGAAACTGGGTCTTAGGACAATTTTTATTATTTCTTGTAAAGCTGAAAGTTTTAACATTAAGGCAATGTCTCAGAATTAAAGTGGTATGCAAAATTTCTCTAAGCATATGGATGGGGTTTCACTAATTATTTTAATATCAAGATATCCTTTTAAAAACGAGAAAATTTGAATTTTATAAATTCATAAAAATAAAACCTTTTGTATTCCTCCGATCCTTCGGTGGGTGCAAAAAATATTCCTCCGAGCCTTCGGTAGGATGTGAAGGATTTGATTTTTTAAAACCTTTTGTATTCCTATGACTCTTTGGTGGAGTGCGAAAGATTGTGGTAAAACCTTTTTGTGTTCCTTCAATGGGGCGTGAAAGATATTTTGAT
The DNA here is from genome assembly GCA_038381775.1 of Adansonia rubrostipa. Taxonomy (NCBI): domain Eukaryota; kingdom Viridiplantae; phylum Streptophyta; class Magnoliopsida; order Malvales; family Malvaceae; genus Adansonia; species Adansonia rubrostipa. The sequence continues at coordinate 6,177,535 of JBBYHM010000015.1, forward strand.
TTTCAAAAAATATTGAAAACTTGATTTTCTCAAATGGAATAATAAATTAGTTCTATACAATTTTATTTTGCTATACGAAAGTTATAATTAAATGCCAAATTTTGAAACTAAATAAAAATCAAAATTTAAATTCACACGTGATTAATAAGGTACCGAATATCAGACACTATGGGAAGGATCGATCTTTACTCAAGATTATAACTAAGTCTTGGATCTTTCACGTGATTTCTGGTATGAACACAGACTTTAAAATTTGTTTTTAAGGGTTTCATAACCCTAAAAATATAAACTTCGATAGGTGACCAATCTTAACTAGCCAAAATAGATTGGTGGAGACTCTAAAATAAATGATCATTTTATAATGATTATTTAAGGTTAAGTCAAGTGAGTGATTTACCTCGACGACTCTGTCTTCGAAAATAAGAAGAAATGATAATGGCATAGCCCTACAAAGTAAAAAATGATGATATATAGATATACATAGGAACGAAGGGTACACCTGCCTTTTAAGTTAAGCTGGATAAGATTCGTATCTAGGCCACATTGCAATAATAATGGACAAGTCTGTCTACTTTTGCCTCATATGGTAAATGAAAAACTAGATGATCCATTGAATCACACAATGAGGGAGGAAAGACTTTTTCCAACTTGCAAATGGTTTCAACAGTATTTGTGTCCTATGTCTCCATCTATTTCACATGAATTTTAGTTAAGCATAAATCTCTGAGGAAATTACTTAGCTCTATAATTGCATACCATATTGTGTTTAGAACTAAATCACAAAATGCAATTGGAAGCAATCGTTGCATAAAATTATGAAATGATGTGAAGATAATCTTTTGGCTTTTTAAGTACAGGTTTAGAAAAAAAATTAGAGTCTGCAAAGGTTCCCTAGAAGCATTAGCGCTGTGGGAAAATGAAATGTTTGCAAAAGTAGATCTTTTTGTTACCTTTTAAGTCCTGTAAATATGGTTTTGTACGCCAACAATGAACAAATCAAAAAGTTTTGGTTTATGAAACAATAGTGTTGAATTGTGACTTAAATTCCTCGGATTCTTGGCCCTATAAGAATTTCCATGTCTAATACTCAGCCAATTGCTTGGCACCCAATTTGTTCCATTAAATGCTGCTCATCCATCCATCCATTCATTCATTCATTCATTTATTCATTCATATATTAGTTTTTCACTTATCAATGTCTATACGATATCGTTCATTTATTCACTAATTCACATTTTAATTTTCCATTCATTGATGTCTGTGTAGGAATAATGATAAAGATTAATAGTGACAAGACACATATATATTCATACAAAATGATTTGTTATTCTTTTATTATAAGGTGAAATAACACAAAGCGATAAATGGAAGATATCACAAAAATGGGAAGAAATACAAGCACAAATTGCAAGTTTGAATGAGCTAGTCAAGATAAAGTAGCTAGTTCATCAATAACAAGAAAATGCTATTGATACTCCCGCTGGGACATCCGGGGGGTGCAAGTTCAAGAACTATCTAATAATGTGCAAGATGCACAGCTAATAGATACATAGAATGTACAACAAAATGTACCTATAGCTAATTCACATCAGCTATTAATATTAATCCTGATATCCTCGCACATGGGCTAGATGCAAAAACTGTCACTGCACAAAAATAGTTGGTGCTTTCTAACTTGGATAAAAAGTAAGGGCATAAGTAAAAAGGCAAAGAGATAGCTGGTGTAAAAATTGAAAAAGCAAAGCTACAGCTTATGGAAAGAAAGCTCAAGGCCATGGAAGATGCTAAACCCTATAGCTAGGTCGATATGGATGATATCAATCCAAAGCCAGATTTGATTATTCCACTAAAGTTTAAAATTTTGAAATTCAAAAAGTATGGCAAGTTCAGCTACCCCAAGGCACATTTAATGACATATTACCGTAAAATGGTTGGTATACTGAAGGTGAGTAATTGGTTGTCCACATTTTCCCTAAAAGCTTGACTGAGGTAGCTCTGGAATGGTATTTCCATTTAAAGAAAGGCTAGATGAGTACATAGAGGGATTTGACTCAAGCATTTTTACGATAGTATGAGCATATGTTGGAAATGGCCTCCGATCGAGGAACCTTCCAAAATATAAGAAAGAATCCTAATGAGAGCTTTAGAGAATATGCCTTTAGATGGACAGATATAGCTTTGAGCGTCCAACCACCTCTCATTAATAGGGAAATGCATGCCCATTTCATGGATACTTTGCTACCTCTATACTATGACAAATTGATTGAAAATGTTTTCCCTAATTTTGTAGATATTTTGTTTGCCTTAAAAAGAATTGAACATGGTATAAAAACTGGAAGGATCATGGATACTAGTAAGGTGGCATATGTGAGATGAGAAAATGACCCTATTATAAATACCAATAAGTCATGGCCAATGAAAGATGGAATCATATAGTAAGTCGAGAAAGTAAGGAAATCCATTTGAACTGTGTTCTAACCCTTAGCCTTTCATCACTCAACAATTTTAGCAGGTCTTGTACAACGTAGCTCTTTATGCAAAATTTTTTGACCTGAAGTTCTAAAAGGCAAAGAGACCCAAGAGATGATTTAGGTGTTTCTTAGAAGCATAAAAGAAAAAGGATGAAGGTGTATCATGCCCTACTGATTTTCTAGATAAACTCTTTTCTTGGCTCATGCAGGATCTGATGATCTCCACTATCCCAGCAAGGCCTAGAAGACCTCTTTACCTGAAATGGTATAATCTAAATGTAAGATATGAGTACTAATAAAGGGTGGAAGGCCATTCCATGGAGAACTATAGTGTGTTTAAGAACAAAGTACAAGCTCTTAGGAATGTTAACCTAACAAAATTCCAGGAGTTGATAAATGCCTATTAAGGATGATTGGTTTGAGGATCATTGACCTTATGGTAGTAGGCCAAAAAGGGGTAGTTTCTATCCTGGTTTTAAAATTTTGTAACCCTCTTTTTAAACTCTATGAATTTTGAAATAAATTTTAGTTTATAAATATTGTACATTTTATCATAGGCCATGAATTTTGTTAATGCTGATTTTTAATATCTTGGATAATAATAACAGTATAGAAAATTTTTCTTTGATAGATGATCACCATTAAGTTGAACATTTTTACAAAGGTCCCTCAATTCCATTTATATGATTATCCTAGATATTCAATCATAGACTTTTCACAACCATATACCTTTCACATCTAAATGTTCTTTTCTATGGCTTCCTTAAAAGTCAAACAAATAGGTTATGCTTCTAAAATATTTAGATATTGATAGTTTGATATATATTAAAATAATGATACTAATTGCAAGATCCTTCATTTAGAAAACCTTTTTCCCATAATTTTCATAACACTTTTTCAAATCCTTACCTTAGGAAGAATTAAAGTAAACATGAGCCAAGAATCTGCCTTTTCCTTTAAACAAAACCTTTAAAATCCGATGCCTAATACATGTGTCATGAAATTCAAAGTTTTCCCATGTCAATTTGATTTCTTTCTAAAGGCTTATTACAGCTCAGATGAAATTGTGTCATTTGATCTTTATCTTGCTCTTATTCTTAGTAATGGACAAAGAAGGGTTGCTTTAGACACCTAGTATTATCCGGGCCCATGTTTTTAGTAGTCTAATTTATCTGAAACCTAGAATATTACTGCTGCCCTGATAAAGGTTGACCTCTATTGGGTAGTTTGCATATTTTTGTAATTTATTTTGTCGCACATAGATGGTCATATTAATACGTGATAGAAAAAGTGTAATTTGAAGACTGATCTAGGATAAAAGGACAAATATTCAAAAGGAAAATTTTGCTTTCAAATATTATTTTATTAAATTTTAAAAATCATTCCTGCAGATGATATCATGGTCAAAATTTTCATAAATCAAATTTTCATTTTGATGAATTTTTTGAGATTTTTTGTAAAAACTCAAAAAATTGCTTGTCATATATTTATGCTAATATGCATTCCAAAAATAAAAAATATTGAAAAAAAATTTATACTGGCATTTTATATGGCAAGGTGTCAAGTTGTCAATTTTACCAATTATTTTTGAAGTTTTCATAGTATCGTGAATATTTCACTCAGGAATATTTTATTAGTAAAGATTTATGCTGGGTTTTGGATTTTTACCTTTACAATTTTTTTTTAATTTTAATGAATATTTTGGATAATATGTTGTATTTAACTCATTTTATAAGTTTCAATGTATTTTTCTTTAATTTTTTCTCAGTTCCAAAATACGAGCTCTCTTTTATCTGTAAAAATTTTGGTAGAATTTTCTCAAGTTTTAAACTTTAAAATTCTTTAAATATTCTCATTAAATCATCATAAAATCAGTTTTGAAAAATTCCAATATATTTTACAGATTTTTTTCATTTTAAAAATATAAAGTTTTTTGCTCTGTATTTTTTGGGGGGGTATTTTTCGAGTTTATAATTTGCAAAATTAATCAAATTTTTTTATTAACTTTATATTATATCAGTTTTTGAAAATTCAATTAATTTTATGGGTTTTGAATTATATATATATATATATCAAATTTTCTTCGTAAGGATTTCTCTCATAAAATTTTACGAGTTCGGGTATTAATCATCCAATTGGATGATTTTATCTTGATCATCATTAGAGAGGTTTTTGATGTGATAATTAGTACATATCTATTTAATGCTAATTACAACTCCCCATAATTTCATTTATTAAAAAGCAAATCAAAAGAAAAAAATGCTTGCTCATTCAACCAAGCTGATTTTCAGCTAAATATTGGCTGATTCTCCCCTTTATAAATAGGGGGAGAAAGCTTCAAGAGATGGGTATTGGTTCTCCAAGCAAAAAACGCTAGTTTCTTCTTAAGTTTTAAAGTTGTAAGGTAGATTTCTTTCTAAAATTTCTAGTTTTTGTTCATTTCCTTCGTTTTGGTTAGCCAAAATCATGTTTTAGCTCATGAACTTTGGTTTATGTTAAAAGGCAAACATGATGGTCATGATCCATTTTTTTAATAGTTATATTTAATTTTTCTTACTAATAACTTGTTTTTCTTACATCTCTATGTTGTTATTGGTGTGTTGATGTTGTTGTGAATATGGTGTTAGTTTTAGCATATGTATATATGATCATATGGATTATATTTTCCATGGTACTTTCCTGGTAATATGCTAGAAAAACTTATTTATATGTATGTGCTTTATGATTTCTTATGTGATGGTATTGATTATGCTTAATAAAGCTTGAATATGTAAATCTCGAAGTTAGAAAAAAACTTTTTGATGGAATACGCATGTTGGCCGAATCTATGTGCATGTATGTATGATGACTTCTTTATTCGTTTTATTTTTATTTTTATGGCTATTCAAAAAATATAAAGTCTAGAGACTAATTTGTAAAAAATGAAAAATAAAAATTTTTGTTTAGCCCCTATACGCTTGGCTAAAGCACACATGCACCTTTAGGAGTTTATTTTATGCATTTTATCAAGTAGAAATAATTTTTTTGATTTTGGGGTCTTTTTATAATTTTAAAAATTTTAGGGACTTTTGTGTAAATATTGAAAATTTTATTTTAGGGTCAAAAGAAGGTGGCTAAACATTGATTATAAATTTTATGTGATTATTTTATTTTACTTGATGCTTGATTTTATTATTTAATTATGTAGGTCTAATTTTCAAATTTAGAAAACTTTGGGACCTTCAAGAAAATCTAGCATTTTAGTTCAAAATGGTCATCCATAACATAAAATCATTCATTTAGAATATTTTAGAATAATTTTTAGCATTTTACTTTTCATGTGATAGAGTGTTAAAAATATTAAAACTTTTCGTATTATCAATTCTCTGTTAGGGTACGAAATGCAATTTTTAAAAAATTTAAAGTCTTAATTGCATTTTTACATTTTTTAATTGTATATTTGCATTTTAGGTTACTTTAAGATCTAAATTATGAGTTTTAAAAAATACTTTTAGCATTTTTAACCAATTTGGGACTAATATGTAATGGTGAGAAATTTAGGGACCCATTAGCAATTTTGGTGCTTTAAGTCATATTTGTCATCTAAATTACCTATTAGGGGTAAAAATCATCCTTACTTATCTTTTCATGTCCTTTAGGATTGTCAGAATACTTTTACATCGAAGGTATATCCTAGCGGCATTTTGGTAATTTTACTAGAATTGAGTCTGACATAGTCACCAAGATGCTTTTATGCCAAAGGTGTATATTTAAGATATGTTCATCTTTCTATGATAATTTTTGAGTCCTTTAGGGTTACTGGGGTACTTTTATGTTGAAGGTATTACCCAAAGGCATTTCAGTAATTTTGCATTAGAACCAAGTCATATGTAATTACTGGGATACTTGCATGTCAAAGGTGCATATTAGGGATATGTTTGTCCTTTTAGAGTATTTCTGGGTCTTAGGATACACTATTATTATTTTTAATAAAATAAATTTTTTTTTTAAATTAAGGCAATGTCTCCGAGTTAAAGTAGTATGTGAAATTTCTCCTAGAATAAGAGAGGGGTTCAATAGATTATTTTAATAATAAGATATAATTTTCAAAGTGAAAATTGAGACTTCTATAAATTTTGAAAAAATAAAATCTTTCACATTCCTCCGATCCTCCAACGAGGAGTAAAAGATATTTTGATTTTTAAAAACTTTTATGTTCTACTAGTCCTCCAATAGGGTACGTAAGAGATTTTGATTCTAAAAAATTTCAAAAACCTGATTTTCCTGATATTAAATAATAAACTGATTTCATAAAATATTATTTTGGGAATAACAATTAAATGCCATATGTTGAAAACGAATAAAAATCAAAATTCAAGTTAACATGTGATTAATAAGATACTGATTTCCAGGCATCATGAAAAGGTCGATCCTTACTTGTGATTGTAACCAACTCTCGGACCCTCCTATATGATCTCTGGTATGATCATAGACCTTGGAGTTATTTTTCTAGGGTTTCGTAACCCTCAAAATACAAACTCTGATAGATGACCAATCTCACCTAGCCCAAATAGATTGGTGGCAACTCCAAGCTAAGTAAGAGATCCACTCAACCACCAAGTCCCTAGAGATGAGAAAATATTAATAATGATATGATCTATAGAATTAGGATAATATGGAATAGAGATATATCAATAAATATAAAGAATGAGGGCCCTTTGAGTCGAGCTTGGTCAGGATTCATATCCTAGCCACGTTGTGACATATTCCCTACCAATTTGTCATAGTAAGAAGGCGTAATGTATTAATGAATAGCATGATGGTTTTTTTTTTTCGTTAGTGAGGGTTGAACCTAAAACGCTATATCCCTCCATCATTAGGCATACTCCTTAAAATACAGTGGTCTTCTTTTCCATGTTTTGAAGGGTAGGTTATCCTGTAACCAATTAGCCATATGCTTGTACTACTGTAGGAAGGCATTGGCCAAATCTATCCAACATTGAATCTGATTATGATTCAAGTCATTATACCATCTTAATATCGACCTTGACAGGCTCTTTCAGAGGCAATGGATAAGAAGCTTGTCATTTTGTGCGTGTCTGACCATTTTTTGGATCAAAATCTTAATATGAGCTTAAGGCAATAAGGTGCCTTCGTACTTTTTGAATTCGAGCATCTTGAACTTCAATATGATGACCAAGTCCAAAACCAAATTGAGGTCTTCTACATCGACACTGCTATAGAGCTTAACCTTTTTTATGGCTTTAAGCCTTCTTTCAAAAAGCTGTAATTTTTCTTTTTTAGCCTTGGTTTTGGTCTATTTCTTATTTTTAGCTTAATTTTTTCTTCTTTGTCAAGACTAGGGATTGTCAAGTCTTCTTTCGCGATGACTATTGTTATATCTGCTCTTTGTAAGAGGTTATTGAGGTTAAAATGGATTGTCAATGCTGGATCATTTATAGGCATGTTTTGAGCATTCATTGGTTAAGTATTTTTAGCATTCGCTGTCTGTGTGTTTTAAGGACTTACTAGTTTTGTGTTTTGGATATCTGATAGTTGTATGTTTCGGCTATTCATCGATTGCTTTTCAACTTGCACTATTTTGAATCCTTCGATAGAAACATTGATAATATTTTTAGGGTTTTGGTAGATAGTTTCCATTACCATGAGTACTTCATTAACCTTGCAATTTGCACTAAAATTTTCTCCTATCCTCATGATGGGTCACTTCTAACCTCTCTAGCCTTGTTAGGTGTTCTTCTACTATCCTTCTTTCTCTATACCATGTGTTAAATCAGTGCGTTGGTGGTTGCTCTATTAGTTTCCTTGGATTTGCAATATTGTAACCTTAAATTCCAAGTTTCGTCGAGTTAAGTTATGAATTAGTAATATTAATGAATGTGTAAATATGTATGTATGTGTATATGTATGTATATGTGATACGTAAAATGAATTCACATATAAATAACATGTCATGCATTTGTAGGAATGTTTGTTTTAACAAAAGGCTCTAAACTCAAAATTTTTCATTAGCTTTGGAAAGAACTATATATCGCTGATCATATAGGAGTTACATCCAATGAAGCACCTAACTTGCTTGTAATGTTTCCAAGCTTTTTTTAAAAAGTCAAGTACAAAATGTCTATATTCCCCTATGAGATTGATCTATCTTTTCAGGACCTTGATTCTCTTCACCATTTTCCTTGCTTCGATCATGGCTGACTGGATTTGTTCAATAAGGTGCTCAATGTACATTTGACATCCTATACAGCAGGCTTTCCACCTCTTGCTTTTGTTCGTGGCCCTCCATAAATCTTCCTTCAAGTTGGCCTTCATTTCTTGATAAGCTTGCATCCACACATGGAAGTTTTCCCTTGTTGATGTAACTCTCGTCCTATATCCTGAATAGTTGCCCAAAGGGCTTCCCTTTCTTCTAGCAAGTAGGATGCTCTAACTTGTTCTTCTCCTAAGGCAATTTGGAGTTGCTCATATTCTTCGATGGATTTTTTTAATTAGGCTCAAATGTCAGCATGTTTTTCCTTTTTCATTTAAAGGCCACTCCCTTTCTTCTCCCTCTACAACTTTGGCTTTTCACAAGTCTACTTCATGATAGAGTTTCTTCATCTCCTCGACTATTTGACTTGAAGACCCATTTAAGCTCTACGATAACTTAGGAAACTTCATTTTCTTATTTTGTTCAATCAATCCTTTTTCATCTATTCATATCCTTTTTTCATTGCCTTATGTTTCCTTTCGAAGGTCTTAAGGTCTATGTTCAGGAAAATGACTTGTTCTTGGGGTGCTCGATTTTCATCATGCATCTTTTTTAAATTTCTTTCAAATTTAGCCCACACTAGATTGATCCATCATGGAGGGCATGGGAATTTTAGGCTAAATGGCTATTAGTGGAATTGTCCTATCTAAAGTGACAAGTATCCCACCCTCTACTCCTTTTCCATGCTTTATATCCTAGAGTCATTTTGTTCGAATAATTTTCTAATCTAGACTTAAACTTTTCTATCCACATTGATGCACCCAAAATCAAATTGCCTCTATATCTCTCTCCCACATATTGCACATCTAAAGTCGATAATAGTTAGTCATTTGAATGAATTGTTCAGAGCTAAATTATCATCAAACTAAGAATGGGGCATAATTAATTGTTCTCCATAGCTCTATCAATGGAATGAATTTTTATCACCACATCAGTAAAGCATGGACTTAGTTACAAATAATGGCACCTTCAAAGTTACATCATTCACTATCAGAACATTAAGAGCTTTGACCTATTGATCCTTTGTCGCTAGCTCAAGCCATCTCTTTACTAAGAATTCCTGAGAGAAATGAAACCAATGAAACATGACTTAATTGATTTCTTTTTTCCTCCTAAAAAGTGTCTTCTGGCATACATATATAATAACTGCAAGCACCCGTGGAATCTTCTGCCATTATCTTTCAACACCAATTCAAAAATCTGATTGTTTCCATAGGAATAACTGGTACTAGGTGAGCACCTTTACTTATTTGTAGAAGAAGTCGAACAACACTATTTCAACATGCCCTAAGGTTTTGGAAAACAAGACTAACCCATAAATAGCAAAGATTAAAACATCTATTCCCTTTCTTTTGGATATCTAATTTTTCCAATAGTTGTTTCCCTTCTATAACCTTGGCCTAACTGCTATTACACCCAAATGGCTTACACTTTTTATAATATACCCATCCTAGCTTAATCATCTCCATCCCTAGCAAAGCCTAATATTCTTCTATTGTTAGCATCAAATTCTCCTTGTTGAAGGTAAAGCATATATAGGAAGGATCCCAAAACTCTATGATAGCTCGTATCATGGGTTCTTCTACTTGCAACAAAAGTAAAAGGGGTAAATAGCTATACTTCTAAGTAAATTGATTCTTCTTTTGATCGGGCCAATGATTCCTTATATCAATTAGACTAGTTAAATCATTGTACAGTAAATCTAAGTAGGAAATTATGGGCAACATTCAAAAGAAGTCTCTCGATAAATAGTCCCTATGATTGATTTGTTCATTTTCTACATACTGACAAACCTTTTGATACTCATTATAGAAGATCTGTGTAGGTTTTGCCATTTGTGCTAGAAAATTAACCTAATTGGTGTACATATTTTAAGGCAAACATTCCTAAATGAGATGATGCATGAAAAGAAAAAGGAAAAACAATACAAGTTAGTAATCTTATTATGAAAATAAATCACATAAAATCATTAAAAAATTAAACATATATGTACAAGACATTAGATAAATAAAACATGATGAAAATAAATAAACAAGAAATAAACTAGAATATAAATAGAAGGTTGGAAGCGTTATTTTGTATGTCTTAAATTATAGTGAACCTTAAGATAGGGCATGGCTTTACCTTGGTGAGGCTCCTAAGGCTTATTATATGAAGGTCCGGTTATAACTTCTAAATAAGTTCTCGAATAGGTCCTTTAATCTGGAAAGAACTAATAAGGCACCTCGACCCTTACCATTACGGGTATCAGTGGAGTAGGTTTGATCTGAGTGGGAGTATGTTCTAGGCCTATGCAAGTATTAACACCCTTCTAATGCTTAGGTTTCTCACTTGGCCTATGCAAAGCATAACCTCATAAGGGCGAAGCTATTTTACCCCTTCCTAAATTAGCTTGATACCCATGAATTAGCCTATGAAATGCACGTAAGTAGTGTCTGTGAAGGAAAGAACAAATCTTTTTACTATTATACGTTAAAATATAAACTCTCTATCCTATACCTCTAAAAAAACATGAAAAGCAAAAATTGTTAGTAAAAAATGCTCTACTAGAATTTTTATTTAAATCAAAAAATAAAAATTTTTTGCAATACTAGGAATTATAAATAAACACCGATTGAAATTGAATTAGTCCAAGATTTACTTAATGCATTAAATTTAGGCCTGACTTGCTAGCTATTCCTCAGTAGAGTCACCAAGCTATAGCAATGTGGCCAGGAAGCGAATCCTAGCTTCCTAGACTTAAAAAACAAGTGCATCACTCGTTTCTTTTATTCTCTTTTTTATTCGTGTTTGGGAATGAGTTGTTGAGATAAATCACTCATTTGACTTAAGCTCAAATAGTCGTTATAAAATGACCATTTGTCTTGGAGTTGCCACCAATCTATTTTAGCTAGGTGAGATTGGTCACCTAGCAAAGTTCGTATTTTGAGGGTAACAAAATTGATCGAAAATAAACTTTGAGGTCCATGTTAACACCAAAGATCACATGAAAGGGTTCGAAAGTCGGTTAACATCATGAGTAAAGATCGATCCCTCTTATAAGGCCTGAAAATCGATACCTCTTATTGCGTGTCAAATTAAATCTTATTCTTTGTTTAGTTTTGATATATGATATTTCATTATAATTCTTGTATTTCAAATAAAATTTCCTAAACTAAATTTATTGTTCCATTTGAAAAAATTAGGTTTCTAATTTTTAAAGTCAAAATGTCTTTCATAACCCACTGGATGAAACTGGAGAAACATCGAGTTTTATTTTACACAATTCGAAACATCCCGATGTTACTGGTTAAAAAGGATATCTCGTTATTCAAATAATCCATTGAACCCTTCCATATGTTGACAGACATCCCAAATACTACTTTAACTCGAGGACATTGCCTTGATTTTCAAAAATTTTAGTTCTATCAAAAATTATCCAAACTCATCCTAAGACCTGGTTTCGAAGAAAAATACAAAACTTAGAATTAGAAGACTTGGACTTCGTCGAAGAGATTAAAATGTTCCCTCAAGTGCACCTTTGACATGAAAATATCACGATGACCCTAGAGGACTCAGTTTTTATGATAAATTACTAAAATGTTCCTAAGATATACCTTCAACATGAATGTATCTCGATTACCCTAAAGGACTCGATAACATTATGAAATGACCAACCTATCCTTAAAGTACACCTTTGACATGAAAGCTTTCCAATGACCCTAAAAGACTTGATAACATCTTGAAATGACCAACCTATCCTTAAAATGCACTTTTGACATAAAAGTATCTCGGTGACTCTAAAGGACTCGGTTCTTAGGTAAATTACTAAAATATCCCTAAAAGTATACCTTCGATATAAAAATATCTCGATTACCCTAAAAGACTCAGTAATGATGTGGAATGATGATTGTACCCTAAATAGGTAACTTGGACAGCAAAGGTGACCTAAATTGCAAGAATTGCTAATAGGTCCTTAATTTTATCATAATTACATTATGGCCCTAAAGTGGCTAAAAATGCTTGAAATGTTCTTAAAATGTCTAAAATACCCTAAATGTGTAATTGAATATTGAAATGACTCACATAACCCTAAATTGTAGAGCTTACAAAATGGACTCCACACTATCCTAATTTTTCAATTTAATCTCTACATGACTTAAAATTACAAACAAACATCAAGCATGTCAAAAACAACTCGAAAATTTCACGTCAATGTCTTAAAACCATTTAGCCAAGCACCTTTGGTCTTAAAACAACTTTTTTCAATTTTACAAGTAAGTTTCAAAACTTTCTAAAATGATGAAATGATCCTTAAAAGACTAAAAATGTATGAATACACTTAAACATGTTAAAAATGCATGAACACACCCTAAAGGATTAGAAAAGCAATCGGCCAAGAATGGATGACCTTGAAATAATTTTTTGCAATTTTACAATTTAGCCTTCATTTTTTAAAAATTATTAAATGGCTTAAAAAAATAAAAACTTCACCAAATGATCTTTATAAGATTTGGTCAAGCTTGGAAGTACCCATCTAAGGCTTTAAAAATTTTGAGAAAATTATTCTAAAGGCCCCATACCTTCCAAATATCTCAAAATGGTCCTAAATGTCATTAAAATAAAAATGAAAATTTTACCAATGGCCATTTTCCTGTTTGGCCACTATTAAAAACACCCAAAAAATTCTTTTTAAAATCCCTACATGCATGGCAAAATTAACATATATCCAAGCCACTACCAAACTTAAATTATCACCAATATGCGTGAAATCATAAAACAAAAAAGAACATATGAGCATACATTATGAGAAATTTGCATGAAAATACCAAGGAAAATAGAACAAAAACAATATGAAGATTTTATTATACTAAAGCGAAAATTATTTCCATAAAACATGATTTTAACCATAACTAAATCATTATTGAAGAACATATGAATAAATAATCATTAGACATGGATTAATAATCCGTGAACACAAATAATCACCAAGCTTACCCAAAGGAAAGAAAAATGAAAGGAAAATGGAAAGGTAAAATTTTTCTAAGTAAAACCACCATTTTAAGCTTGAAAAACTTAAAAAAACTTTAAGAATTCTTAAGAAAAAACCAACTTTTTTAAAGAAAACTTTAAAGCCCTCAAATGAAACATCTTCCCTTTACTTATAGAGAGAGGATTTGGCCAAGGGAGGGAAATCCTCCCTTAGCCAAATTTCCCCTTTCTTTTTTTTTTCGTTTTTTTCCCATGCATTTTAGTCAATTTTGGTTGCTTGATAGGTGGAATTTATTTAATGCTTGGACATAATTTCTTGATTTTGTCATAATCCACCATGCATTAGTCAAACATTTTGTAAGCTAGTTGTTTAGTTTTCATGGTGAATAAATGCCTAACATTATGGCATAGTTAAATGAAACTATATCATTTAAAAGAAAATTCAATTCTAACAAAATTGTTTTTTATGCAACTAAATTAGTAAATTATAAAAATAAAAATTATGTTCAAGAAAAAGTTAATTTAAATTTACATGCATAAAAAATGTTTTGGAAGTGAAAAAATAAATAAAATCAAAATGCAAAAACCTTAATTGGAAATTCCATGAACAATAAATTGAAAGGATTAAATCGTAACAAATAAAAATTGAAGTGCTCAAGAAATAAAATTAAATTTCACATGATAAATTCTGTTAAGAATTAAATCAAGTAGGAAATCCAATTAAAAATCTATAGAGAAATCTTTAAACCAAAAAAACTATTGTGAAAATATAAAGAAATTTATTAAAGAAAAGAAAAACGAAAAGAATTAGTGTGCTTTGTTGGAAAATCAAAAGAAGTTTGTGGGGCTTTTTGGAAAAACCAAATAGGTTTTTTGGGCTTATTGGAAAATCCAAATGGGCTTATTGGGCTTGCTAGAAATTCCAAATGGGCTTGTTGGAAAATCCCAATGCACTCTAAAGCCCATTAAAATTAAAATTCTCTTAGCCCATAAAAAATAAGTAAATAAAATAAATAGTAATATATTTATCATGTGAAAGTTCAAATAAAATTTCCATGGGAAAATCCTAAGTGAATGAAATTAATCAACTATACCCTTTTATGGAAATTTGGAAGCAAAATGTTCAAAAATAAGAAAACTTTAAAATATAGGGGCCCAAAAATAGATTTGATATACTATGTGAAAACTTTCCTAGTATGGGAAAATAAAATTGATGGGAAGATTTTTGAAAGAAAGAAATGATATTCTACGTTAGGAAGTTTCTTATTTATTAGTAGAAAAATCATGGAATGGGAAATTCCATGTTTTAATCTTATTAAAATGCTTAAAAATATCCTAGCGTTGAATTCTAAAAAAATTATACATAAATTAGGAATTTTTGTGTGAAAAAGGACAATTAAAAATTTTCAAACTCGTAAAAATTTACGAGAAAGATCCTTACATAAGAAAATTCATATTTGCCATCTCAAACAAAGCTCATTGCTAACCTTTTTAATGTCTTTTTATTATTTTCGTTGGTATTGTCTGGCTATTCTAAATCTTTGAGGTACCTTCTGATGTCATTTTACCAACGGAAGCCATGTGCTTTTATCTTGACATTTTGACAATGCACGGGAGATTCATACAAACTCATTTGAATTGGGGTCATTTCTTTTCCTTTATTTACTTTAAACATCAAAGCAAGGGTAGCTAGAGCATTTGCCATTTGATTTTGATCTCAAGTTAAATGAATGAAGTCTACTTTCTCGAATTCTTCTAATAATTCTCAAATCAACTTATTATATTGCAATAGTCTTGAGTTTCAAGTTTCCCAGTCCTCATGCAATTGATAAATCACCAAAGCTGAATCCCCAAAGACTTTAAACATTCTGGCCTTTCTTTCAATGGCTGTGTGGAGTCCTATAACACAGGTCTTGTATTCTACCACATTACATCAAGGGATAATAGTTCCCTTCCTAGGATATCAAAATTGCCCCAATTCCATGACCCATAACATTTGAAGCTTCATCGAAATACATCTTCCATATCAATTTGTCAGGTTGCTCTCCCTCTTTTTCATTCAAGATATTCATCAAGTTTTTTTCAAGAAAATTAAAAATCAAAGGTTGATAATCATTAAGTGCTTGGCTTGCTAGGAATTCAGTAAAGGCATTTCCTTTTATGACCTCCTGATTCACGTAGATTATGTCGTATTCTAACAACAAGACCTATCATCTTTTTATCTGTCCTAATAGTGCTGATGCTTAAAGAAGTGCTTGATTGGGTTTATCTTCATAATTAGCCATATGGTGTGGTACAACATATATTGTTGAACTTACTGACTGTCCAAGCTAAAATGCAACATATCTTTTCTACTTGGGAGTAATATGCCTCTAATCCATGACTTTTTACTGAGGTAATAAATGGTTCTCTCTTTTTTTCTGGTTTCATCATGTTGCCCTAACATGCATCCTGTCGATTTTTCAAACATAATGAGGTGCAGTACAAGCGATTATCTCAAAATTGGTGGTAGTAAAACCAATGGATTCAATAAGTAATTCTTTACTTTCTTAAATCCCCTTTGACAATCTTCATCCCATTCTCTTTAATTTTGCTTTTGGAGTAGCCAAAAATTCATATCATATTTATCCATAAGCTAGGAAATGAAATAGGCAATGTAATTTTATCTTATGAGGAAACTTCTCATTTCTTTTTGTGGGTGTAGAAGTGGCAATTCCTTGAATGGCTTTAATTTTATCAGGTTCAACCTCAATCCCTTTTTTTACTTACTACAAAGCTTAAAACTTTCTTGATCTCAATCTAAAGGTACACTTTGTCGAGTTTAACTTCAATTGGTATTTTCTCATCTTTTTAAACAACTTCATAAATCTTTGACATGCCCCTTTTCTTGAGGTGATTTGGTGATCATATCATCCATGTATGCTTTGAATTTTTTATGCATCATGTCATGAAATAAGATGACCATTGCCTTTTGATATGTTGCCCTAGCATTTTTAACCCAAATGACATAACTTTATAAGAAAAGGCACACTGCATATTGACAAACATGGTTTTATCATGCCTTCTAGTGCCATTCTAATTTGGTTATGCCTTGAGAATCCATCCATGAAAGAGAACAGGTAGTTCTTCACAATGTTATCAACTAGAGTGTCAACGTAGTGAAAAGAGAAATTATCTTTCAAACATGCTTGATTCATATCTTGTAATCACTCACATCTTAATTTTTCCATCTTTCTTTAGAACTAGGATGATATTTGCAACCCACTCCAGATGTTCTGCCACCTCAAAAAACTTGATCTTGAATTATTTTTTCACATCCTCTTTAACTTTCAAAGTATTTTCAACTGCATTCTACTCAACTTTTGTTGAACTAGCTTGTATTTGAATCTCACTGGTAACTTATAGACCACAATCTCTGGATCTAGGCCCAACATATCTTGGAATGACCTTGCAATGATATCTCAAAAATCTTGGAGTAGACTTATTAACCTTTCTCTGGTAACAAGCCTGATAACGATCCTTATTCTATAACTCTTTTCTATCATTATCCCTTAAGTTTATAACCTTTGTGGTTTTTTTTGGGGGGCATTATTCCCTCATCCTCATGCTCAATTAATTTCAATAGATCAGGAGGCAAAGTGTAATCATTAACATCCTCTTTGAGATTAACCTCTTTTAAGCAAGTGGACTGTTCAAAATCATCTTCCAAATCTTATATGAGATTATCCATTTCTCTTCTATCAGGAAATCTATAAAGGTAGTGAAAAGGGAAGAATGGGTAAAAAAAGCACAACGTGATCTACGTTTGTGCATGTAAAAAGAAAAAGAGCATTGGTATGTATAAACACCTCATTTTGGCTAGATCAGTTTTTGGCATCCCAGGAGTTAGGTAAAAGATGATAAAATCAAAAAATAGAAATACAAGTTAGGGGATGACTAAGGGTCGCCATGTCGTTAGGCACTATTAGGCGACACGACACCAGGTGACAAATGTTTTTTTTAGAAGGTCTAAAATGGCCATAGGCCGTATTAGAAAAAAATCTAAAAATGAGGCATCAAAGGCTACTTTTCATGGTGTCACCAAGGTTATTCAAATGAAAACAAAAATAAATTTCCCATTGTTTGTGACCAAGTTAAGGTAAATCGGGAAGCCACAAATATGTACAAGTTATGTTGGGGCACAAATATTGCTATGAGGCCTTTGTAGTGTGAAACTTGAATTCTCACATGTAGTATCGATAAAAGAGGGTTTGGTATCAATACCCAAGGTGTGGTATCGATACCCGACATGTTTGTATCGATACAGACCATGGCAGTAGCTAAAGTTGTGATTTGTGGCAAAATGTATCGATATAGAAGCGTGAGTATTAATACAAATCCATGAAGTATCGATACAGGCCTCTAAGTCTCGAGATTGGAAACATTTTTTGCTTTTAGTATTGATACACAGCTCATTGTATCAATACTCAAGAGTACAAAGTACTTTATGTATCGATACAACATGTTTTTTATCGAGACACTAAGGCATTTTTGCCTAATTCGAGCCACTTTTTAGCCTTTGAAAACTTGATTTAAAAATGTTTTTACATCAAAGAACTATCATAAAACATTGCAAACCTCAACTATGGGTTCATGAATGGATTTAAACAAATTTTTGGAGCCTAAACAATTAATGACAAAGGTCATTTTCATAATATATATGTGTATAAGAGGGTGTGGTAGGCATATCTCCAGTTACAGGCTGTCATAACCTTCTGCCTCCTTACTCAACATGGTAGAACCAATAAGAAGACAGTCAACTGAGCATGGCAGTTGGAGATGTCCCCTAGTGCAGAAGGGAAAAATTAAAAGTGCATTTTGCATTGTCTTCTAAAAGCAGGGGTAGAGCATTGAAAAAAAGGAACTATCTCAGAAAAAAACTTTCAACCATAAAAAAAAGCTCTCCAGCAATCCCAAAAAACTCTTTATCTATTCCCATAAATCTTTCAGCAACTCTAGCTTCAAAAGTTTACCAAAAACATTGTTCCATTGCTTTTCACCTTCAAATAACCTCCATTCCTATAGCTCCCTAAAACCACCACCAGAACACCTTCAAAAACTCAACCTTTCACATATTTTTATCCTCAAAACACCCATTAGCAACCACATTACCAGGAAGCTTCTTTTTTTCAACCATTTCTTGCTAAACAATAGCAAAAAGAGGGAAGAGACTAAGCTTAAAGTTACTGCTTTAAAAAATAGGAAATTTTAAGCATTTGTTGGTATTTTTTTTGCCTTGTTCTAGATTTTTTTTGTTTTGATCATCCATTTCATTTTAGTAAGCCCTTTATGCTACCATGGCCCTCTTAATACTCCCATGCATCTTTGTTGCCTTGGTTGTGGCAGTCTTAGGATCTTGATGGCCTTCTTGACTCCATGATGTTGTGGGATATATAAACTCACCATGCTTCATTTTCATCATCATACAGCCTCTTCTCATGCACCTTTTACCATGTTCCTTCCATATTCACATGCCCATTTCATATTTAAATGGTCACCTTAATGTGTCTTAGTATGTTCAAATATTTTTCTTGTGTTTTAACAAGGCTTGTGAAATAAAAATGTTGTCTTGACAACTCTAACATACACTCCTTTGTATGAACATGTTTATATCATCCCCATGCACACTATTTGCCATATTCTTGCATCTATGTCAGCCATTTCCATGTCAAAATGTCATCTTTGCTTGTTTGCATGTTTAATCAATGTTTATCTTTGTATGTGTTGTATTTTGTTCATGATATCTCCATTAAAATGCTTACTTGTCTCTTACAAACTAATTTTTAGAAACTTCCCCAAGTTAAGTTTATGTTACCTTTAATAGATAAAAAGTAGCATGGACATGTTTTCATCGAATTGGTCTTTAATCTTGGGGGCAAATCAACATTTCAGATCTGGATTCATGGTGAAATAAGTTTATTTTTCAAAGAAAAAGGAAAATCCTTTTTAGTATTAACCTTGATCTTGAGCCTTGTGTTCCTTTTAGTGACATGGTCAACAGGTTATTCCACTATCCTAAGCTACTTCAGGATTATGGAATGAACTTGTGAAGCCTGTGTTACTTTTGTCATAGATGTTAAGACATTCTAGATCTAAGTGTATTTTTTAAAAAATAGAAATATCAAATAATATCCTTATTTTTGCTCTAGCAGCACTATAGTCCAAACTTGAAAAATAATTTTTGAATCACAAAGCATTTCCTTTGATTTCTAATATTTTTCCATTAAAGGGCATCGAATTAGCTTTCTAGTGGTGTGTTATTTGCCTTTAGATCATCTCGGATGAAGGAGTTATGATTTTTTGAACCTTTGTTGTCTGAAACCCTTGGAACCAGCACGTAACATTCTGTTTGGGCCATTATGGCCAACCAGAGGACTTACAGGAAATTTCCAAATATTTTTCTAAAAAGTTCATAAAATTCTCTCTCTAGAAAGGTATTATTTATGATCTAACGATCCCGGCTTAGAATGATTTTTCGAAATCCATCACACCCTTTTAATTGTACATGCTGCTGGCGCTGAGACGAACCTAACTTCAAAAATTAATTCCACCTAGAAAGTGATTTTCTAGAATTTTTGAAATATTTTTATGTTAAACCTTGTTGAGTTTCCTTTCCAACGGTGCCTCATTTACCCTCTGAAATCTTTGGATGCATAAGAAATAAAATCCATATATGGAGATGGCACTATATTGTCCCCTATTTTTAACCTAATTTTTGAATTCGCTTTTATCGAGGCATTCAGATGTCCCAAAAATGTACCCGATTGATTCCCCTAAAACATCGACCCTTTTTGACTTGGATCGAGATTAAAATATGAAAAATAGGATTTCATATTAAAATCTTCGCTAGTGGAGATACTCTAACTCTGTTATTCCAAAAGGGATACTCCAAATTAATTAAAAAATTTAAATTTTCTATTTGTTTTTAAATGTTTTCCTAACTTTGAGGATACTCCAACCCACAACTCAAAGGGGATTACTCCCACCCTTTTTTTCATTAAAAATTCAAAATTTCACTTTAATCTTAACTATATTCATAACTCTATTTTAGGGGATACTCTAACCCACCTCACCAAGAGGATACTCCAACCCTGCTTTTACCTCAAAAACTTAAAATTTTCTCTCTTTCGGATGCCTCAAACTTTTTTTTGATAAAAATGGTCTTTGTTCTTCAAATTGCCATTGAATTCAGATCGGTCTCTAAAATTATCATCCGGTTATTCTTCAATAATTGAAGGCAATTATGAGATACATTTCGAATGCCCCTCTTTTTTTATGTTCTTTTGTTTGTGATTGCTTATTTATGATATTATTATATTTCTTATCTTTTGCCTTACTAAATTGTTTCCTTTTATAATGTTATTATGAATTCATATTTAAAACTCATTTTCTAATGAAATTTATAGGCTATGTTTCATGCTGGTATCTCTCTAGTGCCAAATATGAAACATTCAATTTTTAAAATCTAATCCGGACATCGTTTTCATAAAAAAATCCCTATGTTCCTCACACCTCTGAGACACATAGGTGATCTAATTTTCCTTAATAAAAGAAAACCTTAGGTTCATATTTTTCAAAACTTAATATAATCCTTAAAGGGGATTATATCTAAATAGGGACCAAATGGAACCGATTTAACCGAGACCAAAGTGAGATATAATTAGCAGGTACCAATTTCAGGCGTCGTGGGATGCTATTCCCTCCCTGCGCGTAACCAACTCTTGAGCCCAACCAATGA
Source organism: Adansonia rubrostipa (assembly GCA_038381775.1). Taxonomy (NCBI): domain Eukaryota; kingdom Viridiplantae; phylum Streptophyta; class Magnoliopsida; order Malvales; family Malvaceae; genus Adansonia; species Adansonia rubrostipa. The sequence goes on from JBBYHM010000015.1 coordinate 6,199,007, forward strand.
ATCTTTGAACTTTGTAGACCTTGAAATCAATGTTTTGAGTTTCGTAACTCGTAATATTATTTTTAATAGGTGTCCAATCTTATCTAGCCTAAAATGATCGGTGGCGACTCTAAATTTATGGCCACTTCATGGTGGCCATCTAAGTCCAGTTGGATGAGCGATTCGTCTGACAATCCCTATCACCTTCATATCATCATGCCTAATCCAAATCCAAATCCAAATCAAGGGATAGCTCAAAGGCTTGACCACAACTAACCACCATTTATTCTTAAGTCAAGTGAACAATGCCCTTCAAATCGTCATAAGTTTTAATACATCCATCGAATCAAACTTATTCCGCCAGACCCATGATGGGCCTAGGATTGGGGTGCCTTGACTGTTCTTACCGGATGAAGGAAAGATTTGGATACCGAAGTAGGCATCAAATTAAACCCATGTAGTGAACCCTACAAGCTAAACCATGTCAAACCATACTGATGCTACTAGAATAACCAAAAGATTAGGGTCACTCAGGGAAACATTTTTTACCTTTACTCTTATATACCATTGGTTCCACAGGCGATGATGGGTGAACGTTGTCACCTACATTTGTCTTTTTATTTTTATGATCATTCCTTTAGGATATGCCATTACATTCGATGGCAAATCCTCTTTAATAAGTGGGTAAGGACAAGTGAATGCCATTACCTGCAATGCCATCTTGAAATAGTCATATCTGATTGAAATAAACCGTCATGCTACCTGAACGATGGTTTAGCATATACTTAAAATAAATGGTGATGAACGAACGTCATCATTTAAACAGTCAATTTCAGTCACCATGAGCTATTATGTTGTTTTGTGAAGAGAAAATTTTAATATGGACATGCTGGTATGCTATCCGTTTAATGCCTCAACATTTATATTCATCATGTTTGCCCTAGGCATCTACCGCCTATTCTCAGGGCAAATTTTATGGTACACTTTTGTTGCTGGTATGCTACTCGTTTAATGCCTCAACATTTATATTCATCATGTTTGCCCTAAGCATCTACCGTCTATTCTCAGGGTAAATTTTGTGGTGCACTTTTATTGCTATTCTTTCATTTCCTTAACTTTTACCTATTATTTTGTATTAGTTACTAACTCTTCTCTTTTTGCTTTTCTTTTTCACCATGCATCATTTCATCATAATTACTATCATCATTGGACAATTGGCTTTAATGGGTCAGTGTTCACCAAGGGTTATCTGTCATGGAGCAACAGTCTACTTTAGAGCTAAAGCCTTCTGAAGAAATTCAAGCATGGTCAGAGCGTCGATAGCATAGAGATGGAGACATCCTTAAACTGGGGCATGTCTCAATAGTGAATAAAAGGATTAGGATAGGATACCATCAAAGTGATTGGCAAGATTTGAAGATCATATAAAATAATTGGAACAATACTAAAGGGAATAATTCACTAAGAGATATGGAGATATCACTTTTTTGCTTCAAGTTCGTTTGGATGTCAGTTTGTTGCAAGTGGCCTCTCAGTTTTAGAATTCAACAAACTGGCATTTCACCTTTCAATCATGAAGACTTAGTTCCCACAGTAGATGAATACATTACGTTACTCAACATTGAAAGGGCAAAGGTCGATAGGATATACTACAAAGCACCGAATCCTCCAACCTTCAAGAAAAGATTAGTTAAATCCTCAAGGTAATAGTCTTGGATTGAAAGTCACATCAAAACAAAAGGGAACATTGAATGCATCTCATAGGGTAGTTTCAAAAAAGCAATGTCAAGTACCGTTGACATCCAAAAAATCCAAGATATCTAAGCTTTGGCAATATATGGTCTAGTTATATTCCCAAAGGCATTAGGCTATGTTGAAGCTACAGTAGCAGATGTCTTTTCTCATTTGCGCTGCAACATCAATCCCACACCAGTTATCCTTATCGAAACTATTCAAGCTCTTAATTTTTGTAAGAAAATGGGAACAGGCCGATTCATCAAAGTTGCACTGCTCCATTCACATTTGGCTCGTCAGTCACTTTTGCCCTGAAGAAAGTAGGATGTCATGTTACTTCTTACCTAGCTTTTGCCCTATCTCTAAGGTACTTGAGAAGGAATGGCCTCAAGATAAATCTGAAAAGTAATGGGTCCAAAAATTTGAAACCTCAAGGGGGAAGAGGTAACATGGAAAGCATATTGGTTTTTTCCATAAATAGTTATATACCGATGCGGAGATTATAGCTGTGTACTGCTCATAGGATTATGGGGAAGTACTACTACACCTCTCTTTTAATTTTTTGACAATTCTAGTATCTTTAATTCATCCTCTTCATTCATGACTTAGAGTTATGGGATTTTGATTATGGTAAGCCCGACTACAAGTCGAAAGTCCAGCTAGCCTTTCAAGCATGGAAATAAACATGCTGCATAGAGATATATTAGAAAAGGGGTAGTATGACCCTAGGTATGATGAATGGAGGATCCATCACGTTAATGATGCCTTGCCCCTATCTAGTTGATGAATTTCCTTCTAAAATTAAATTGCTCAAGCAAGAGTTTGAACAAGAAAAGGTAACCTTTGCCAAAGAGATTGCTCGATTAAAAGAGGAAAATAGTCAATTGAAAATGGACCTCTACCTCAGGGAAGGGGAGATGAGCAAGGCTATCAAGGAGAAAAACCACCTCAAAAAGGATCTTGAGAGTTTAAAAAGAGACTATGTGGCCCTTAACAAAGCAAGAAAGTCCCAAAGACTTAGAAAGTCATCAGTTGAGTGGAGGATAGAAATTACTACTCTTAAGAAGGAACTACACTAATAGAGAGAAGCTGCTAGGGTCAATAGGGAAAAGCTTGTTAAAACTCAACTCTTAAATTAACTTATCGAAGGAGGAATGAACGGTTAGAGGATTGAGTCTGGGATTTAAAAGCAAACTAGGCCCAATATGGAGTTCTAACACTTAAAATCCAAGACTTATAGCATTCTCTTCAAGCTCGCGAAGACCAAGTTAATGCACTAGTGAGAGCCTCTAAACAGTGAAAGAAGAATGGCTTCAAGTGGTTAATTACGCACGCCAAAACCATTAGGACTATCATCATTGTCTCATAGAGCAGATCCAAGTAGCTCAATTAGAGGTCGAGAACATGATGGATATAGCTCGATCCTTGACACGTGATATCTTACCCACTAGAGCCCATAAGCAAGAGTTGTTGTACTTCTTGAACCAGGTAATCAAGCAATGTAACCGTATCAGGCATTTTCAAATGTAATCACATGTAATTAAGAAATTTTGTTACTTTAATGAAAGATGCTATTGATGGAGCTATCCTTTAATCCAATTGTACTTTTTCCATTTGCGTAACTAACCTAATCTTTTCATGTTTTTTTGTTCATTCATGATCACATATTTACTCTCATTCATCAAACATATGCATGAACATACCCTAAAGGCCTAATTCAAAAATAACTTAAAGTAAAGGTGATCCAAAACATGAAATTTACAGTTTGCCATCGGTGCAACACTTGCAATCATAGGAAAGCGATGGAAAACGATCACTAGGCCCACATCAAAAGACTTAAACTCATGCATAGAGAGTCCTAAGATTAGGCACTCCGTAAGAATGAGGAACTTCAAGCATATATTGTTAAGTTAATCAAATTGCTATCCAATGCACTGCAGGAAAAAAGGTAAATGAGTGCAATTGAGATGGGGAAAGAACCAACCCACCCTAAAAGCAATTTGAATGGTGGTACTGAGGCCACCAATGCTTTAAAAGGAGCACTACATGGGTAGCACCCTCCGGTAATAAACATCACACCATCTCAGCTATTTATCTATATCAATCATGCAATGGCATTATATTTACTTCAAGGATTTCAAGGCATGGGCTCTTCATCATCAAGGCTTATAGTCATTGACCTTGATGAGCACATGGAGCAAGAGAAAGCAAAGATGCCATCAAAAAATAATGAGGACTTGGGCAAGTATCACTCATTAAAGAAGCATTTTCGAGCTATGGATGAAAGTAACAAATTTGAAATCATAGACATAAAGTTATTAGGGCTAGTTTCGAGCCTCATCACCTCACCTAAGTTTAAAAGTGCTTGATTTTAAAAAATACAATAGGACTACTGACCCTATCGACCATCTTCACATGGACTATCGTAAAATGGAGGGACACGAAGAGAACAAGAAGTTGTTGATCCATTGATTCCAAGATAGTTTAACTGGGGTAGCCCTTCGATGGTACATAAGACTTGATCTTGCAAGAATTCAGACATAGGTAGACTTGGCATGCACTTTCCTTAAACAGCATATGCATGTGTCTGATTGGGTTTCAGATCGATTTTCTTTCATGAACATGGAAAAGAAATCTTCTGAGTGTTTTAGATAGTATGCTCATAGATGGAGGGAGGAGACAGCTTAAGTTCACCTTCCTCTAACTGAGAAAGAAATGACAGTTATGCTTGTTGGCACCCTAGACCTTTTTCCTACGAAACACTAATAGGAAGCACCATGAAAAATTTCACTGATAGGTCAGATCAGGTGAAATAATTGAGAACACCATTAAGAGTGACAGGATATCCATCGAGTAAGCATCTAGATTAGTCAAAAAGATAGTAAATGAAGGTAAGGAAAGGGAAGTGAATGTTGTAGGTGAGAACCATTGATGCGGAAACCCCAAGAATGATGTCTTAAAACCCCTGAATAACATTTTGGATCAAAGACTAGAAACCCAAAAAATAATAAGCAACTAAAATAGGATTCTTGACCCAATAATTTAAATACAAAACACAAACTAAGAATACCAAAAGAATTAGAAACTTGACCCAATGGTTTAGCATCAACTGCAAACCAAGAATATCAAAAGTTGAAAGCCATAAGATTAAACTAACTTTGATAAGTTCTGATGGAGTCCAAAGAAGATCTCAAAGAAATTTGCTTCACCAAGAAGATTATTTTTATTAATTATCCAAAGAAAAACTAAAAAAAAACAGTCTTACAATTGCAATAAACTATTTATAGCCAAAAGACAAAACCCTAAGGCATCTTAATTAGTGAAACTCATATAGGCCTTTAGATGGCCAATTAAAATGTCAAAACAAAGCCTCAAGCCTAATAACTAGTGTCCCAAAGCATGGGCCCTTGATATAGATACTTAAAACAATTAAAATAACATGTGACGAGCATGTGCCACTAATTAAAAAGGGTTTGGCCCATAAGTAAACAAAAGATAAGCCTAAATTTAAACATTGGCCCAATCACTAAATAACTTGCTCATCAGCCTGAAGCAAGTTAACTAAGCATGGTTGATTGAAGCCCATTTCCTCTTTAAATTCTAAGTCCACTCCATGTTCATCTTTAACTTCTTGTATGAATATCTTTTTGATTAGTCATTGCACATCTTTTTAAAATTGTTTAGCCTGAGCTTGTGTAAGAGGTCCATTCGACACTTGGAAGACCTTTGGAACATTATCTATGTTATCTTGCATTGGCTGGATTACATCAACCATGCTAGGTTTAATCAAAGTCTGCATCTAGCATAGTCCATGTACTTTCCAAACACGTTGAATATGGGTTTACCCCTTATTCATCAGCACTATAACCAGTCCATATTATCGGGTTCACTTTTGTAATGAGCTTTACACCAAATCTTGTGTAAAGTGCGGCCCAAATTACACAGCCCTATAATATGCACAATGCAAGAGCTCTTAATAACCGACAAGCATTCTAAGAAAGGAAGCACTTTGAACCACTTCCTTACTCATATAAAAAGATCTACTCTTGCTTATTGGCAGGCAAACTAGTGGCTCTAGTATTCACAAATCCAAGATCACTATCGTACCCCAAATGGTATGATGAGAATGCTTACTGCGAATACCACATGGGAGCGCAAGGCCACTCCATTGAGAACTGCACTTGATTCAAAAGAAAAGTGCAAGAGCATTCAATTACTCATTTATGGTATTTTAGACATTTTAGGAACATTTTTAGATTTTTTGCCATTTTAGGCCAAAGTGCTAATTTTGAGAAATTTAGGGACTTATTAGCAATCTTGCATTTTGGGTTATATTTGTTGTCTAAGTTACCCATTTAGGCTACAATTGTCATTCCATATCATTATTAAGTCCTTTAGGGTTATTGGGATACTTTCATGTCAAAGATATACCCTAAGGACATTTTCATTATTTCCCTTAGAATCGAGTCATTTAGGGATAGGTTAGTTATTTCATGATGTTATCGAGTCCTTTTGGATCATCGAGATACTTTCATGTCATAGGTGTACTTTAGGCGCGGGGTGGTTATTTCATGATGTTATCAAATCTTATAGGGTTACCGAGATACTTTAATGTCGAAGGTATACCTAAAGGACATTTTAATAATAAACCTAAAATCGAGTCCTTTAGAGCCATCAGGGTAATTAAAGATGCACTTTAGCAAAACATTTTCGTCTCTTCAACCAAGTTTGAGTTTTATAATTCTAAGTTTATACTTTTCATCAAAATCGGTTTTAGGATAAGTTTTAATAATTTTTGATAAAATTGAAATTTGTGGAAATCAAGGCAATGTCTTTGAGCTAAAATAGTAAATGGGATGTCTCCCAAAATATGGGAAGGGTTCCACGAATTATTTTAATAATGAGATATCATTTTCAAACGAGTAAAATTAGGATATTTTGAATTTCATAAAATAAAACTTCATGTTTCTCTGGTTTCATCCGATGGGCTATGAATGACATTTTGAGTTCAAAAAAATTAAAAACATGATTTCTCAAACGGAATAATAATTATTTTAGGGAATTTATTTGAAATATAGGAATTATAACTAAATATTGAATATCGAAATTGAATAAAGAACAAGACTTAAATTAACACATAATTAAAAGATGTCAATTTTTAGGCATCATAGAAGGGATCGATCCTAACTCATGATTATGACCAACTTGTGAACCTTTTTGACATAAATTTTGGTATAAATATGGACCTCAGAGTTTGTTGTTGAGGGTTTTATTACCTTCAACGTACGAACTCTGATAGGTGACCAATCTCACCTAGCCAAAATAGTTTGGTGACAATTCCAAGATAAATGGTCATTTTGTAACGACTATTGAAGGTTAAATTGAGTAACTAATTCATCTCGATGACTTGATCCCTAAACACGAACAAAAAAAAGAAAAAAATGAAGGATTCACCCACTTTTTAAATCTGACAAGTAGAGATTCACATCTCGACCACATTGTAACATTTGGTGGATTAATATAGTCAATAGAGACTTTATTTAAGTGATTTTCATCCTTTCCAATGCCAAGTGTATCGATACATTACCATACAAACTCTCAAAATATGATCATTGAGGCTGAATGTATCCATACTTTTTCATGTGTATCGATATAATCCAAGATGTATCAATACATTCTGAGCTTGTATTGATATATTCAAGAGTTTCATTAAACTTGAGGTACTACCAAGCATTATATCAAGGCATAAACTTAGTGTATCAATACATTCATACAAAAATCATCTTTAAAAACATATTTAAAACATGTTTTCTCCAAATGTATGCATTAAGAAGACATTTTTTAACGTTTAAAGAAGTTAAAACATATTTAAGTATTTTTCAAATTGTTTTCAAAATAGTTTATGGAAAAATACTAACTTGAAAATATTTAAACAAAAGCTAATTAAAATTTTAGTTATATAAAAACCAAGAATAATTCAAAGCTAATATAGCTAACAAAAATATTATGACTCTATTTGATACTGTTAACTAAAACTCAAGTTTTGGGTCAAACAAATCAAACATGGGTAACTCAATTGTAAAGTTGTATGTAGGTCGAGTTAGGTTCAACCCAAGGCCGAAATATGGTATTAACATTATTATGTAAGAATCCTCAGCACAGCAAGTAATCAGATTATAAAAATTTACAAATAACTTATAAACAAGATAGTGAAAAAAAATCAAACCAACTAATTGAGACTCCCTAAATAGGATAGTCTTACATGATCTTGACTAATGTTTAAGATCAGGAAACTAAAAGATCTATTCAAGATTCAAATATACCTCAATCTTGATAAGTCTTTCAGCAAGTCCATGACCCAATTACAAACATACCAAGCTTAGTTGTTCTAAACCAAAGTCGTCAAAGCGTCTAATCTCTAACAGTTATACACATAAGATCGTGACCTAAAAAACCTTTAATAAAGAAGAGATTTTATTGTCGAGAGCTGTGCTAATGGCTTAGATTTCAATAAATCTTCTTTTCCACTTAGAATACCTTGATTCCACAACTAAAAAACAAAGAAGAAAACTATTTGCCTCTCAAAAAACTAAGATTGCTCCAACTCTTACAGAGATTTTATGAAAATCACAAATCAAGGTTTTCTATGCTTCTTGGTCGAATTTTGGAGCCTCTTTTTAGCCATAAAGGATAGCAATCATGGGTTTATATAGTTTAAGGTTTAAAATTTTAATTTTTAAAAAATTATAATTTTGCCCCTGGCCTATATGAACTTATTCAAATTAGACCTAAGTAACAATTTTTTATATTGGACATTTAGTTTCTACTAATCAAACTTATATGCATGACCCATTAAGCCTCCATCATATTGGCAATAAATATAAAATAGCTCAATAAAGAATATTTTATATTTATCACCAAAATTGGCATCTAGCAATGTATCATGGCCACCCAACATCTAGGGAGTGTCAATATGGTTTTGATAAGCCCTTCAGTGTTTAGTGTCTCAGTGTAATAAATATATTTTCATAATATATCCCAAAATTAGCAAGAACATGGTTCAATGTCTATTCTTAGACTATTCCATATTAGTATGCAACCCCTATTTGTTAGCTCCATAATCAATATTACCTTTGCTAAGGACTTTAAGTTAACACGGGCCAGGTAAATATGAGATATGTTCCCTCATATCACTTGAGGTGATGAATCCTTTCTGGACCACTCATTCACCTATCATATGATTCATGCCATACCCAAAATCATCCTATCATAAGCATCCACTATTGTGGACCCATTCGTGATAAAATCAAAGCATAAATCTCCTCATGCGAGATGACCTATTGTTACAAGCCTAAAATCACTTACACTACTGACACATGATAGATTTCCATAGACACTTGAGTGAAATATCAAATGGAACTCTCACAATGGGCCATGTTCAGTGAACTTGTTATCATAATAAACACCCATATGATGTCTCCAAATATCTCTATACTTCAACTTATGAGATTAGTTACATACATCATATGCATGGAGGGTTACATATGCTAGTGTTTGTGCATTTTTAATGCCCTATCTTGACAATATGATGACCAGGAAATATTTTTAGAAATACAGCTTTGATGCATAGGGATCTCATAATTTTAACTTTTTACAAACCCTTTACAAGGCCAATGTGTTTCATGGGCTTTTTCTGTAGAAGATATTTATAGCAATTATATAATTAAACCTTATCGATAAAGAAATACCTTTATAGTATTAACTAAATATAATGTTTGATTACATTAAAACACAAAATGCTAATGCCTCACAAGCCACAATGATTAACTTGCAAGGTTCACACTAAAAACTATGGTTTCAAATTTTGTCCAAGCCCGTCCATTTTTGTAAATAGATAGTTCAAACCCTTTTAGCCCTGCCCATATTATTTTTTTCTAATTTATTTTTTTAAATTTAATCCTTAGTAATTTAATATTTTTTTATTAAGTTTTAAAATTTAAATAATTTAACAACTTTTTAATATTTACATTATAATATTATATAAATATATTCTTTATATAATAAAAATTACCTAATATATAAAAATATAAACTAATATATTATATAATTGTAAAATAGGTCGGATCAAACTCAAACGTTCAAAGTAAAATTAAGATCCAGTTTATTTTTTAAACATGCCTAATTTTTTGCCCAAACTTATTTTTAAATCAAATATACTTTCAAACTTAAATAAATAATATTTGCTCAATTTACTTGTACCTTTTACATGCGGCAAAAGTCCAAACTAGACATATGAGATCAGTCATACGATCACCGTCCTTGTTTAGTCCACTTCTTACCTCATGTGAGACTCACATACAGATCAATTTCCACCTATCATGGTGATGTGTTCCCTAGCATCTTGTTGTTAATTGTTTCATTTCTTTTTTAAATAAAAACCTTTTTTATAAAAAGTAGCTTTAGTAATATAAAAAAACTTATTAACATATCAATTGTGAAAACATTTATGAAGTAAACATAAAAGGCTAGTTTGTAAATATAATGATTCTCAATTATCTCAAGTAAAGGTATCTTCTATAGAAGAAAGATTACTTTAAGTATGATTATTTGAAAAATGAAAAAACATTACAATAAATTTAAAGTATTTAAATCACTTTATTTCTCTTACTTTAAGTAAAACTAAAAGAATTTGAGGGAATTTGAGCACAAAATTTAGCTAAAAAATAAGCTTGAGAAAAAAAATAAAGCTCATTTTAAAAATAAGCCAGGCCTTGGGGAAAAAATTTTAAGCTAGAGTCTAGCCTGAGTACTAGTTTTTATTATAATATTTATATTTTATGATATAATTATATATTTTTTATAATAATAGTTATAATATTATTTTACTAGTTATTGATTTGTTAAAACACTTTCATAATGGAATGCATTTTTAAAAGATTATTGATAAAACAAACTTAATAAAAAAATTATACTAAATTATTAAAAATTAAATTAAAAATATATAAAAAAATAATGAGTGAACCTAAACGAGTTTGGACTACTCATTTACAAATATGGGTAGACTTGAACCAAAAAAGTATCTATATTTTAGATTGGGTCGGGCAAGCCTATTAGATGTTAATACAATACATGGGCCTAGCCCGACTCAGCCTAAGAATAGGTTTAGAATCTACTCTATATTATTTTTTAGTCCTAAAGGATTCAAAAAGTATTTTTGAATTGTTCAGGTTATTTTTGTTCTATTTTGTTTTTTAGCAGGCTTTAAAATTGTTTTTTTGTTTTTTTTTTTTTGGTTAAGAAAGGGAGAAAGAGAATAGAGGGAAAAAAAATATTTAAGTTCATGTATTGATTTTAAGTATATTTTGATGCATCTTGTATTTGTTCTAACGTTTCATGTTATTTTTATGCTTTTTCTTAAATTTTTATATTTAAATTCTTTTATTTTTAAATAATTTATTTAAATGAGTTGATATGCATATTGACTCCCATATCTGTTAGCTCTTGTGATAGATAAATCAATAAGGTTAATTAAGAAATTTAAAACACAAATGATAATATTGAGAAATTTAAACAATATAGTTAAAATTGCAAGTTAGTGAGTAAATAAAGCAAGTAAATGAGTAGGGATATGAAATCAAACACTAGTAATTTATAGATTTCGACATCGTGTTTATGTCTTCTCCCTTAGCCTTACCTGCCAAGAATTTTATAATTCACTAAATTGAATTGCTACCTTTTAAGGACAATGTATAACTTTTACAATCATCATCTTCTAAAAAGGCTTAGATAACAAACTTTACTTTTTTCATCTTTCAAGGCTTGGACAGAACCTCTATACTGTTTTTAGGCTAAAGTAGCAACCTCTTTCTTTTCACAAAGGTATTTTGGTAAACAGGAAAAATCTTACAAGGTTTAACATAAGAAGTATAGACTATACAATGGTTTTTTTTATAAAGGAATACAAGAAGGGTATGAAGGATTAAGCTTAGAATAATAAAAACTTCTTGAAAGAAATGAAAAATATGGGTTTTATCTGTCTCTCTTAGTATCTCTTACCTTTAGAAGTGTTAAGGAGTACCTTTTATAGTTTGGGAATAATTTATGTCCTTTTGAAGTTGATTGGGAAGAAAAAGAGCAATTGGATGCTTAAAAATTATATTTTCAAATTTATTCCTATAATTAAGTATCGATATCATATAGATACTTTCCTTCATGAAACTTGAAAAAATATGACCATTGGAAGGTCATATTAATAATTTAAGGTGAAGTATCAATACTGTATGGATACTTTAAGTCAAAAACATCGATACTATATTGCTCTAAAAATTTTATCTAACTATTGGAAATCAAGTATCAATGTCGTAGAAATACTTTCCTTAAAAAGTATCGATACTGTATGGTTATTTTCCTTAAGAAGTAATGATACTATATGGATACTTTCCTTAAGTTTCTCAAAATTTGTTTTTCAAGCATTTCAAAACAAGTTCAATTTGTTCCAAAATATTTTAACCATTAGTGTACATTTAAGAATATGTAATTTTGAGAAAGCTTAGGAGTCCAAAGTATTTTAGTATTTTACAAAGTATTTTTAAAATGATTTAAAGAAAAATACTAAATTTAAAGAAAAATACTAAATAGGAAACATTTATATGCAAGGTAATTAAGATAAAGTTTTTTTTATACCAAAATCATGATCAATTCAAGCTAGTATAGCTAACAATATCGATTTAGGATCTGAACTCAACACACTTAAGAAAAAAATTTAAAAGGGATCTATTTTATTAATTATTTTTAGTTTTTTAATTTTAAGTTTTATTATTTTTAAATGATATATTTAAAAGGGTTGATCCCATGTTAACTTGCAAGTCAATTTAGGATCTGTAAACAATTTGCTCGAGAAAAAAATCCAAATAAGAATTTTATTATAAATTATATTTTTTTTAGATAATGTATTTAAAGATATTGGACTAGACGTTGAGTCATATGTCAATTTAATATTTGTATTCGATTCATTTAGGAAAAACATTTTAAAAACAAATTTATTTTATTAATTATTTTTAGTTTTTATTTTTAAATAATATACTTAAAGGGGTTTGTAAATTGACTCATAAATCAGTTTAGAATTCATACTAGACTCACTGGAAAAAAAAGTTAAATAAGAAATTTATTTTATTAATTATTTTTATTTTATCTTTAAATGATATATTTGAAAGAGTTAGTCCGTATGTTCATTCACAAGTCAATTTAGGATACCTACCCGACTTGCTTGGGAAAAAATTAAAAATTTTTATTAATTATTTTTAGTTTTTTTAGTTTTAAATATTTTATTTTTATTTTATTTTTAAATGGTATATTTAAAGGGGTTAGTCCATACGTTAACACATGTCTCGATTTAAGACCTATACTCGACTCGCTCAAGACAAAAGTTAAAAATATATTTTATTAATTTATTTTATTTTATTTTTAAATAATGTCACTAATTAGTAAGACACGTGTCAAAGTCCTATGCTTTTTTTAAGTTTAGTTTAAGAGAGAATAAAATACAAATCACAATTTTATTATTTTTATTTTTGTTTATTATTTGTACGTCTTATAAATAAAAATATACTCTATGTTATCAGGTTTAAATTTGTTTAAACCGTATATGAATAACATTTGAAATGCATTTGTACTACATAATTTATAAATAAACAATTATTAGAAAAATTTTTCATAATTAATAAAATATAACTATATTAGTATTAATATAATTAAAATTAAAAATTAATTATTAATTGTTTAATATATTTTAATTTAAAATTAATTAATAAAAAATTTGTCAAAAAAATTAAAATCCTCGAAAAAACGGGGGCTTAATTCTAGTTTTTAATGGTATTTTCCAGTGAATTGGTGTTTGTTCAAACCAACCTTAGTAGCAAAATTTTATAATGCGGGTGCGTGAAAAAAAATCATGTTAAAAATAGATGGAAAAGAAGAAATTGTTGGGTCGTTATGAAAAGTAAATTAACTTTAAAATATTTAAATTTAATTTTAATTTTAGAAAATAGAAAAACATATCAATATATTTTCCACATTTTTTATTTTTATATAATTTTTTAATTAAATTAATATTACTTAACTCAATAAAATTAATAAAAAAATTTATAATAATTAAAATATATAATATGAAAAAAATTATCTTATGATAATTATTGTTAAAATTCTCATTATATCATTTATCTTATCCTATTTTAATTTTATATTATTTTATAAAAAATTCTTGTTTCTTTAAAATGTCGAATTAAGGATTAAATTTAGAAGTGAACTTGTAATGAATTAAGTAATAAAAAAGATTAAAAGTTCTGAAAGTATTTATATCAAGAACAAAAGCGACTTTTTACTGTTAAATGGCAATCACAGGTATCGATTGGCGCGTGGGAAAGTGACGAGGAAAATGGGCGTGGGTCTAAAATTGATGCTTTTGAGGAATAGCATTTTCACTGGTTTCCACTCCCCTGCTGACAAAGTATCAGGATGTTCTCGCTTTGCTTTGCTTTACTCGGTGCTACTTTTTTGTTTCTCCACTTGCGGCCAAGCAGCTAAACAAGGCCGCTCTCTTTGCGCACTCTTCATTCTATTCCTCACTTTGTTTGGACTCAAGGCAGAGATGGGAGAAGGAAAGGGCTCAACCCTGGTGCACCTTCTGGTGGTAGTTCTTAGCTTGGTGGCCTTTGGGTTCGCCATTGCTGCTGAGAGAAGAAGAAGTGTTGTAAGCCCATTCTTCACCATCTTCTTTCTTTTAACTGTTTTTTTTTGTCCAGCGTTGATTCAAATAGTTCTCACATTATTCTCTGCTCTTCATGTTTGTTTTAGTGGTTGCATTTTTTGCGTCTGATGTTTGAGTTCATAAGGAAATTAGGCGTTTCCGAGGTGCGGTATGTAGAGATCTGTGGGGTTCCAGAGTGAATTTTCGTTATTTTTCTGTTAGGATGGTATGTTTTTAGCTTCGGGTTTTTATGCAACTCATTGATTTTTTTTTTAATTTTTATTTGAGTATTCCATCTCTATATGTGTACATTATGTCATTGAATTCCGTTTCCAATTTTTTTAACTGAAGAGCTACGTTTAAGGTCATTAATTGAAGATCATTAGTGTAGTTTTAAAATATCTTATCCTTTTGGTAAAGGGATTTCAGATGCTGGATTCCAACCCAGACGTAACCGAGAAACTTAATATCTTTGTTCTCCAAATATGCTAGTTGTTGTTCAACTGATGATATCTTTGTTCATTCCTGCCATGACCCTGAAATTAATGTGAACATTGTGCCTGATCTAACTGTGAAGCTTCTCCATTGAGCATCTGTTTCCTATTTCTATTTGAATGGTTTGACCTTTCCCCCTTTCCTCCTTAATCGTATTTTGGGTACCAGATGAATATTTTTTTTTTCACGACCAATATGTCGACATCGATTTCTTGTTATTGCATGTCCTTGAGCATGTTTTTCATGATTTCCTTCTTGACCACGATAACATGGTTTTGCCTAGTGAAAAAGCATTACATGAGACGGCAGTGGTTAGAAGGTTTGTATCATATAAAGCTGTGTTTGCTCAGTTGAATTGGGAACCTCGTTTATATTGGATTGCTGAGCATTGTTAAGTTGTGTTAATTGCCTTGATTCTCTGCTGTTGCCTGTAATTGATACAGTATATGATGTGGCACAGCTGTTTCTATACAAGCACAGATTAGTGGTAGGCACTTTCCTGGTGAGGCATCAGATTGGCGATGTCTAGCACTAGTAAATATTTTCTTTGATTTTTATTCCTACATGCTACTATTTTCTGACTTTTAGTGCTCACCAAAGAGAGAGAAATAGGAAATCATTTTTTTTTGTTTTTGTGTGTGTGTGTGTGTGTGTAACTGATGCTTTCAGAAAAGTTGGCTGCTGCTTCTTGAAATTTGTTAACTGTAGCATAAGTAAGTATATTTAAGAAGAAGAGAAATAACAGAGCATGTCAATTTAATTGTTCTCTCTTCTACTTAGCTAGTAATACTCATTTTCCTTCAACGAGCTATATGATTGTTAATACATTGAGGGCAAGATATCTGTAGAAAATGCTTGACAATCTGAAATAAAAGGCATTTATGTTTGCTTCCATTTTGTCCTAATGTGGATTAGGCTGCATTGCCTCTTTCAACGTCATTAGATGCAGTAACTATCCAGCACCTAAGGCTTGAAATTTCTTGGGCATGGTACCTAATGATGCACATTGATTGGCACCTGTTTAATAAGTAATCATTTCAGTGTTATACTAAAGGAATATTCATGCTGACTTTTCACATCCTCTGAACAGAAGAACTAAAGTGTAAGATGTTCTGTGGTCTATATCTGTAATATATACTGAATCCCTTATTCAATTTGAAATTCTAGGAAATTTAGGCCACTGGTATTTTAGATTCTGTTTGGTATTTTGCATGGTATGCCCTGTTCTATTTATTTATTCATTTTATTGTAAGAGGAAGTTTAAGGTGGAAAAATGTAATGAGTACATTACTTTTTCTTGAATTCCATGAAAGTGATTGATTTAATGTAAAAAAATTTCCCAAAAAGGAAAGTATTGAGTGGTTAAAAGTGGTTATAAGTACCCGTTAATCGGATCCTTATTGTAAAAGGGTGGTGGTTGGACAGGAACATGCAAGTTACAACCTCCTGTTTGAAGATATGTGACGGCCAACAATTAGGCTGTGCCTAGTTCATGTGCATTTATTTGATTTATGACTTCTTAATCTTTGCTTTACTGCACTGCAGGGCACCATAGTTAAAGATAACATAACAAATGCTACATATTGTGTCTACAACTCGGATGTTGCTACTGGCTATGGGGTAGGTGCTTTCTTGTTTCTTCTTTCAGGTGAATCACTATTAATGGGTGTTACGAAGTGCATGTGTTTCGGGAGACCATTAGCCCCGGGCAGTGACCGAGCTTGGTCCATCATCTATTTTGTTTTGTCATGGTAAGAATTTCAAGTTGGCTTAGTCCATCATTCATTGAAATTGAGCAGGAGCTCCCCTCATTTCTGAATGGTTGCCGTCCTATTTTTACACTCCTTGCCTTACTATTCGAATGAAATCTGAGTGATGATGTATTATACTTTTTCCTTAACTATACTGACTAATTTGATTTATGTTTAACTCTTGTTGATCGTCTCTTTGGCTCGTTTGCCTGCTATCTTTGTTTGTTGCTTTGTGCTCATATGTATGACTGAGTACGGGTACTATTTGCCTTCAGCGTATCCTGTTTGTTTCTGGATTCCGATCAGTGTTGCTATACAGACTTCTGGGGATATCATGTTTCCCCTCTAATTCTTTCACACACTTGCATTTGCAGGTTGACTTTCTTGGTGGCAGAAGCATGTCTAATAGCAGGTGCAACGAGGAATGCATATCACACCAAGTATCGTGGAATGATTTATGCCCAGAATTTCTCCTGTGAAACATTGAGGAAAGGTGTCTTTATTGCAGGAGCAGTGTTTGTGGTTGCAGCAATGGTTCTCAATGTATACTATTACATGTATTTCACCAAGGCAACCACCCCAACACCAGCTCAGAAGGCAAATCGTGCAAGTTCAACAGTGGGGATGACTGGTTATGCATAAGATCAAATTACTAGATTAAAACGAGACCATGTGGATGAGTTTTGCTTCGTGTTTCATGCGAGTCTGATTCCCATTGTATTAAACAACTGTACTTATATGCTTTAGCTTTTCTGGTGATATTACAGCACAGTTATTAATGTTCAGTGCCGATTGAAGGCCAAGATGAAGCGATGAATTTGCGAACAATAAACTTGTATCAAAGAAATATATGTTAGCGTCCAATTTGAGCTTCACAAAAACTTGGGAGTATGCTTTCCTCTTTTTCTGGTTCTAAAAAGATAATATATATATATATATATATATGTGTGTGTGCACGCGCACGTGTAGAGATGAGCCTTTGATCTTGGGTACTACCAAATGTAGTTGCTACATGTATTGGTTTTATGTTAAAATAAAATGATATTAGTATTATATATCTTTATATATATAATAAAAAGATAATATATATATATATATATGCATAGTGATGAGCCTTCGATCTTGGGTACAATGTAGTTGATATATTAGTATCATATTGTTTCGATTTTTGTATTAGTTTGACTTTTTGTATTGGCTTATAGTGGTAAGTTAGTATAAAATTTTGAATTTTTTAAATTTTCATATTTGATTTTTTAAATTAATTTCTAATGTTTTTTTTCATTTTTGTTTTAGATTTTTTTATTTTTTATAATTAAAAATAAAATATTTTCCTTGAATTTGATGATTGAATCTAATTATTATATTTATTTTATTTATTTGATGTTAAAAAATTCTTAAAATTTATATGTATATAAATATATATGTTATGGAAAATATTTGTATGTGTAAATAATGTACATTTTATTAAAGAATTTAGAACTAAGTTATATATATATATATGAAAAATATTGGTAAATTTGAAAATGATATGTTAAAATGCACAACTGATCGATATGTGTAAGTATCATAAACAAAAACTGTTGCGTAGAGAAGATAAATAAGTCACTTCCTCTTGACAAAGTGAAGTTACGAAGTTGTCCCGTTGCTTTACAAAACCAAGTTTTTTTTTTTTTTTAATTGCAAGACCAAGTTTTTAACAGAAAACTGTCTTGAACAAGTAGGCGGAGGCTATCACCTGCTTAGTTACCATATTTATCTTATTTATTTGATTTTATATTATTTTAGAATTTATCTGGATATCTTTATTCTTAGGATTATGTTCATTTTAACAGAAAACTGTTTTGAACAAGTAGGTGGAGGCTATCATCGGCTTAGTTACCATATTTATCTTATTTAGTTGATTTTATATTATTTTAGAATTTATCTAGATATCTTTATTTTTATTTTGTTTATATTACACTATAAGAGAATAGAGATTTTTTGACAAAAAAATTTTTTTTTGAAAATTTGGATAATTATCTAGTACAACGATGGTAAAGTCTTTTAACTTCAAAAGCGGAGTTAAAAGGTTACCACATAACTTTTTTGCATATTTAAAAAAATAAAAAAATAAATGAGACATGTGGTAGCTTTTTAACTTCGATGGTGGAGTTTTATGACAGCTTCTTAACTCCGATTGTGGAGTTAAAAAAAAACTCCACCATTGGTGTACTAGATAATTTATAACTTTTTTTGTGGCTAAAATTTGGAAATATCAGTGCATTCTCAACTAATTACTAACAAAATACGAGGACAAAGAATTCTGATGTTTCTAACGAATTTATGTTCAAAATTTATAATAACTTATTTTTTGTTGGATTTTAATGGTGCTAGGATATTTTCAATGGCAGTTTAAATTTCAACTATCAATTTGGTTAAAAACCAATGAAAAATGAGTATTACTTTCAAAAAAAAAATTTCGAAGAGAATTTTTGCTCATTTATTACAAAATATTTTACCTTCTTATCTTCAGGATGAGAAGTTTATAAACATAACTTATAGCCTTACATAATTCAAGTTCAATTTATGATACGTTTAAGTTGCTGGAATGGAATATAACTTAATGGAATAGTTATTCTATGATAATGTAATAGAACAGTAATGAAATGAAATATTTATAATAGTAGTTTGGTTCACTAAAGTAAAACATTATGACATTTGAATCTTCAACAAAGGAGATTTAAATCCCCTAGAGTAATTTTGCATTCTACTTAAGGCTGGAATTGTCAATAAGGAAGGTGCGAAATTGCTACTTTGGCATTCGACAGAATAAGGCCAGAATTAGCTATTTCACGGAATGGATATTTAGCAAATCAAATAACTGTGTCACTATAGCACGTTGAATCAAACTATATACAGTAGCTATAATAGTGAACCAAACATGCTATTAGTAATATCATAACAGGTTGAGTTATCCTTTGGAAAGCTCTTGTTTTCAATTATTTTTTTCCAACATATATTACTTTGGTACAAGAGTGAGGTTAATCCATGTCTCAAAAGCGTAGCAATTTTTCCACAGATTTTTTATACCCATATAACTTTTTTTTATTTACTCTAATACTAATGTTTTGAAATTATTTGACAATGATTTTTCCCAATTTTTAAAATATATATATATAAAAATTAGGTTTTCATGTATGAAAGCCAAGGGTAGGTTCCATGCATCATATTTTATTAGTTTTTAAGACATTAAGAGAACTCACCCTTCACTTTTTAAGAAAAATAAGGTTACTTTATACCTTTTTTTTTCTTAATTTCTTTGCTATAAAAGATGAAGAGCATAAGGGGTTGCTATCTTAGCCTACAAAGATAGGTAGTGAAAAAGTTATACCTTGTCTTTGAAAGATAAACAATTCAAATTAATGAATTGAAAAATCCAAGGCAAGTTAGGCCGAGTTAGAAGACGTAAGCAATTGAGGCTGAACCTCTTTAAATACTTTTATTTGCTTTTCTTTCCCTAACTCTCTAATTATTTTTGTTATTAACTAACTTGCACTCTGAAGCTCATTATTTAGATTTCTTAATTTCATTCATCAAAGTTTTAATTTGAAAAAAGATTTTGAGAAACTAATTCAACACCCTCTTGAATTCATTTAGCATTAGTTCTAATAATTGGTATCAGAGCATTGATCTCATTTTTGTAGGTTTAACTGCCTTGAGCAAAGATCTATAAAAGACCAAGGAATATGGCAAATGGTGATATGCTTATTATGGGCTAAAAAGAATATTTAATTGTAAGCCTTTCATTCTTTAATGGTAAAGATTATGATTATTGAAATATCAAAATGAGGCTATTTGTCCAAGCCAATGATTATCACGTTTGAAAGACAATCACGAATAGGCCCAACAAAGATGATAAATAATTTATAAGTCCCCCAAAAAAAGATGAACGGGATGAGAAAAACATTAGGATGACTCAGCTCAATGCCAAGGCAATGCGCACACTTATTTGTGCATTAAGACCCAATGAATACAATAGGGTGTCATTATGTGATAATGCCAAAGAGATATGAGATATGGGACAACGTTAGCTATCAAACGTGAAGGAACCAATCAAGTTAAAGAGTCTAAGATTAACATGCTCACTCTTGACTATGAAATGTTTAAGATGAAATCGAAGAAGAGCATCAAAGAGATGTTTGATAGATTTACAAACATTATCAATGGCTTGAAAGGTCCAGGAAGGTGTATCCCAACAAAGAGATGGTTAAGAAAACGCTAAATAACATTTCAAAGCCTTAAAAAGGTAAGGTGATCGCTATAGAGAAGTTAAAGGATCTCGATCTCCTTGCCTTAGATGAGCCCATCAAATTACTTCTCACCTACGAAATGAAAATAAATCATGGAAAAGAGTAACCAAGGAAAGTTGGAGTTACTTTGAAAGCTTCCATAAGTGAGGAAGAGGAAGATAATGAGATAAGGATGATAAAGATATAGAGATGATTATATTTGCTAAGAAATTCATGAAGATGGATAAGGGCAAATCATCTTAATCAAGCAAGGTTGAAAATGTAGTATGTTAAAATCAACAAACAAGGTTATGTCAAGTATGATTGCCCTTTGTTGAAAAAGAAAAATGAGAAAGCATTTGTAGTAACTTGGAGTGATAGTAATTCTTCCGAAGATGATGACTTCAAGAAAGATCAAATTCCTATATATTTGATGATTATATAGTCAAGTTTGAGGAAATGAACTATAAATAAAAGAAAATAGTTTTAAAATTAAAAGTTAAAAATAATTTACTATTAGAATCAAAACTTGTTTAGAAAATGAAAAAAATGATTTGAAAAATGACTTTGATTCCAAGCTAAGTTTGACATTTTGTAGACATTTAATTTTGTTTTGAAAATAAAAATTGAAAACTTAGAACAAAAAAAGAAAATGATTTTAGACAAATCCTTTCAAGTTAATATGACCAAGTGCTTACATTATAATTATCATGGTCATAATTCACATACTTGTTTTATTAAGAAAAAGACACAATTTAAAATTAGATAAGTATGGGTTTCTATGAAAACAAGAAGCTTTGAGAGTAATCTTCAAGGACCTAAAGCAATTTAGGTACCAAAATGAATGTGAAAGTCTTTTATAAGTGTTGGAACAATAAAGAGTAATGGATGGCATTTGGATGCTCTAAATACACAAAGAAGTATGATGGGTAACCTCTAAGCCTTAAGCTTGTTTTTATCATATATGATTATCTATTCATGACATATGATATATATATATATATGTTTATATATGTGCTTTAATAAAAAAATACATTTTTTATTATTTTGGTGCAAAATGATTTTAATAAAAATTCATATTTTACATCTTAAGTGATTATAAGCTTAATTGTATATGTATTTGATGTTTGGTACTTAATGATGATTTGCTAGATTGATTGTGAAGTGATGATATGAACCATGAACTCAAACATGATTTATGCTTAAGATCTTAATTTTGATAAATTTTATGTTTATGTTGTCAAAAAGTTTTAATATTTGACTAAATAGTATACATATCTTTAGGAAGAGCATTTAGAACTAACTTATATGAATTAATGCCATGAACATGCATTAACAAGTCTTGAAGTCTGTTTAATGCTTTATGTTCAATTACGTTTGCATGAGACTTTGGATGTTTGATTATATTGTAAGTTCATGTCTTACGGCTCGAACAAGTTTGATAGACATTGAACATGTTTATAAACTTGTGTATATATGGTTTGAATGAAAATGTCGTATGCTAAGATTATTAATTGCATATTGCTTGAACTTAAGGTGCTTATGTGACAAAATATGCAAATCCATTCAAATATTATTATAAAGATTGTTTTAATTCAAACTTTTGATCATTCATATGAGTTTCAAATGTTTAAAACCAAAAAGTTTGCATTAGAACATCAAATCATGGGTTTTAGAAAGCAAAATTGCATGTTTTTCTTAGCAATCTTCGAGAAAATTGCAGAATGTATCAATAAATGTTCTTTGCATATCGATATAATACCACAGTATAATACCATTAGTATCAATACCTTTAGTGTGGTTTGGCCAATTTTGTACTGTTTAAGTTTCAAAATACAAAATTAATCTCTTTAATGAGTTTTCACTTAAAATGCTTTATTTTTATGAATCCTAAACTTGAAAGAATATCATTTCATAGCTCATCACATGCATGTACATCTATTTGATTAATTGATGAGTGTTTCACAAGTTAAATGCATTATTTGTATAATTAAATGCTCATATTGCTTCATGATGCTTAAAATGCAAAATTTTCTATGCATTATAGTCTTTATGCTTTAATGAGCATATTTTCTTATATATGATAATTGGTACCATATATGCTTAATAATTGATATCATTTGCTTCAAAATATCATTAAGCTCATTGATTTTTTTTTTTAGTTTGACAAATTCATGAATTTATTGAATTTTTTTATGACAATTAATTCTTAGAACTACTAATGCCTATCTTTTACCAAGATGTCTTTTATCAAAGTTTTTGCAAAGTTCATGAAGATAATGTTTTTTTCTAATGATAAACACACGTATAACAAAAGAAACAAACAAAGCATACAACCTTTTCAAACTAAGCCAAAATTACAAAGGATTACTCAAATAAGACATGATTTTCAAGTCCAAATGAGTATTTCTACAATGCTTGGTAAGGTTGAAGTATTTACTATACAAATGCTATTTAATTATTATCTTTTAGCATTAAGTTTGGTGACATGTGTGAGTCAATTATCTACAATTGATAGCTTTGTATGTTAATTATGCTTGAAATGTTTGCTAAGAATGAATCTTGGACATAACCTTGAGTATTTTGATATTTTTTGTTCTAACACTTGTTTTTAACAATTGATATCCCTAATCTTAATTATGCCTTAACTCATGAATTAAAATGATTACATTTTTATGCATGTTCATTGACTAAATTATTGTTTAAATGATCTTATGATCTTATCATAAATGAGCAAAAAAAATTCGAACCTATGGAAGTTTGCTATAAGAAACTATTTTTTTTCCATATGGTTACTTAAATGTTCAAATGATTTTTTTGTAGATGTACTAAAAATTCAACATATGGTATCAACTATGCATCTAAACAACAATTAGATTAATATTTTTTGATATACTTTAACAATTAGTTTGTTTTATCACTTATAATCTCATATGTGCTTAAATGTTTACATAAGAATACATAAATTGTATAAACTTCAAATTGGACTTAAATGCATACATTTTTTTAATAATTGGTATACATAGTCTTACATGATTCACAATTGGTATACCTCTTTGAAGTCTTGTTGGAATTAATCTCCTAGCTTTGAATTAATCTACCTTTTACCTTTTTAATATAACCAAAAAAAAGGAAAGAATTTTAGGGATTGCTTATGCTTTACTTATATATATATATATATATATGCTGGCGAATAGGAAGATTTCACAATGTGCTTATATTATTTTTATCTCCTGTAATCTTTAAGATCTCGTGTTGGTGATCTTATAAAATCTTTTAGCATTAGCTAAATATGACAAAAAATGCTATTGTCAAATTTTTCAAAAGCATCTTATAAAATCTTCAAAATTCCTTAATAATGCTTTTGTTAAGGGGGAGTTTTATTGAAAATCTTTAAATGATTAAAGAGGAGTTTTACAAGCAAATTCACTTTAAATTTTGCTATATCAAAAAGAGAAAGATTGTTAGTTATATTAACTTTGAATTATCTCGATTTTGATATAACTGAAACTTAAGTTTAATTAGTTTATGTTTAAATATTTTCAAGTTAACATTTTTCTATGAACTACTTTTAAAAATAGTTTGAAAAATATTTAAATGTATTTTTAACTCTTTTACACACTTAAACTATGTTTTTAATGATATATTTGTATAAAATATTTTTAAGATAAGTTTTATAATGTTTTAAGTCGTGAAAAACTTCTTAAAGATGATTTTTATATAAATATATCGATATACTAAATGTATGTATCAATGCAATACTTGGCAATAGTTCAAGTTTAATGAAAACCTTAAATGTATACATACAAGCTTAGAATGTATCGATACATGTTGGATTGTATCAATACATTTAGTCTCAATGGTCATATTTTGAGGGTTTGTATAGCAATGTATCGATGCATCTGACATGGGAAAGAATAAGAATAACTCAAATGAAGCCTCCAATCATTACTCAACCAAACATCCCCAACAGCTATATCCATGTTCAAGGCTATAAATAAGTCTTTCCAACACCTCTAGTAAAATGATGAACCAAGAGAAAAAGCTTAGAATAATATCTTTCATCATTTCAATAGTTTCTAAAGTAGTTCACAATTGTGTGGAATTAATTCTTCCTATCCTTGTATTTTTCATATTGTATCTTTAGATACAAATATCCTTAGTGCCTGAACTCTTGTAAACACCTAGTTTTTAGGGGTTTTAATTGTTTACACATAATCCTCGTAAAAATGGGAGGTACTTACTTAGCCAATTAAAAAATAGAGAAGGGTTCTATCTTAGCCATAAAAGATAGAGAGGCAAGAGATTGCAATCTTAGCCTAGAACGATAGAAAGTGTAAAGGTTATACTTTCTCATTGAAAAGTATACAATTTAAATTAGTGAATTGGGAAAATCTGAGGTAAATAAGGTCGAGGTAGAGGATATAAGTAATTGAGGTCGAACCGTGCTTGCTTTTCTTTCCTTTAACTCTTTAATCGTTTTTGTTATTTTTAAATTTTTCAATTTCATTCATTTAAGTTTTAATTTGCAAGATGTTTTTGAGAAATCAATTCACTTCCTCTTGATTTCATTCACGACTAGTTCTAACAATTTTAATATTTAATTTGAGACATTTGCATGTTTAATCATATTTTTATTTTTGAAATATAATTTAGAATTAATAAATGATGAAAATATAATAAATGCCTAACACTTTTATCGAGCCTTGTAAACTTTATTAAGGGGATAACATTACTACTGATCTTTAAAATTTATCAAAATTTTTAATGCGATACTTCTATTTTTAAAAAGGAAAAATTTTGTTGGCAGTCTTATACTAACTCAAAATTTGAATTTTAGACTATACTATAATTTATATAAATTTAATCCTTATATTATATTATTTTAAAATTTTCAATCCAAGTGATAATGGTACTATTTCTCTTTTGTTAAAAATACTAACATGGACATTGACTTGCAGATGTGACCGTTGACTTTTTTGACATGAGCTTAGTTAACAAACCTTTTAGGCAATTGATGACATGGAATTTTTTTTCATGTGGCTTACTAACTTGGAAGATTAAATGATGTTATTAACCTGTGTACTTATGCCCAAATGTGAATTTAGTACTCTACAATAATTTTGAAATTTTTTGGTAAATCTATTGTTCAAGATTTCAAATTTTGATCTAATTTTAAAAATGTTAGCAAATGATTGAAAATATCAACATTATTAAATATATTCAAATAATAATATTTTATAGATATTTAATATTTAACTAATAAAAATTTCTTTGTAAATATTAATAATTTATTATTAAAATATAAAAATTTATATGTTCAACAATATTAAAGAAATATTTAAAATTAAAATTATGTCTTATGGTTTTAGTAAAATTAAAGTCATGAGTTTGGTTAGTACTCTTACTAATAAATAGCTCTTTTTCTTAAAATTTTGAAAGATACTTAAGAAAAGAGATTTAATGTTTAGTTGATCAATTAATCATTTATATTGATAAGTCAATTTTTTGTCAAATAACCATTAAAAAAATACAAAAATCGTTTTTCTAAGACCTTTTTTTTGCGAAACGAATTAAGTCTTAAGTTGAATCCATTTTTAATATTTATGCTACTATAATATAAAACCTATTTTCAGTGACTTCCAAGCTTTTTTTTAAAATTTTTTCATTTAATTTATTAAAGTCTCCTTATAGTTTCTAAGTTAATTTTGTTTTTAAAGTTTTTTTTATTTGGAGTTTGATTGATTTTTTTATCAATATTGTTTGAATGTAACTTATAAATCAATTAAAACATAACTGCTTTAATAGTATAAATATTTTTCTTATAAATATTACTCTTTTTAAGATTTATATTAATAAAATATATTGTTCTAATACTATTGTTTTAAATATCAATATAAATATATTCAATTCTCTCTCTAATGTGAATATTGTTAATCAATTTTTAATATTATAACAATTGGATCAAAATTTAAAATTTCAAAAGTACAAAAATTAAAAATTTTTAAAATCTTTGTAGAGGAACTAAATCTATATTTTGGTACAAGTATATTGATTAGTAGCACTATTTGCTCAAAAAATTTTGTTGGTTAAACTTGTTATGTTAGGAAAGTCAACAACCATGTTAGCAAGTCAACAACAGCATTAGTATTTTTAACACAAGGAAAAGTTACGTTATTATCATTTTGATTAAAAATTTAAAAACAATATAGTAAGAGGATTAAATTTATATAAACTATAGTTGAGGGATTAAAACTCAAATTTTGAGCTAATATAAAAATTGTTAGCAAAATTTATCCTTTTAAAAATATATTTTGGTATGCGTGTGTTATTATAATATAGGTCAGTAACACTGTTAAATATTAAGTGACATGATTTTTGTCTCCAATAAAACCTGACGCCTGTACCAAATAGTGATAGCATGTGCATTAACAAAAATAATTTTTTTATTTTGTATTGAACAAAAACTTAAAACATGGCACCACATAATAATGCCAAGTGTATTAACAAATTTTTTTTCCTTTTTCCATTTTTCCTTAGTTTCTTTTTGTTTCTTTTTAATAAATATTTTAGTAAAATTTGAATAATAAAATAATTTGATTTCATATATAATTTTACATATTATATATTTTAAAATAATTTTTATTTTTTAAAAAATTATAAAAAATCAAGTGATGCCATGTGTCATTACTTGATTAGTCAATGTCATATTATTTTCTATATTTAAAGATTTTAAGTCAAGCTACTTCATTGACATATGGTTTGATAATATAGGTATCACATTGAACATTTTTAAGTTATAAGTGTCACATTAACAAATTTAATAAATTCCATTGGCTGTTCATGACATTATCTCTTTATTAAATCAAGCTCAAACAAGAAAACTAAAGTTTCAATCAAGTTTGAGTCCAGCTTCAAGCTACAAGTTTTTGAATTAGCTTGATAACGAATCGACTCAACTTGATTATATCTGAGATGTTCATTAAACCAAATTAAATAATCATACCAAAATATTTTGAGTCAATCATTAAATTATTTTTCTTGATCATTAGAAGAGATTTTTAAAATATTTTGGTTTTTGAGTAATTAATTAATAATTTGGTTAGTTGAAAATAATGGAACTACTTAACATACCTGAAATGCATACAAAATATTATATTTATAGTCTTTGTTAAGTATTTCAGGTTTTAGTTATTGGAGTTTTTGATTTATTATAAATATATTTTTATTCATGTTTAATATTTACATATTTGTTAGATAATTAAGCTAATTTAAATTATGAAAAGCTATAAACCTAAGAATTAGCAACTCTAATTCGATTAACCAATCAAATTACCCTAAATATTTCATTAATTAAAGTTTATTTTTGAATAACTAGCCTATAGGAGAAAACTATGATTTCAAATCCTTATCAACTGAAGATCAAAAGAAATCAAAACAGATTAGTCTACCTTTCATATTAGTTAACCTTTAATTTATTGTATTTATCATGTAATTATTTTTGTAATTGGTTAAAGCTTGTCAAAATATAACTATAAATAGTCAACAAGTGAACAAAAGTGTGCTACAGTTGATACGTAAGTTTGGGTTCAAATCTAAGTATCCTTTATTCGGTCTCCAATTTATATATAATTATAAATACATATATGTGCAATACATAACGGCAATTCATGCCTTCCATCTCACAGTTTCTCCCTAGATACTTGTGGTTTGTATAAGTTCTTCTCAGAAATCACCATTGGCCAGTCATCAAGGAAATGGACTGACAGTCAAATATGTTCAAATAATACCCATTGACAAATAAAATAAAATAACACCACTAAATAATAGTCTGGCCAGAATTAGAACATAAATCCTGAGACTCTTGTGAAAATAATGTGATTCTTCATGCTATCATCATCTCCAGTTATAGCATCGTTTCTACATTTATTGTGTTTCTTTCATCTAACTTTGTAATACTTGTTTCTACAACTTCAGGCTAGTGGTAAAGGAGGAGCAAAAAGTGCATAAGAGTGCAAATTTAGAAGGCCTACATAGAAAGATGCCCCTAAATTATATAATTTTTTTCTTATTTAAGTACTTTATGAATTTTCATTCTTAGTTTGATGCTTATACTATTGTCCATCAACTAATCTTGTACTTCACTTCTAATATCATTAAAAAAGATTACTTCAACTTTTTTTCAACTAATAATATTGTCCACATGTCATAACAATATTTTGCCACATCATCGTTACTTAACAGTATTAGAGAGAAAGCACTAAATTGTGTGACGAACTATAATATAGATACTAAACTAGAAACACAATTTTGTGAAATAGTTGAATGAGAAATACAATTGAGTTCAAAGGCCATCTTTTAATTGAACCATTTAGAAAAACAAATGAACTTACAAAATTTTTTGTCCCGTTTTTAGTTTTTCACAGATAATGTATAATTGAAGCTCGAAGTGTCTCTTTTGAATTTAAAACCTTAGAGAAGTTATCAATAATCAATCGACAAGGAATAATTGATAGATAATGACATTTGTCAATGCTAACATAAATTATGGATGAGTAATTATCAACGTCTGTGGCTGGATCAACAACCTTCTCTTGATAAAATATTGATGGAAATAGACCTCTGATTCGCTCACTCCCAGGTCAAATCATGAAAATGATGTGATAGTGTTGAGAGAAGAGCTGATCCAGAGAAGGGTTAAAAGTCTAAGGAATTTTAGTCACAAAATTTTCTCGCTTAGCTACTGCCTTTTATTTTTATGTTAATTTAACAACCAGAAAAACTGTAATAGAGGATTGTTTGTCACACAAATAATAAAATATATGGAATTGATAACTGTCCATTTGAACAAAATTTATGGACCACATTGAGGATATTTGTGATGTCGAATATGGCCATATACGTGATTAGAAGGCATCTGGTTGTGAATTATCTAAGTCTCAACCCATGTTATTAAGTATTTTATAAATATTTAGATATTGGTATAAAAATGTGATCCTCTCAAAATATAAAAAAAACACTTTAAAAAAATTAATTATACCCTTATAATATACATACTTATATTTAACGCTCATCTCAAATTTAAATAACTGTGACAATTAAAAGTTTCAAACAAATCTGTAAAAAATAATTTTAAACATAATTTGCAGAGTCACTTTTTTGGTCTATGATTAAAACAGGTCCTGCTATGGTGCGGATTATTCCAAAGTATATTAAAAAAGGAACTCCACGGAATCTGCAGAAGATATACAGCGGACAAATTGATGTAAGTTTTTCTTTTTTTTTTTTTTTGAAAATATAAGGTAGAAAATGTAGTAAGTGATGAAGCAGGCCTCGAAACTTTTTAAATCGCTTACCAGGCAGTGTTTAATGAGTCTCAAAGTAGATTCTAATTGTATAGACAAGGCTGATTCTTAGCTGCTTAGCTGAACCACATTATTGCATCAGCTTTTTTTTTTCCTTTTTTTTTTCAGCATGAAATTGCTATAAATATGGGATGAGTGTCAGAGTGGTATCTTCGACCAGTGTGGCAGATGGTGAATGGCTGAAATCGCGGTTAGCAACGAGCGAATGACAAATATTACGTTCAAATCAATGATATGCAAAATGGGAAGTAAAAAAAACAGGTTAACCATAGATTCATTCCATCGACATAGAAATGGAACAAAACAAGAGTTTCGACACGTGTCGCATAATTGTAGTTCCTTACAGTCACGAGCAGTAGAGGAATGAGGCTATAAATATTTGAGTTTCTGATGCAAGGGCATTAAGAAACCGAAGTGGTGCATAGCATAGGAAAAAAAAAAAAAAAGGAATAGAAATGGCCTCCTCTGCTGTGTCATCAGCAAACATTGCTTCCATTAACCGTGCCAGTCCCGCTCAGGCTTATCATGGTTGCGCCATTCACTGGCCTTAAATCTACTTCAGCATTCCCAGTCACCCGCAAGCTCAACAATGACATTACCTCGTTTGCAAGCAATGGTGTCAAGGTCCAACGTAT
Source organism: Adansonia rubrostipa (assembly GCA_038381775.1). Lineage (NCBI taxonomy): Eukaryota > Viridiplantae > Streptophyta > Magnoliopsida > Malvales > Malvaceae > Adansonia > Adansonia rubrostipa. Next base: position 6,229,979 of record JBBYHM010000015.1, read on the forward strand.
GAAGGTATATAGGAGACTTGTACCGTGGCACCAACTAAAGTTTTAATAGCCAATTAAGATTGTTTATTAGACATTTTAAGATTCTGTATCTGATTATAAGTATTCTGGTGAGTGCAGGTCTGGCCTCCGCTTGGAAAGAAGAAGTTCGAGACTCTGTCCTACCTTCCTGACCTCACTCCAGAACAGTTGGCAAACGAAGTTTACTACCTTCTTCGCAGCAAGTGGATTCCTTGCTTGGAATTCAAATTGGAGGTGACCTTTGATGCTTCTAAAATCACCTACGTTCTCATGATTGTCAAACAATTTATTTAGTTTTAGCCAAGGCTAATTAGCTACGTGATTTGGTTCATTGCACGGATTTTTTTACCGAGAGAATCACAGATCCCCTGGCTACTATGATGGGCGCTACTGGACAATGTGGAAACTTCCCATGTTTGGTTGCACAGATTCATCACAAGTTTTGGGGGAGCTTGAAGAGGCCAAGAAGGAATATCCCAATGCATACATCAGAATTATTGGATTTGACAAAAAGCGACAAGTGCCATGCATCAGTTTCATTGCCTACAAGCCCCCAGGCAAATTTTAATACTGTTCGGGGTTGACTGGGCGATTCTTTTCGTCCTTGCAGCATCCATTCCATGTTTGTCAGTTTATAACTCTGTTTCTCGATCGAAGTCCGAATCATAATAAGGGCCAAATGTGCATAAAAGAGTAAACTATATGACATTATGTCCTTTTATCTTAAAAATATATCCAGTTTTCTGGATTGAATTCAAATCTATCTCTCTTTTGCTTATCTCGATCTCAATTTACATTCACTCTGATAAGGACAGAAGATACATGAAGTCAATTTTCCTGGTGCAGCTCCATCTTTTCCATTGTCAACTCTCTGCCCACTCAAGTGGGAGGCTAATTTGAACAGGGGCAACCAGCTTTCTAAAGAATCTTTTTTGAATATATAATCACAGAAATCTTCGAACTGCAAGCATTAGGGACAATTGTAGATGAGATGGCTTGCTTCACTCAAAGCAAACCACTTTAATCATGATCTTGACTCTGGCGTATGTGAGAAAAATTTTATTTCATTTCAATATAGAGAAAAGAAAAATCATTGATTATATAAATTCTTCCAGCATAATTAAGAGTTCTAATTTCAAACCTTTTTATCCACTTTTCTTTTTCAAATGATTTCCTCACAATTAAAAGCTTTCTTAGGGGATGGATGTGAGCAAGCCACGAGTCATGATCTCAAGAGGAGAGCTTTGACTTCTAGATCAGCTGTGCACTAAAGTCGATTTGGGCATATAAATGTTTACACCATTTTTAACCATTCAACTATTGAAGCAGCTTTTGTGAGACAAAACAGGGAGACCTAGTGGGTTGAAGTGAACAATGTTTTGTAAGTTGCTCTACACCGTGGCATCATGCATCAGCTTAGGTAGCCTACCAAGTAAAAGCCATTAATCAAATTTATACAATCAGCTAATACAGTTAGCTAGAAGGTCAAAAGCTCATTTTTCCAGTTCAGCTCATGTTAAAAATGTTCATTTAGATGTGTATCGCTGGACAAATTCCGATGCAAATTTCGGAAAATTTTACGGACATGAACAAAATTTCTGAAATCACAGCCACTACTGAGCAAACAATCTGAGGAAGGACGTTGCGCTTGACTTGAAGAGGGACCCTATCAACGTAAACTTACAGCGAGTATGTGTTTGGTTGTAAAGGTTCAAAGAAAATTCCAAAATTGAACGATTAATGTGGTAAGTACCCTACTTCTATTGCATAGGTTCATCATAGATTTTTTTTTTTTTCGTTTTTTTTGGTTTACAAAATCACCAGGTCCCTAAATTCTAGAAGACTCTGCCCTTTGCTTTTGCAAATGGCTGTACTGCATAGGGTCATCATAGATTTCTATTACATAGGGTCATCATAGATTTTTTTTTTCGTTTTTTTTTGGTTTATAACATCACCTGGTCCCTAAATTTTAGAAGACTCTGCCCTTTGCTTTTGCAAATAGCTGTACTGCATAGGGTCATCATAGATTTCTATTGCCTAGGGTCATCATAGATTTTTTTTTTTTCGTTTTTTTTGGTTTATAACATCACCTGGTCGCTAAATTCTAGAAGACTCTGCCGTTTGCTTTTGCAAATAGCTGTACTGCTCCGTGAACTATTGAGAGCACTCAGTTTACGAATCTTTTTTTTCTTTTTTCTTTTTCTTCTTTAAAGAGCAAAACAAGTTCATTGATTCATTAATCATTCTAAATACGATCTGTAATGAGCTACATTTCAGAACATTCCTCTATCCAAACTATGCCTCCTTGAATATGTGTGTCATATTTGGCTAGCAAGTGAGCAGTTTCAGTCCCAGTTCCCGCTATTGTGACTTGTATCGCAGGTTTGGAACAGTTGCAGCTTGACTCAAGCCTCATAAATTATTGGCCCAAAATAGAAAGATCCATCTAGTTGTTAGTGCATCACAGTGTTCTCCTTGTAAAGCCCAAGTCATACGCAAGTTGTAATGCTTTTATTGCTACCTATGCTTTTTCCAGAAACGAGTTTGTTGTAGCAGGGATATTAGCGATACGAGGCGCCAGTACTTTGCCCTTCTCATTCCTGATCACAGCTCCTACGCCCCATAAGTTACTAACTTGATTTACTGCTCCATTAAAGTTAACCTTGTAGACTCCTAAATTTAGTGGAATCTATTTTTGCCTTTGCACCAGCCACTGTTGTCGTGCACCGTATGCTGCATTTGTACTTTGTGACATACTGCTTAATAAAGAGCACACTATCTTGCGCACTCCGGCGTTTTTCACCACGAAACTCTCCATTCCTGTCACCCCAAATCGCCACATTGTAAGTAAGAAAAGTTGAAATTTTGTCTGATCTATGTCCTGGAACACATGTCATAACCATTCAGTACCTGCCCACAAAATTTCCCACTACCAACCACAATCCCACATTTGATGTGCTCTCAATAACAAAGAAATTAAAGGCCAAGAAAAGACTAAATGAAAAATAGACGAACGGCCATCTCAATTTCAAGTCTTGGTTCCTCTGATGAGATAAGATAACAGGCGTTTGCCACAACCAGTGTGAGTGTTTAAGGATAATGTTTAGAATCCAAAACCCACATTATTTGGCCATCAAGCTGTAGCGGCATCCATTCCATGTTGCGAAGACCAAGAAATTCCAAGATTTACTTCAAGAACTCTGGACCACCAGATGGTAAACGTTTTAACATAAGCAAACAAAGAAGTAGGGCTTACTATTCTTCTTAGCCAGTACATAGTGAATCAAGCAGCTGTCAAAAACCTCTTAAAACTGATTACGCAAACTTTGTGATACGTAACTAGCCAAGGAAAAAAGAGGCATTGCATCCTCCATGGTCTCATCTGCTGTAGTGGCCTCCGTTAACCAGGCCATCCACTACAAACAATGTCAGTTTAAAGGCACTTTAATTTGGGGTTTCAAGAACCGCCGGCTATTTGGTGTAAAAGTAACCGTCGCTATTAGCAAACTTTTAAAGACACAGTGAACAGCTCCGTTTCGCACCCTGTTTTATTTTTCTCTTCCATAGTCATTTGGATAGAAAGAAAGAGACCCTAACTTTTGCCATCTTATTGTCCCCAAATTTGCTTCTTCTCTCTTCATCTCAAATCAAAATAAAATCTGTACCAAATCACCTTTGTTTTTTTGAAACAGACTTCCCCTCATTTGAACACCAACCCTAACGCTTTCTCCATCACTATTAGTTCCGCTCTTAGTATCTTCATCGTCCGCTCGGCTCTCACCATTGTCACTGTTAACTTTGACGATCGTCACTTTCATCATCGTTTCTTCAACTAGTTAGTTTTCCCAAATCACTCTCGCCACTTTGAATTTGACCTTTTAGTATTGATTTTCTAATGAACCAAATAAAAATTTGATTTTCAAAAGAACCTAGCTAATCATTTCCTTGATTTTCTTAATTTCGTTTGAATTGTGATCTGCTGAAGTATGATTCACCGTCTCAAATCTTCAGCCCAGCTATTACTATCAATCTCTTATTGGACTGATTCAGGTATAAGTGCTTGCTCACTTCATCGCGTCAAATTTCAGGTGATATTTTATAGTATAATTTGTTTTTTTTTTCTAATTTTCTTTGATTTTCTCTTCGTCTTTGACTTTAATTGTAGCTTTTGATTAACAATGGATGCGAATCCGTATCACTAGTTAATTTTATAGAGTTGTGAAGCTGTTTTTTGGAAAATTATGATAAAAAAAAAAAGGGTTTTGAGTTTGATAGTGCTTTTTATGCGTAAAATTATTCTTCCTAAATTTTGAACTTGATATACTTAATTGAATCGACTTCGTGTATTCTTCTCAAGTGTGCTCGTTCTGCTTGAACTTTGATCGTGCGGGACGAATCAACGTGGGTGACGTTAATTAGCTCCTTTAAAGGAAAAAAAATGTAAAAACAATTTAAAACAAAGATAAAAATAAAAAAACACCATCACGAAACTTCTTTCTCTGTAAATTAAGTTTGTTGATGTCTTCTTTGCTGGTACTAGGGGTTGAACAGGATCCTGCAATACAGAAGAGTCAGAAGGGTGTCGGAGTTGGTACTCCGGGGACCCTCTCCAATGGTTAAGTTATTATACGGGTGTTGAAAGATACGGCAATGGAGATTGAGAAAAAGTGTGTGTTGTTTTACCTTTGG
>JBBYHM010000015.1:6235243-6264969 GCA_038381775.1 Adansonia rubrostipa
GGGGAGTCCAGTTTGAGCTTTACAAAAAAAATTTTTGTTGGCCTTTTCTTCCCCCCCCCCCCCCCCCCTCCCCCTATTAAGGTCTAAAAGATGGCGGGACGCGTAAGCATAATTATGAGCCTTTGGCCTTGACCTTGATGCCAGCCATCTCATAATTTCCTGTCAACAACATTAGATACTTGTTTTCTAAGGACTTTTGCTTTGGGTACATACATTCAGAACATAGATAGGTTCTTAGGCCTTGCAAGTTATAGTAGATAGGTTGCATGCATCTTACATGAGCCTACATTGGAAATTAGTATTAGAAGTGCCTGCCAATGAAATTAGAAACTCAAGATCGTGTCGCATAACTTGTCAATTACGCAATCGTTATGTCAGTTACGATGGAATCACATTACCAGTTGGGCTATCAATTAAGATAATCAAAGATAAATATAGATTTATGTTATCCAAAGGTTTTTTATTTTTTTAAATATTTTTCATCGGATGCTTATATTTAATATAAATTTTAATGAGTATAAGAGTATAACTTTAAAAAGATAAAAAAATAAAAATATTAATTTATTTTGGGCATATACTTGTATTTACTTTTTAGGTTCCTTTTGAATGAACAATAAAATTTATTTTAGGATAACTGAAAATAACAGTGATGGTAAAATTAAAATTAATAGTGAGATATTTTTATGCCCCAAATTGAGATATAATAGACATTGTACATTTGCAAGATATAATCTCACAAATATGCTTGGTAGCAAACTAACTATTGATATTTGTAGAAATGAATATAAAATATTATAAATTGACTTGTTGAAATCAAGTTCATAGATTTATTTAAAAGAATTCCATAAAGTTTAAAAAATAAATATTCAAATCCTTTAATAGTCTATCAAATAATGGTATCGAAAAGTCAAAATTTTTTAAACACATTAAAGTTCAAGAAAACATGTACTAAAGCTCAAAACGTCACTCCTTGATATTTCCATGTGTTTAACCTTGTAAAATGGAAAGAACAAAATGAGTACAACTACTTATTAACATTTCTTCAGCTAGGTTAGACAAGCTCAAAAACCGTTAAGCCAAAATAATAAATTGAATTATGTAACTCAACTCTAGTAATCGTATGTTTGTAAATAACTTATTTTAAAATGACATATCATAACAAATTTAAACAAAAATTTTATACTTTAGCTTACTAAATACATCTCATTTACAAGCTACGACCACTTTTAACCTTGATGACAAAGGTTATAATACATCGAAAGCAGCAATTGGTTGCACAAATTGAATATCACAAAAATCACTATTCTAAATCAGTGACACAATTTGAAACAAAAACTATTATTTTAAACCGGTGGTATGATTCAAAATTGGTTTCTAGTACCAAACACATGTTGACGTGACCAACAATTAACCCTTATTGGTAGGTCAAAATAGTGTATTGAGAAAGCATTCAGAATATGAAAATTAAATTACCCATAACATATCGTATGTACATTTTCTTTAGTTAGAAACAAAACACATTTTATACACAAAATATATCTCAAGGGTATACTTTGTACATATAAATCATTTAGTATAATTATAGCAAAATTATAATTGTAAAAATACACAGATAAATAGCATAAACTACTTTCATATTCGACTCTAAAAAACTATAGCTTTCATGCTTAACCCAATTTGTTAAAGTATGGGATAAAATTTCATATTTTTGCATACATGATATAAAAAATATTAAAGGCTGATTTTTTGCGAATTAAACACTGAAGGAATATCAAGTTAATTACTTAATTTGCTAAACTGACATTTAAGCTGCAAATCACATAAATCTTCAAATATCCTAAAAATTAAGAAAATTATTGAAAAATAATTTTTTTTAAATATAAACTTAACAAAATATAATTTTTCATTGGTCATCCAGAGACATTTGGGTTGTTTAGCAATCTCCCTAACAAGCTAAATTTATTCAATAATATTACTTTCTTAATATCAAGAAATTATCTAAGACTAAGAAAAATAGAAATTTATAGATTAAAAACATAAAATCAGTATTTCATGTGATTTTAATAAAAATGTAAGTGAAACATTAATAATTCTCATATTTATTAGTTTATATATAAACAAACATGCTTTTCACAAAATCATGCAAAATAATGAAAATTTTATAAAAATATATAAAAATATGTAAAATTCACTAAAATTAGTAAAAAAATGAAATTAATATGATTTCTAATTAAATAAATTTTATTCTGGTAAAAAATAATTTTAAAATAATTAAAAGAAATTTTTTAAATTATGAAATTTTGATAATCTATAATCACATGGCTTACTTGAAGCCATTAAAACTCTAAATCTGTGCAAACATTAGTGGCATTTTAAAGTACAATTGCATAGTATGAATGTAGACAAAAAAGATTCCAGTAACGTATGTTTTGGGAGTCTAAACTTCAAAAATAATCATAAACAGCTTAGAATTTTTTTGGGTTTTTAGGGTATAGATTTGTTTGGAATATTTTAGGGCTTCAAATCTCTTTACACAAAGCTCGTATGATCAGGATATTTACACCACTAGAAAGATCATATTTTGTATTATAAAAACCATTTAAGTTTCTAAAAAAGAGGATGCCAAAAAACGGTCTTTTGGCAACCTAAATTTGGTTGGTCAGAACTATTAGAAACATAAAACCAACAAACTTAAAAAAATTATAACTCTTAAATTACTTAAATAAATGAAGTACCACACATACCATTAGAAATCTCAAAGAGACTTTTCTATGGGTATTGATAATTTCATCAAAAAGTCATTCAAAAATTCTCATAATTTTTAGAAAATCAAAATATTTTTAAACAAAAGTACGTGTTTTGTGCCAATTGATCAAAAACATTTAAATTTCATGAAAGTAAAGCAAATCCATCCATGTTCTCCAAGATGGATTTGTCTTTATTTTATCTTTCCTCTTCTTTCCTAAGGTTACCTCTCCAAAGCTTTATCTGACAAAAAATAGTGCAATAGGACATGGCCCAATTTTTTTTATTAAGCTAATTAAACAACACTAAAATTCTAATTAGGCCTTAATAAATATTGCAAATGGGCTACTTATTTAATAAAATAACTAAGTCTGTATATATATTATGGGCTTTACATCTTTCCAGCCTTAAAAGGAGTTTAGTCATCTAAACTCTTAACTTAGCTCTCAAAAAGTCAAGGAAACTTTTCTTTCATACCTTCTTCCAACTCCCAAGTTTCTTCTTTTTTAGTATAATTACTCCATTGAACCTTAACATAAGAAATTGTTCGTCTCCTCAAAACTAGCTCTTTTTTATACATAATAATACGTAAAGAATACTCATCATAAGATAAATCTTCTCTAAGTCTCAAAAGAGATACTCTATCATGTGATCTAGATTCAGAATTTATTTTCTCAACATGAAAATCCTTACCATGAAAAGACTTAATAATTTGTGGGGAGAACTTACATTTAAAGAAAAAAAAAGCTTGAAACCTTTTAATGGCCTAAAATTTAAATAGACCATTAGAAGCTCTATTATTTTGGAAATCAGAGTCTCTACCATTATTCTTTGAAAAATTTGTCCTGATGTTGTATACCTTAGAAATATGAATTATATGTTAACATACTAGCCAGAGGTCAACTTTTGATCAAATTTGTAAAATGTGCATAATAAGAATTAAAAATAAAGAATTGGTAGCCAACTTGCACGTTTTGAGTGTGCACAATTTTGATGTGATTCTATGAATAGATTAGTTATCTGCTTATTATGCTTAAGTTGATTGTCAGAAAAGAAAGGTAGATTTTGAAATCCTTGCAGAATTACCTTTTAGTTTCTATAATAGTGGTGCATACATTTGTTTATGGGTTATTTCTATTATGCAAGCTAATTAGTTAATGAGAAATGGTTATAAAAGGTATTTAACAATACTAGTTGATAATAGAGTTGAGGAGAAGACAATGGAGGATATCCTATTATGATAGATTTTCCTAATGTTTTTCCTAATGATCTTTTGGGATTGCCTCCTGATTAGGAAATTGATATCTCTATTGAGTTGCTCTCAGGCATTAGTCTTATTTTTAAAATTACTTATAGAATTGCCTTTATAGAATTAAAAGAGTTGAAAAAGTAGTTGCAAAATCTTGTTGATAAAGGTTTCATTAAACCTACAGTGTCTCTATAAGGAGTACTGAAATTATTTGTTAAAAAAAAAGATGTTAGTATGAGACGAGTATTAATTATGGTAAGTTAAACAAGGTAACTCTAAAGAATAGATATCCTTTACCTTATATCGATAACCAATTTTTCTAGCTAAATGGTGCTAAAGTGTTCTTTAAGATTAATCGTTGACCTGGCTACCACCAATTAAACGTCAGAATTGAAGATATGCCTAAAACCAATTTTCAAACTTGTTATGGGCATTATGAGTTATTTGTGATGCCGTTAGGGTTGTGACAAATGCTCCGGTTGCTTTTATTGACATGATGAATAGGGTTTTTAAACCTTACTTGGATAGATTTGTTGTTGGTTTTATTGATAACATATTCATGTATTTTTATAGGTTAGAAGAGCATGAGGAAAATTAGAGAATTAGTTTAAAGACACTAAGACAAAAGAAGTTGTTTGCTAAAAATGAAATATGAGTTTAGGCTATCTAGTGTGGCTTTTCTTATACATGTAGTGTCGAAAAGTGTAAATTTTTTAAATGCAATAAAGTTCTAGAAAACATGTAGTAAAGTTTAAAACGTAATTCGTCGATACTTTTGCATCTCTGACCATGTTTAGAACTTGCAAAATATTAAAGAACAAAATGAGTTCAACTACTCAGTAAGGACCTGACATTCCTTCAGTTGGGTTAAGCAAGCTCAAATACCAATTGGCCAAAATAACAAGTTTAATTATGTAACTCAAAGCTTTGGGTAATAGTATATTTGTAAATAACTTATTTTAAAATAATATGTCATAATAGATTTAAACAAAGATTTTGTGCTTTAGTCTTCGAAAGATAGCTCCTTTTACAAGTTATGGCCACCCCTAACCCGATTAGTAAGGTCAAAACATAGCATATTAGGAGAGCATTCAAAATACAAAAATTAGATTACCATAATGTATCATATGTACATTTTCTTTATTTAGAAATGAAACCCATTTTTTAGACAAAATCTATCTCAATAGCATACTTTTTACATATAATTCATTTAGTAGAATTATAACAAAATTATATTCATAAAAATATATGGATAAATATCATAAATTATTTTCATATTTGATTCTAAAGAATTATAGCTTGCATGCTTAACTCAATTTGCAAATGCGTGAGACCAATTATTATATTTTTGCATACATGATATAAGAATATTAAAAGCTAATTTTTTGGGAATTAAACACCGAAGAATATTAGCTCAGCTAATTTTCGAAATTCACATTTGAGCCCCGAATCACATAAATCTCCTAATATCTCAAAAATTAAGAAAAATATAAAAAATTAGAATTTAACAAAGATATAAACTTAAGAAAGTATAATTTTCTTTTAATCATATAAGGACATTTTGGTGTTGTGGCAACCTCCTTAACAAGCCGAAATTATTCGATAATATTACTTTCTTAATATTAAGAAAATATTTGAAACTAATTAAAATAGAAAATCACAATTTCATAGGTTAAAAACATAAAATTAGTATCTAAGTGTGATCTTTTTATGAAAACATAATTAAAACATCAACAATTCTCATATTTATTAGTTTGTACATAAACAAACATGTTTTTTTTCACAAAATCATGCAAAATAATGAAAATTTTTTAAAATATATTAAAATACGTAAAATTCACCAAAATTAGTAAAAACTGAAATTAATATGGTTTCTAACAGAAAATATTTTATTTCGATCAAAAATAATTTTAAAATAATCAAAAACAATTTTGCTAAATTCTGAAATATGATAATCTGTGATTATTTGGTTTATTTGAAGCCATTAAAACTCCATATCCATGAAACATTGGTGGCATTTTAAAGCATGATTTCACAGTACAATGTAATTATATAATATAGGATTTTGTTTTGACAAAAAAAATTTCATATATCCTAAATTTTGGGAGTATAAACTTTAAAAATCATCACAAACAATTTAGAATTTTCTAAGTTTTCATGTTTATAGATTAATGGCATAATTTGGGGTTTTGGTTCTTTTAACGCAAAAACTGTATGATTAAGATATTTACACCACTAGAAAGATCACATCTTGTACTATAAAAGTGATCTAAGTTTTGACAAAAATCCTCATAAAAAATGGCTTTCTAGCAATATAAATTTGATTGGTCAAAACTATTAAAAACCCAAAATCAATAAACTTCAAAAATTCATAATGTCTAAAGTACTTAACCAAATAAAGTGTCACGCATACTGTTAGAAAGATCTCAAAGACATTTTCTATGGGTATTAGTAATGTGGCTAGAAAGTAATTGGAAAGTCATTAGAATTTTTAGAAAATCAAAATATTTCAAAACAAAAGTATGGGTTTTGTACCAATTACTTAAAAATATTAAAAAATTCAAAAAAATGAAACAAAATCTCATATAAATCTATGCTTTTCAGGATGGATTTACCCTTCTTTTATCTTTCTTCTTCTTCCCTAAGGTTAGCCTCCCCAAAGCTTTATTTGACAAAAATTTTGTAACAAGATGTAACCCTAAATTTTTTTATTAAGTCAATTAAACAACACTTATAATTCCAATAAGGTTTTAATAAATTTGTAAATGGGCTAGTTATTTAACAAAATAACTAAGTCTATTTATATATATATGTATATATATATTTGTTGGCCTTATAGATATGCCATTTGGATGCAAACATAGCAATGGTGGTGAAATATGTTAGACCTTTTAGTGGTAAATGAAGTCAAGAGGGGTGAATTGATTTCTCATAAACTTTTCGTACGTTAAAAGTTTGATAAAGAAAATTAAGAAATCTAAACAATGATCTTTGAAGTGCAAGTTAGTGAATAACATAAAAATAATTAAAGAGCTAGGGAAAGAGAAGCAAACTCAAGTATTCAGAAAGGTTTGGCCTTAATTACCTACATCTTCTACCTTGACCTTATTTGCCTTGGATTTCCCTAACTCACTAACTTGAATTATTTTACCTATCAAGACTAAGGTATAACCTTTACAACTTCCTATCTTTTTCTTAAAGCTAAAATAGAACCTTTAACTTCTCTATCTTTTATGGCTAAAATAGAATATTTTCTCTACTTTTTAATGGCTAAGTAAGAACCTTCCATTTTTACAAGGATTTTATGTGTAAACAAATAAAGGTGTTTAGAAGAGTTTAAGCACAAAGGATGACACTTCTAAAAAAAAATTACAAAGAATACAAGAACGGATAGGAAGAATTAATCCTATACACAATGAACTACTTATAAATACGAAAGAGATGAAGAATGTAACTCTAAGCTTAATCTCTTGGTTCATTATGGTGTTAGAGGTGTTGGAGAGGCTTATTTATAGCCTTAATCATGAATATAGCGGTTAGGGATTTTTAGTAAAGGTATATAGCCATTGGAGCTTTCAAAATGTAATTTCTTGCTGTTCCCCATGCCTTTTTATCGATACAATTAAGTGGGTATCGATACATTATGTTTAAGGTCCACAATATGACTCTTGAACAGTCCTATATTGGTACAGAATAGTCTGCCTCAAAACATGAATAGTGATTTTTACATTTCAAGGTTATTTAGCTACTACCAAGCATTGTATCGATAAAAAAACTTAGGGTATTGATACGTTTATAAAAAACATCTTTGAAGGATTTTTCATGACTTTGAAATATACAAAATTTTTTCTAAAAAATGTTTCATACTAAAATATCCATTAAGAACATATTTTTGAGTGATACAAGGAGTTAAAAACATTTTAATATTTTTCCAAAGTATTTTCAAAATTAATTTAAGAAAATACTAAGTTAAAAATATTTAATCACAAGTTAATTAAGCTTGAGTTTTAGTTATATCAAAATTAATTTAAAGCTAATATAGTTAACAATTTCCCTTTTTTTAATATAATAAAACTTAGATGAATTTGCTTCTAAAACTCTCATTTAATCATTTAGAGATTTTTACTAAAACTGCCCTTTATTAAAAGCATGAAAAAAGATTTTTAAAGATTTTGTAAATACTTTCGAAAAATTTTGTAATGACCTTTTTAGTCATGTTTAGCTATAAAACACCAACACAAAGATGTTAAAGATTTCATAATATCTAAGATATATAAGCACAAATGAAATCTTTTTATTTACTAGCATATGTATCAATAAGCCACAAGCAAATTACTCCTAGAATTTTCTTCCTTTTTAGAATATCAGAAACATAGAAGGTATGATTAATTCAAAGCTAAGGGACTAAATCTAATAAGATTTCTAAGAGGTATACTGATTATGAATCGTTTAAGAGCATGTATACCAATTATTAAGAAAATATATGTATTTAAGCTCTAATGTGTAGTTCCTGCAATTCATATATTCATATGAAACATTTAGGCATTTTTGAGATTATGAATAATAAGACAAACCAATTGTTAAAGGATTAGATAATGATAATCCAATTGTTGTCTAGATGCATAATGGATATCAAGTGTTGAATTTTTAGCACATATACAAACTACTTATAATCAATCAAGTAACCATATGAAAAGTTAAAAAGTTCTTCTAGAAAGTCATAGTAAACTTTCTTTGGTTAGAAAATCATTTGCTTATTTAAAGAATTAACTATGATATCAAGTTGAGCAATTACAATTAGTGAACATGCATAAAGATTATAAGAATTTTAAACCAACAGTTAAAGCATACTAATAGCCTAGGATACTAATTGTTGAAATCAATTGTTAGAATAAGAGACATCAAGAATATTCAACTTAAGGTTATGTTCAAAGATTTTTGCCAAATAAACAATTAAAGCATACATGACATACAAAGATACCAATTGTTAATTAATTAACTCATACATGTCACCATACTTAGTGTGAAGGGATAATAATTAAATAACATTAGTTTAGTAGATACCTCTACCTTACCAAGCTTTGTTGATATGCTCATTTTCTACTCTGAGTCCATGATTCTAAATGTTGAGCACTTCTTGGGTGATTTTGGTTTGATTTGATGAGGTTGCATGCTTGTTTGCTTCCTTTTGTTATGCAAGAGTTCATCTTTCAAGAATGGCTTTATCTCCATGAACCTTGCAAAACTTAACAAAAATCTTCGCAAAGGATGAGCATTAGTAATACCAAGATATCGATTGAAAATGTTTAATAAATTCATTAACTTGTCAAAAAAATGTTTAACAAGCTTAATGAGATTTTGAAGCAAATGATACCAAATGTTAATAAACATATATGGTACCAATTATCATTATGCAAGAAAATATGTTCATTAAGGCACAAAAATAATAATGGATAGAAAAATTTTTATTTTAGAGTATCATGAGGCATTAGAAGCACTTAATCATACAAGTTATGTATTTGATTTGTCACTTATCAATTAATCAAATGTGATGTTTAAACATATGATGAGTTATGAAATGATGTTTTTTAAGGTTTAGGAATCATACAAATGAAGTATTTTGAGTAAAAATCCATTCAAGAGACCAATTTTGTATTTTAGAACCAAAGCAACATGAAATTGGTCAAAATAAACTACATGTATTGATGCAAGAGGCTTGTGCATCAATACACACAGTGTTGTATTGATACAATATTTATTGTATTGATACAATCTAGGTTTTTCTAGGTTTCTTATAAGTTTTTGTTCATTGCATCGATACAAATCTTAAAGGATTGGTACAAGCTTTAAGTTTTTCATAAAGTGCTTAGAAAAATATGCAATTTGGCAGTCCAAAACCATGAATTGAAGTTTTAATGCAAACTTTTGATATTGAGGATTAACAACACATAATTGATCATAAGTTTGAATCAAAACAACTTTTAAAATGAAGTTTGAATGAATTTGCATATTTTGTCATATAAGCAACTTTAGTCAAATAATACGCAAATAAAAGTCTTGAAGTAAGAAATTTTCATTCAAATCACATATGCATAAGTTTAAAAACATGTTCAATGTATAATAAACTTGTACAAGCTATAAAACATGAATTTTCGACATAATTAATCATCCTAACTCTTATGCAGCATAATCGAATACAAAGCATTAAAGAGACCTATGGACTTGATAATACATGTTCATGGCATCAAATCTTATAAGTAAGCTCTAAATGCTCCGCTAAGGATGTGCATACTATTTAATCTTGCATTAGAGCTTGCTTTAAATGCTCCCCTAAGGATGTGCATACTATTTAGTCATGCATTAGAGCTTCTTAACAACTCAAAACATGAAGTTTTTCAAAATCAAACCTTTATGCATAAATCATGCTTGAGTTCATGCTTTATGACATTATTTCATAAATCAATTAAACATTTCATCATTAAGCACTTAAACATCAAATGCATATTCAATTAAAGCGCATAATCACTCAAGATGCAAAACATGAATTTTTCATTAGAATCATTTTTCATCAAAACAATATTTCATAAAAATATTTTTCAATAAATCATCATATATAAATAAACATATATATATAACTTGAATAAGTAACCATGTATGATAAAAACAAACTTAAGGCTTAAAGGTTGCTCATCATACTTTTTTATGTGTTTAAAGCATCCAAATGTACTGCTTTACTCCTTATTGCTCCAATATACCTATAAAAGACTTTCACTTGGTTTTTGGTACCTAAATTGCTTTGGGTCCTTAAAGGTTAGCTTCAAAGCCTCTAGTTCCCTTAAGAACCCATACTTGCCTAACTTTAAACTAGGTGTTTTTCTTGATAGGATAAGTATGCACATTATGACCATGAAAATTACAATGTAAGTAGTTGGTCATATTCATTTACAAGGATTTTCCTACAATGATTTTCTTGTCATTTTTCAAACTTTGAATTTTCTTTTTCAAATCAAAATTAACTTTTTCTAAAATGTCAATTTTTGGCTTAGACTCATCAAAATCATTTTAAATCCTTATATTCATTTCGAAACTTAATTTTTTATTTCAATAATAAATAATTTTCAATTTTCAATTTTGAAATCATTTTTTATATTTTAAGTTAATTTCCTCAAACTCAACTACATTATCATCAAACGCATCTTGTAATTCGTTAAATGTATAAGAATTTAAATTTAAAGAGTTTAAGATCACCTTTGGCTTATCAAGAGCCATGAAGCAAAGGCTGCCAATTTAGTTTTCCTTGGAGCCATTATCATTAGAAGAGTCACTATCACTTTAAGTTGCTACAAATGTTTTTTTCATCTTTTTCTTTAAAAAAGGGCGATTATACTTGACATGGCCCAGTTTGTTGCAATTGTAGCGTATCACTTTTTCAAGCTTGCTTGATTGAGATGATTTGTCATCATCTATTTTCAGGAATTTCTTGAATTTCTTAGCAAATATAATTATCTCCATATTTTCATCATCTTCATTATCTTCATCATCCTCTTTTTCACTCATGGACGCCTTTAATGCACCCTTAACTTTCCTTGGTTGTTTCTTTCCATGATTCATCTCTATTTCATAAAAGATGAGTAATCCAATGAGCTTATATAAGGCAAAAGAGACTGGGGTCCTTTAATTCCTCAACTGCGATCACCTTAACTTATCATGAATTAGGGAGGCTATTCAATTTTCTTGACCATTTCCTTGTTGGGATACACCCTCCCAAGACCCTAGCCAATTACAATGTCTATGAATCGATCAGACATCTCTTTGATGCTTTCCTCTAGTTTTATCTTGAATATCTCATAATCAAGGGTGATCATGCTTATCTTTAACTTTTTGATTTGATTGGTCCCTTCATGTGTGATAGCTAACTTGTCTCATATCTCCTTAGCACTATCACATATGGACGTAAGGTTATACTTATTTGGCCTTAATGCATAAAAGAGAATATACATGGCCTTGGCATTTAGTTGAGCCATTTTGACATCTTTCTTATCTTATTCTAATTCATTTTTGGGGGACTTTAAAATCATCTGTCATCTTTGTTAGGATGTATTGGCCTTTCATGATTATCTTCCAAACTTAATGATTATTAGCTTGGATAAAAAGCCTCATATTCATCTTCTAATATGCGTAGCCTTCACTGTTGAAGAGAGAAGGCCTTACGATTAAATGTCCTTCTTGGCCTCTTCTAAAAATATCACTATTAGCCATTTTGCTTGGTCTTTTGCATATCTTTGCTAAGGATGTTAAGCCTACAAAAATGAGACCCAAGCTTTGATACTAATTGTTAGTGGTGAATAAAATCAAGAAAAGGGTGAATTAATTTCTCAAAAACTTTTCATAAATTAAAATTTTGATAAATAAAATTGAGAAATCTAAACAATGATCTTTAGGGTGCAAGTTAGTGAATAATACAAAGACAATTAAAGAGCTAGGGAAAAAGAAGCAAACTCAGGTATTTAGAGAGGTATGGCTTCAATTGCCTTTATGCTCTTCCTCAACCTCACTTGCTTCGAATTTTCCTAATTCACTAACTTGAATTTTTTTACCTTTTCAAGGCTAAGGTATAACATTTACAACTTCCAATGTTTTTCATAAAGCTAAAATAGAACATCTACCTTCTCTATCTTTTATGGCTCAAATAGAACCTTTTTTCTCCTCTTAAAAGGCTAGTAAGAACTTCCATTTTTTACAAAGATTTTGTGAGTAAATAAATAAAGCCTTTAAAATCTAAGTGTTTACATGAGTTTAGGCACAAAGGATGACATTTTAAAGACATAATTATAAAGAATACAATAGTGGATAGGAAGAATTAATCTTATACATAATGACCTCCTTAGAAATATGAAAGAGATGAAAAATATGACTTTAAGCATAATCTCTTGGTTCATCATGGTGTTGAAGGTGTTGGAGAGGCTTTTTTATAGCCTTGATCATGAATATAGCTATTAGGGATGTTTGATGAAAGAATATAGCGTTGGAACCTTCAAAATGTGATGTCCCATTATTCCTCATGCCTTCATATCGATATAATTGAGTGGGTATCGATACATTATATTTAATGATCCAAAATATAACCATTGAACAATCCTGTATTGATATAGAATAGTCTATCTTGATACATGAACAGCACATGAATATAACCAAGCATTATAGGGAAACAATACTTAGGGCATCGATACATTCATAAAAAATCTTTAAGGGACTTTTTTTGACTTCAAAACATAGAAAATTTATCTAAAAATGTTTTATACTAAAGTATCCATTAAAAACACATTTTTGAGTGATATGACGAGTTAAAAAAAATTTAGCTTAAGTTTTAGTTATATCAAAATTGAGATTAATTGAAAGCTAATATAGCTAACACAATAATAATAAAAATAACTATTAAGGATATTAAAATTTTGAAATATATTATTTTATGCATTTATTTAAATATTTTAATTAACTAACTAATTTTAATTTAAGTATTTAAATTTATTCATTGTATTAAATGAATAAATTATTTAAAATTTTTTGAATAAAAAATTGCATAAAAAACAAAAAGGTGTGAAATGGAGATTTCACCCCTTTAAGGGTCCAAAAGATACCAATAGGCCTTTGCCCAAGTAGTTAGTCATTGGAGGGGTAAAGGATTTTGGACCACATCTAAATACACTCTAACAAGCTTTGACACGTTTACCCTTATAAATAGTTTTCAATTCAGTGCACCAAGAGTGTAGCTGAAACCAAACAGAGTTTCACTTAAAGTCTAGAAAACATAGGCTAAGGCAACTTCTAATTGGTAACATGGGATCAGTCTCTGCTTTGCTTAAATATGAAAATTTTAGATACAATATGATTACATGACATGAGAAAAATAACTGAAATATGAAATAAAATATGATAGGATAAGAAAAAAAAACTCAAACACAACATTAATACACAAATATATCAAATCTATATAACGCAAATAATTAACGTGTCTAAATTTATGTAAATATATAGTATCTTAAACATAACTATACTACATAAAAATAATATGAATAAAATTTTAACATGAATCATAATAACTTTTCATTATTGTATTTAGATTAATAAATTTGGGTAATAAGTGAGCAAATATATTATTTACTAAAATTAATTACTAAGACAATCTATAATGCAAGAAAGGTTTGCCACTTGGAAAACTATTCTAAATCTTTATCATAAAACTAATTAGCATAATGCAATTTGCTTGACTCTATAAATGAATATCAGGCTTACGCTTATCAATATAAATATACAAATTTTAATTAAAATTAAACATACATAATGGAATTAAACAAAGATACAGTTAGATTACCTTGAGATCTTAGGCAGAGATGTACATGTGATAAATTGCAATTTAAAACATAGATATTATAGAAATCTTACTTATTTAGAGACTTGTAACTCTAAATGTGTTGATCCTTCCACGAACTCACTATGGTTTGTTTGTTACGATCTCTTTTTAAGGCCAAAAGCAATCCAATTGTTCTACCTGTAACAATGATCCACACAGATGCCTATTGGAGACTTTATGAGTTTTAACGGTCCTCCAGTGCTAGCCAGAAGGCTTCTCAAGTCTCAACCAAAAGATATATAGCCAATAGCTTTAAATCAAAAGTGATCCGAGAACAATTTGCACACCTATTGCGCCAAGAGGAAAAAGAAAACAACTTCATATATAAGTAGTTATTTTGCATTATTCACAGTAAACGAATCCAAATATCTTAATTTTTTATTCTGATTGATTCCTTTAGGATAAAAAACTAATTTTTTACCTCTATTATGATTAAAAACAATTTCAAATCACTTAAAAACTATGTTTGCGCTAAGACACCTGTAGAAAAGTACATAGATTGCGCCAACCCCTTTAGAAAAGTAGATAGGTTTGTGCCTAGGTTTTTCTAAATGCTATAATCAACCAGAAAATCTTAATTATCTATTTAAATACATCTTATGCTAGGTTAAACTTAACTATTAGGTCAACGAAACCCATTCTAACATACCAAAAGGTGGCTTTTACTATGGAGTGCTTTTTATAGCCCATTAAAACAATTTTAATTAGCTTATCCAAGATAGGGCCTTAATGGTAACTTCTTAATATTTTAACCTAATAGCACACCAAAGATAGCTATTCCATGCAGCGAGCCTATTAGCAAAAGCAACTTGCAGTGGTTTATAACTAAAATCTCTTAACTTGATAATTAAGGCTTTTGGACTAACCCCTAAATTTATATATTAGATAATTTAATTCATAATTAAATTTTATAACCCAAGTAAGAACAATTTTTACTTCATGTAAAAAATATTAAATAGTTAATTAAATAATTATCAAATAATTATTTAATTTTTTAAATACAATTATTTAGCCTCATTTACTATTATCCCTAAAATCATGTGTACAAATAGGCATTATCTTTATTGCCAAATTAAGACATCTCTAATTAGATTTAATAAAATCTAAATTATGTATTAAATTATGTCTTAAATTATTCTTAGTTGAACTTATTCAATTAAGTCTTCCTCATTATACCTTTTATTTCATGGAGTCATATTTAATTAAATCTAGGTTTTAATCCAATAGATCATTTTATTATGTGTGACACATTAGGCTTCCATTATAATGACAATAAACATAATTACCCAATTAAGTGTATTTATATTTATAGACCAAAATTGACTCTTCTTATACACTAGGTAGCCACTTCTTTAAAAAATCTTTCAGTAACCAACCTCTTAGTGTACTTAAGTCCTTTCACTAGATGTCCTAAAAAGACCGTGAGCATGGTGCAATGTCTACTCATGTATCAATCCATATTAGTTCCTTCAGCATATAGCTAACTTCATGAATTTGGAAAAATAATTTCTCCTAAATTCATCATGCATTGGCTAATGACTTTATTAAGTTAACCAAAGCCAAGAAAAAAATGAGATATGTCTCTTATGTCACTTGAAGTGGTGAATCCTCCCTTGATTATTTATTCACCTTTGTATGGTTCATGCCATACCCAAAACCACCATATCATATAAGATGGACATGTTCCTGATGGAATTAAGGCATGACATTCCCTATGTGAGATGACCTAGTATCATAAGTCTGAAGACTAATATACATGATTGGCACATGATAAAATTTCCATAGACACTTAAGTGATATATATCAAATGGAGTTCTCATACGAGCCATATTTACTGAACTTGTTTCCACAAAACAAGCACCCATATGCTATCTCCAAGTATCTTTATACTTTAACTTCTATGAGATCAAAAAGTTACATACATCAAATACATAGAGGCTTAGCATGTGCTAGTCTTCGTGCATTGTCAATGCCTTGTCTTGACAAATACAATGACTAGAAATGTTTTTAGAAATATGGTTGATGCATAAAGATTTCGTCATCGTAACTCATTACTAACTTTGCAAGGCTATTGTGTTTCATAAGCTTTATCCAATTAGTGTTTGCATAATTGTAAATCATGCCACTAACAGGAATGAAAACCTTAATCAATAACTAAAGTGATTGGTTTGCATTATTGACTATTATATGTCTTATCCAATTCGATTGGCTGTAGGGTACATACTAACAGATTCTTCATGTCATGTGTCATCATGTTCATGTTCATATTATTTTTTCCTGTCATAATTGTATTCAAGGTATTATATATTTATATAATTTTGACATGTTGATAATTTATTTTATGTAAAATTTGACACATTTGTCTATTTGTAGCATGTTCAAGTTATGTCTCATGTTGTGTCATATTTTAATTAATTTTCCCAATATACGTATCCAAGCTACTTTTTCATGTCATTATCATATTCAAGGTGTTATAGATTTATATGAATATAGAAGTGTTAATAATTCATTTTATGTAGATTTTGACATGTTTGTCTATTCATGTCATGTTTTTTTGTATTTATCATGTTTTAATTATTTTTTCCATGCTGTGCTTGTTTTGTATAATCATTTTATGTTTGGCATTATTAGGTTTATGCTTTGGCTGAATCTAAACAAGGTCTTACTTAAAGTTTAGAGAATATAGGTTGGCACATACTAACAGACTCTTTATGTCATGTGTCATCATATTCATGTTCGTATTATTTTTTTCTTATAACAATCATATTCAAAGTATTATATATTTATATAATTTTTGACACGTTGATAATTTTTTTATGTAAACTTTGACATATTTATCTATTCATAGCATGTTCAAGTTATGTTTCATGCTGTGTCATGTTTTAATTAATTTATGTCAGGGTTTGGTTTTGTTTAATAAGTTTTTCCATGAACAACTAGGTGACATTTAATAAAATAGCTCAATTTTGAACTGATTTTAAGCTAATAAAAATGTTTTCTAAGTGTTTTAACATTTTTTTATTGAGTTTAAACTTGGTGAACCTTGATTGGGTCATTAGATGATGTTTAGGTGAGTAAAAATATGGTATTTAATGTCACTATGGTTGCTGGTTTTAGCACACAAGTGAGTGGCAATGGTATGCCTCTCAGTTGTTAAGAATAAATAATAATGAATTAAAGTGATAGAAGTGGAGACATTTGTGTGACTCTAAAGCACATCGTCAATGCTGGAAAACATAGTTCTAGGTTGAATGGCTTAGAGGTCATTATTGTTTCATCATATAGAAAATTCATAGAGTCCATTTGGCATCATTGATCGATGTTTGAATATCTAAAAATGTGTTATAAAAAATTGACATAATGCTTCGTGATCACAAGTGGTGTCAGAGCTACTATTGTAATCTAGCACAATAGTCTTGCAACAAGAAATATTTTCAAATAGCTTATAGACATTAGGAATTTTTGTTATTATTTTTCCTACAATCCATATTGATTGGGTTACATGGTAGGCTTTTGAAAAGTTTGATTTCATAATCAGACAAAAAAAATCCTGGAACACGAGTTATTCACATGGCTTTATTTTCATGCTTGTTCAAAAATACGAGCTGCTTTTGATAAGGATTATCATTCTTTTTATTTTTCTTATAATTTTAGATAAAAATAGAATGAATAAGCTTTTTAATCATGTATGGCTTGTCTAGTGGGTGATCTTAAGCAATCGAGAAAAAAATCTAGAAGGTATGCTATCAGACATGCTGTGCGATGTAGTAGCATCCAATTAAAAAAAATTCACTTGATAGCAAAGATGATTTTATGGCATTTTTTTTTTATATTTATATGTTAAAGTAAAATGACTTATAATACATTAGAATTTGATTTGGTGATTTTTTTGTGATAGGAATAATCCAAAATAAATTCTGAGAGCTTGAAAGGTCAAATCTATCTCCTCTTTTGATTCTCTCCAAGTATGTTGTTCATAATTCCAAGGCATTTGGATGCCTTGAAATTGATTCTTGGAGTCATGTTTAATCTATTAATAGGTCTAAGAGCATCCTATAAAAGATCCCTGGTAGCTTACATTAAAGCTTACAAGTTAAATTAAATAAAAGTTGATTTTTAATCTTGTTTTTAAGGTTGTAATTTCTTCAATTTAGTCCAAGTGAACTATTTTGCAGTTTCTTTAAAAATGGAATCAAGTAGTGAATATTTTAAAGTCAAATGCTTTTATGGAATGTTTCTTTTATAAATGATTTTAACTTTGTACCGGTGTAAATTCAAACTAGTTGTAGAACAACAATTGGTTGCTCTCATGGGTACCTAGTATGCATCTTAGGATATATGTTTTCTATTTTTGGTGATTTTGATACATAAAAAGGAGATTATGATTAAATACATTGATTGATACCAAGGAAAACAAATTCAACTACGTGTGATTAGTTGGTACCAATTTATTGGGAATCAAGAGAGGGATCAATTCCTTACTTGTGGTGTAACTGATTCCCGAGCTCAACTTATAGATTTCTAGTATATGCAAACCATAAAATTGTTCCCTTAGAGTTTTAAGACACTTTAGCAAATGTTTTTAATAAGTAATCGATCACGCCTAGCCAAAAAAGATCGGTGGCAACTCATTAACCCAATTATTCTCATATTTTGATAAGAGGTTAAGACGAGCAATTCATATAACAGGCTAGGGTCCTACGATGATTCAGAGTGTTGATTGCTTTGATATGTTAAGGTTCATTTCTTGATATATTATGACACTAAGTGGATGGTTCTCGTGCTTACGTTTTAATGTAAAAATATTTGTGAAGGACTTCTTGTATGGTTATGAAATAATCTAAGGCCATCAAGAAGGTTAAATGTAAGAAAACTTGAGTGAAAAAAGTTGTTCATGGTGAAAAATTCCATGCAATATTGATACATTGGTGTTTACATCGATAAAAGTGCTTCCCAGAACCAAAAAACCCAAAAAATTCAAAAATATATTGGTATAATATGCATTGTATCTATGCAATTACACTCTCAGGTCTTAAAATAATCAAAAACCTACGATATATTGATACATTAATGAAATATATCGATACATATTCATGGATTTCATAAAAATGATATTTTTTTACACTTCAAACTTTTTCAATTGTTCAATTTGGTCCTAGACATTTCAAACCTTCTTTTTCCCTCATTTGGCACCATGTCGCCAGGAATTGGGATACAGATTAATTTTAAAACTTTCCTAGCTTTCTAATCAAGTCTCAAGATGTTAGAACTGATGCGTGTATTTCACATGGGGTTTCAAATAACACTTTGAAAAGGCCCAAATAGAATTAGGTGTTTAAACATATCGTGTTCAAACTATGCTTCATGCTGTGTCATGTTCTGATTAATTTGCCTAGTGCTTACATTCACTTTATATGAATTTAGATTTGTTAGTAATTCATTCTATATAAATTTTGACATGTTTGTTTATTCATGTTGTGTCATATCATGTTTTGATTATTTTCCCATGTTAGGTTTGGTTGTATAATCATTTTATTTACGATATTATTCAAATAACTTTAATTTTGTATCATATTCATCATTTTCATGTAATATTCATATTCAAGGTATTATATATTTCTATAAGTGTTGAAACATTAATAATTCATTTTATGTAAATTTTGGCACTTTTGTTTTTTTGTGTAATTTTATGTAAATTAGTTAGAAGTGATGTGCCATATCATGCTTGGTCCAAGTTAGCAAGCCCAAAGAAGAAAAAGTTCGAATATGTAGGCCTAATCACACAACTAAGGGCTAGAAAAGTCAACTTGTTATATTGTATGCTCGATAAGAAAGATCCTTAAAAGTTTTAGAAGTCTTCTTGAGCAAAGAAGTTAGTAGCATGCAAATTAGGAAAGTTTTGGTATACAAGCTATTGCTTATCCCTAAGGTTTTTAGTTTCCTTTTAAGTTTTAGGAAGGTTTTAATTCCCTAGCTGGTAAGGATAATTCCATTGATTATTTTATTTTCTTTGTGAGCAAGTAGCATTTTAATTGATTATTTAGGATTTAGTTTCTTTTTCTTATAAAAGGCCTTGGCTAAATCCTTTACTATAAATAGTGGCATCCAACCCTTGTATTGATTTTGTAAGGATTCTTATCAATCAATTCAAGGTTTATTTCTTCCATTCTTTTAACTTTTAGATTCTAGTTTTTTTTTCTTCCTCTATTTTTGTTTTAAGTCGTTAGAATCTCAAAAGATCTGTTTCTATTGAGCTTTATTTTGGTAAGGCTCAGCATTATTAGTATTAAAGCAAAGGTTTTGAGTTTTATAGTGATAAACACCATGTTGGAAGGTAGTCAAACCTATACACCAATACATTTGAAACCATAGCAATGAATGAGTTTTGAACAAGATCATATCATAGCCTTTGAACACATTAGCAAAAAGCTCTATACACTCATGGATCAACTTGTTTGTATGGTAGTGAGATTAGCTATGAATCAACCATAATGCAATCAACCACAACAACGGAGAGTTGAATATAATAAGGGTGATGAGTATGATGATATGGGCATAAAACATGAACCTGAAGAAACACAAAGGTAACACTAGCAAGCAAGAACCTTTGGTAATATCAAGATAAAGATTTCACCTTTTCGTGGAACAAGCTCTCTCAAAGAGTATTAGGAGTGAGTAAAACGTGTTAAGAAAGTCTTTGAATGTCAAGACTACACTGAGGCTAAAAAGGTAAAACTCATAGCTCTATAGTTGACTAATTATACTAATATGTAGTTGGAGAACGTGAAAGTGCAAAGAAAGCATGAAAGATAAAATCCAATCACAACATGGAGGCTTATGAAAAGGCTTAAGGAAAAAAGGTTTGTACCTCAATACCATAAGCAAGAGTTATTCCTTAATTTCCAAATTTTGCAACAAGGAACCTATTATGTTGAAAATTATGTTAAAGAATTTAAAATGCTAAACATTGCAAGATTCATTAATGGGTTGCATAAGTAGTTTATAGATTTTGTGGAGTTGTAATCATATGCCACATTGGATGACATGATTACATTGGCTGTAAAGATTGAAAAGTATAACAAAAGAGGCACGTCTAGGGTAACCTTACACTTCATCCTTTTTTTCTTCCTATATCTCTAAAATAGTCACAAAACCTGAAGGAAAGAAGGATCCTACTAAGGTATCGTGGTTGACAAAGGGAAAATAAAGTTGAAAATTCCCAACTTGCAACTAGAAACCATGACATCAAGTGTTTCAAGTGCCTTAGGTTTAGGCACATCATTTCTCAATGTCTTAATAAAAAGGTAATGATTGTCCATGAATTAGTTAAAGATGAATCAGATGCGAAAGTAAAAGAGAAAAAAGAGTAAATAGCACATCCTAAAGAAAAAGAATTTCTTGTCATTCGATTCAATCTAGTCATACGAGTAAAGAAAAAGTAGGAACAACGTGAGAATATCTTTCATACCTATTGCAACACTAAGGGCAAGGCATTTGGTTTAATTAGTGATGGTAGGAGTTATGCTAGTGAAGCATCTACAACATTAGTTACAAAACTAAACCTTACCACTGCTAAACATCCACGTCTTTATTGTTTACAATGGCTAAACTAGTAGTCCTCTTAAGGACCTTGAGAAGGTAAATGATAATGCTTATTAGCTTAACTGACTCAAAAAATACCATAAGGCAGAGTTATTCCTTAATTTGCAAATTTTGCAACAATGAGCCTATTATGTTGAAGATGATGTGAAAGAATTTAAGATGCTAAACATTGCAAGATTCATTAATGGGTTGCATAAGTAGATTATAGATTTTATGGAGTTGTAATCATATGCCACATTGGATGATGTGATTACATTGGCTGTAAAGATAGCGAAACAAAAGAGGCAGATCTAGGGTAACCTTAGACCTCATCCTCTTCTTTATCCTATATCTCTAAAATAGTCACAAAACCTGAACGAAAGGGTTACAGAATAAGTGAAGGTGCCATTTTCCATAGAAAGGTACAAGGATGAAGTGAGATGTGATATGGTACTGATGAGTGCTTGCAATGTGCTTCTTGGAAGACCTTGGCAATTTGATCGATAAGTTGTGTATCATGGGTATGCAAACACCAATTCTACTTTTAATGATTGTAAATGTGTGCTATTTAGATCTCTTGATTTAGTACCAATATCAATTACCGAGAAGAGTTGTATAGATAGAGCTAAAAAGGATCAAATGGTAAATAATATGCACAAAAAAAGTTAGAAAATAGCTCAAGAAAAAGAATAAAGCTTATATGAGTTTGGCAAATAAAAAAAGAAATCAAGATCTATTCAAACCAAGAGATTTTATTTCGATTCATCTTCACAAAGAAAGGTTCCCTAATTAAAAGAAGTCTAAGCTAATGACGCAAGCTGGTAGTTCTCTTAAGGACCTTAAGAAGGTAAATGATAATGCTTACTAGCTTAACTGACTCAAAAAATACAAGTGAGCACCATATTCAATGTTTGAGATCTTACACTTTATTTAGAGGACACCTTGAATGATGGAAAAGTTACGGATTTGAGGGTAAATCTTTCTCAACAAGTGGTAGATGATGTGTCACATCATGGTTGGTCCGAGTTAATAGGCTCAGAGGAGGAAAAGTTCGAATATACAAACCTAATCACATGATTAAGGACTAAAAGAGTCAACTTGTTGTATTATGTGCTCAATAAGGAGGATCTTTGAACATTTAAAAAGTCTTCTTGAGTCAGCAAGTCAGCAACATCCAAATTAGGAAAGTTTTGGTGTGGAAGCTATTGCTTAATCCCTAAGGCTTTTAGTTTCCTTTTATGTTTTAGAAAGATTTTAATTCCTTAGCTTACAAGGATTAATTCCTTTGACTATTTTATTTTCTTTGTGAGCAATCAGTATTTTAATTTATTATTTAAGATTTAGTTTCCTTTTCTTGTAAAGGCCTTTGGCCAAATCTTTACTATAAATAAAGGACCTTCTGCTTGTTTTTCATTTAAAGTTGATTAATAAAGTTGTTGATTATTTTTAGTTCTTTTTTCTCTTGTCCAAGTCTTATTGTGAGAAGTTTTTGAGAATTTATCTTTTAGGTTTCTCATCCCTAAAAGTAACGTCCAACCTTTGTATTTATTATCGTGAGAATTCTTATCAATCAATTCAAAGTTTATTCCTTCCGTCTTTTCAACTTTTAGATTTTATTTTTTCTCTTCTTTTATTTTTTTCTAAGCCATTAGAACCTCAAAATATCTGTTTCCATTGAGCTTTATTTTGATAAGGTTTAGTAGAAAGCTTTTAGAGAAAGAAAGTTAGGAAAGAAAGAAAAAAAATAAAAAAAAAGGAAAAAGGAAAAAATGAAGGAAAAAAGAAAAGGAGAAAGGGAAGCAAAAAGAAATTAAGGAAAAGTGAAATGTCCAAGTAATTGGCATGACTTGTACTTCACTCAATACGACTCTTTCTTTCCTTCCATCATCCTTCACATCATGTTCATTTTTTTTTTGCTCTTTTTTCAATTTTTTTTCATTTTAAGCTCTTAGCTTAACTTATTTTAGGGTTTTATTTTTATTTTGTTTCTTTGACTTTTTTTTGACTTATATATTATCGCAACAAATTATGTAAGGTAATCCTTTTTGTAATTGAACTGTTGGTAAGGACTCTTGGACAACACTAACCGACTTGCATGGCTTTGCCCTAATTTTTATTTCACTAATGGCCATTCAAATTCAAGACATCCTTAATTGAATCTTCGACCTTCTTAGATAATTGAAGGATCCCTTTGCCCATCAACAACTTCAAGTTTTCCAAACTAATTACAGTAGTTTCTTTGGATGTTTGATTTAGGGTTTAAAATTGATTACTTATTTGAGTTTTTGCTTCTTATTCTTTAGTTGATTAGGAAGATCAAGATTAACAAAAGCCATTTTTAAGTCCACTCAGTAGAACAAAGGTACTTTTTGGTTCCTAGTAATGCATAAAAAAATTCTCTTTATTTTTTGTTTTTTATTCTCTCGTTCCCTCATTCAATATGTTTTTCTTTTTCTTTTCTTTTTTCATTTTAGTTGTTCAATCATTTGTCTTGCATGTTGTTTGATTTGGGTTTAAACTTTATTTATTATTATTAATGTCATTTTTTGGTTCTACTTAAATTTGTTGAAATTCGAAATGATATATTGCTAACATTTGCTATTAGATACAAGTTACTTTTAACCTAGTTTTCAATTTTGTTGAAATTTTTTTTATGATTTCTTTCATTGAATTATCCATGATCATGATCTATTGCAAAATATCTTTTCAATGACTAAGATTTTGTAATTCTTTCATTTTTAATTTTAGGGAATTATTTTGGCAAAACTATTTAGATAATAAAATTTCTTATGATATTATAAGACACTTTGGTTATCTTTGGGTTTGTAATTTTTGTGCATACTTTGGTTTCCTAAATATAAAGGATTGATGATTAATATAAAGTTTGGTTAATAATTTCGACATCATATTTAAGTTTAAATTTGAGTGATTAAGTAATAGCCATGGAATTCTTGATTTTAAAAATGTTTGTTGATATTAATTTAATCACATAAATTTTACGACATCAACAGTTGTAATTAATTATGGAAATATAATAATTTAACTCACAAAGTAATTTTTATATTTAAGTGATTAATTAGGATGGGATAGAGATATTTTGTTAATAAAATATATATTTTCTAGTTGCCTACTAGATTAGAAAATTCTTTTAAAGATAAACGTTAATCCTATAATAAAGTTATATATAAATTTTTTCCATGTTATAATCTAAGCCCACAAGAAATATTATAATGGCATGTTAATCTATGCTATTTAGATTAATTTACAAGGGTAAATTTTCTACATTTCCCTTCGTTGAATGTTTAAGTAGGCTTGTTGTTTATTTGTAGTTGTCCAAGCTTTATCTGTTCTAAATTATTATTCCTCAAATATTGCTCCTCTGAATGGTGATAACACTACTGACTAGAAGGAGATAGTTCTTTTTGCATTAGGGTGCATGGGTCTTGATGTAGCATTTCGAGTGGATGAACCTTCGAAGCCCATGGAATCAAGCACCCAAGTTGAGAAAATATTATATGATCTTCGAGAGCAATCTAATCACTTGAGTTTGATGTTTATTAGGTCTCATATTCGAAAAAGTATCCATGGATCCATTCTTGAGTGTGCTAAAGTGAAAGAAAATCTCAAAGCTATTAAAGACCAATATAAGACTTTTGACAAAGCATTAATGAGTACCCTAATGATGAAATTGTGTTCTATGAAATTTAATGGCACCAAAGGTGTGCGTAAGCACATCATGTAGATATGGGACATATCCGCTAGACTGAAATCGTTGGAGATTAAGATGTCTAAGTCATTTTTGAGTCACTTTATCCTTAATTTGCTCCTTTTTAAATATGAATCCTAGGAGATCTCTTACAACACAGAAAGAGAAATGGTTAATCAATGGACTTTTGACCATGTGTATGTAAAAGAAAGAGAGGTGAATCAAGTAACGATTAAAAATTCACATTTGGTGACTCATGACTAGAAACCATCCAAGAAAGATAAGTGATTAGTTCTTCTTAATCAAGTTAATAAGGGCAATGTCGAATGCTTTTTTATAAAAAAAAAAGACATATAAAGAAAACCTATACCAAATTTAAGCAATGGCTTGAGAAGAAAAGTAATCTTATTTTTTTACTGTGTTTTGAATCTAATATGGTTCATGTTTGTCATAACACTTGGTAAATTAATTCTATTTCTACAATCTATGTTACTAATACCTTGCAGGGCTTTTTAAACCAAAGGAAACCAACGAAAACTAAATGTTTCATCTATTCAGGAAATAAGATGCGATCACATTTAAAGGCTATTGGGATTTTAGAGACTTGTTCTTAGCTTTGCTTTGTTTTAAATTTTAAAAGAACCTTTTATGTTCTGTCATTTTCAAGCAACCTTATTTCAGTTTCAAGACTTTTAACTTATGGTTTTAGCTTCAATTTTATTATTACTTTTCTTCATTTATATAAAGACAATGTTCTTATTGGTAATGGTATTATAGGTTATTTAAACTTCATCTAAACTTTACCCTTGATTACAGCCTTATAACTATGCATGGTAATAATCTTGGCATTAAATATGGTGTTATAAATGAGAAATCCTCCATGTTATGGCATAAGAGATTAAAATTAAAAGGTTGGTAAATAATGGAATCTTTGAGGTTGTTAACTTTACTGATTTTAGTATATGTGCATATTGCATTAAAGGAAAACAAACCAACAAGTATAAAAAAGGTGAAAGGAGGACTTCTGATGTTTTAGACATTATATGCACTAATATTTCAGGTCTTTGTGATGCATGCTTTAATGGTAAAAAATATTTCATCACCTTTATTAATGATGCAATATGTGTATTTCTATTTGCTTAGATGCTTTTAAGGTTTATAAAGTAAAAGTAGAAAAACAATTAGCCAAACAAATTAAGATAATGAAATCAGATAAAGGTGGTGAATACTACGGTATATATTCTGAAAAGGGACAATTACCAAGTCCATTGGCAAGGTTTCTTGAGGAAAAGGTATTGTGGCATAGTACACAATGGTTGGCTTACCATCTTAAATGGTATGGCTGAAAGGAGAAATCAAACATTGATAGAATGGTGAGAAAGATGATTAGTAACTCAAATCTCTTATAGTCTTTGTGAAGCGAAGCTCTAAAAATTATGGCTTATGTACTAAATAAGGTTCATTCTCATAACACCGTTTAAGTTAAGGAAGGCATGTACATGTTTAGGGTTGCCTAATTGAAGTTAGAATCTATAATCCACATAAGACAAAGTTAGACTCAAGAGCAGCTAGTAGAAATTTCATTGGCTATATAGAAAAGTCTAAGAGATACAGATTTGACTATTATTCTTATACAATAACAATTTTAAAATTAAAAATGCAAGGTTCCTTAAGAATGATGAGATTGATAGCAGTAACAAGCCTTGAAACTTAGTTTTTAAGGAAGATAGTAGTTTTGAACCTGCTCCTACATCTTCACATAGATTGATTGTGTTTCATGATAATCATTAGGATTTGGTAACTCAAGAACAACTTAAAGAAGCACATCATCACAAGGATATTCTTATAGATCCAGTTACTTAGCAGTCTCAAATAAAAGATGTTGATGTAACATTAAGAAGAGCTATAAGAGTAAGAAAACTTGCAATTTTTTCAAATTATATTGTATATCTACAACATTGGTGCTGAAGATAATGCTACTATGTTTTCGCAAGCTATAAGTGGAAATAAATCCACATTATGGAATGTTATGAATGATACGTTAAATTTAATGGCTAATAACCAAGTTTGGGATCATGTTGAATTGCCTAAGAAAGGTGGCCATTGGCTATAAGTGGGCTTTTAAAACCAAAAAGGACTCTTTAGGCAATATTTAAAGATTTAAGGAAAAACTTGTAATCAAAGGGTTCACTTAATAACAAGGAATTAATTATCACAATCCCTTTTCTCCTGTATCAAGGAAGGATTCATTTTGAATAATCATGGCATTTATGGCTCATTTCGATTTGAAGCTACATTAAATGGATTTGAAAATAGTGTTTCTCAATAGAAACCTAGAGGAAGAAGTTTACATGAAACAACTAGAAGGTTTCATTTCAAAAGGGAAAGATCACTTGGTTTGTAAGCTTAAGAAATCTATATCTAGGCTAAAACAAGCTTCTCGTCAATGGTATTTAAAATTCCACAATGTTATATCTTCATTTATTTTACAGAGAACATGGATCAATGTATATACTATAAGGTCATTGGAAGCAAAATAATTTTTCTCAGTCTTATATATAAATGATATTCTACTTGTTTCAAGCTATTTGAGTTTACTTTATGAGTTTAAACAATTTCTCTCAATGCAATTTGATATGAAAGATATGAGCGAAGACTTTTATGTCATTAGCCATAAAGATTGAGAAAGATAGATTCTGAGAGGTATTAGGATTGTCAGAAAAAGCCTATATCAACAAAGTTTCAAAGAGATTTTATATGAAGGATTGTTCATTTAGTGTTGCACCTATTGTTAAAGATGATAAATTCAGTTTGGAATAAAGCACATGAAATGATTTGAGAGGGAAGCAATGAAGAGCATTCGTTATGCTTCTGGAGTTTGATGCATGGTCAGGTTTGCATAAGACTTGACATTACATATGTAGTTAGAATGTTGGGCAAATATCAACATAATCCAATTTTGGACCACTTGGAAGTGGCAAAGAAAATCATGTGATACTTCCAAGGAACTAAGGATTGTAAGCTTATATATAAGCAATGTGATCATCCTGAATTGATTGGATATTGAGATTCTGTCTTTGTCGGTTACCTTGTCTCAAGAAAGTCAACATCAAGATATGTCTTCTTATTAGCTGGAAAGGCCATTTCTTGGGAAAGTACAAAACAATCTTTAATTGCTACTTATACCACTGAAGTAGAGTTTGTATCATACTTTGAAACGACATCATAGGCTATATGGTTTAGGAGCTTTATTTCGAGGCTTGAAGTTGTTAAGACAATTTCCAAGCTATTGGGGATTTATTACGATAATTCTGCTACAACATTTTTGGCGAAGAATAATATGAGAGAAAGTTATAGTAAGCATATTAACATAAAGTATCTAGCTATTCAAGAATATGTCAAAACAAACAAAGTGGTTATTGAACACATTAATACTAGATTGATGATTACTAATTTGTTGACAAAAGCTTTACCACCTATTGTCTATAAAAGACATGTTAAGCATATAGGACTCGTTTCTATTATACAGTTTGTGTGATTGAGATATCCTTGTATTTGTATCGCATTTGTCAATTTGAAAAAGCTCCATTAATTGCGAAGTCGCCTTCTCTTATTTAGTTGTATACATGAAGTTTAGAGAATAACAATACATGTTGGAATTTCATTTAGTGACATCGAATGAGTATTTGGAAGTTCGTTAATAATGATATGTACCACATATAGTTCTCATTTAAAAGAGAATGTTGCACTGTGATACATGGGAGGTAATACTTGGTCTAGAGATTTTATGGTCATGATTCATGCAATTTAAACTCTTTTATTTGGGTATAAGAATATTGTATGTATGAGAAAATTTTGAGAATATATTAATATTAAATTAATACATATTAAGTGTTGCAGGGGTCCAATGAGAGAATGTTAGTCACGTGACTACATAATGTGACTTTTGCAAAGAAGTTACATAATGTGGCTCATGGAAGTTAACTTAGAGGTGGGAATAGTGAGACATAAGTAATGGGTAACTTATCTATCAT
>JBBYHM010000015.1:6267371-6287654 GCA_038381775.1 Adansonia rubrostipa
TGGACCAACTAACAACTGCTATTAGTACGATGAACTAGACGATGATGCAAATCTCCAGCGACAGGTTCAATAGGAGCAAGCATGGACGAGCAGCTGATATAGCAACAACAGCGCAACAAGAACTTCAATCTATTTTTGGTGGGTTGCCTACTGATGCAACCAGTGCCCCGTATCTTTCCCTTCTTTCAATGTTCTGTTCGTAGACGCCATAGCCAAGGTTGAAAAAATCAGACCGACCCAGCCAGCTCAATCAGTTCAACTAGGATCCTGCTGGTCCGACGGTTTACAACTATAGGTAAAACCAGATTTTTTGAAAATTGGATAAAATCTATAAAAATTTGAGAATCAAAAACCGAAAAAAAAAGGGTAAAAAATTTATAAAATCATTTTTCATATATTAAATCATAATTTAAACTAAATTCAACTCAAATTGAACCCAAAATAAAACCTAACTACAAAAAAAACAGTATAAAAGCCTTAAACCCAAAAGATTAAACCCTAACCCAAAGTAAAAATAAAAAATAAAAACCCTTAACCCATTCATAACCCATCAGACGATCAACAAATCTAGCCGTCAGAGCCATAGCCCATTCAATTTAAAAGGAAAAAAAATAAAAAAATAAAAAAGGCCATCGCCCATCACTCCATCAGACCACTCTCATCTCTCGTTAAAATTAACCTTCACCCCCCAACATCAAATGCAAGCAGGCGCAGTTGCTGAAGAACGCAGCAGCTCTAGGCTTCCATTACAAAAAAAAAAAAAAAAAAAAATCAAAACAGTGCCAAGCCAGTCGTCCACCGCCAACTATAGTCCACCGTCCGCTTAGTTCTCGCTCTCTGTCTCTCTGTCTCTCTCTCTCTCTCTCTCTCTCTCTTTTCTTTTTCAAATCCATTGAGTACAAGTGTTGTAACTTATAAGTAATATCAAACGAATCAAAAGTTGTTTTACAAGAAAATGGCAAAATTAGTGTACAGTTAGTAATATGAATATGGGGCATGATTTATAAGAAAATAGCAAAAAATTCAACATTTAGATTTAAAAAATATTAATTATATAAAATAAAAATACATAAAAGATATAAAATTAATGTACGTAAATCCTACTTAAATATATTCCAATCTCAAATATAATAATAAAATATTAATGATATAAAAGAAAAATACATAGAAGAGTGTAAAATTAATAAATAATTTTGCAATTTATACCTTTCTAGAAAAAAAATCATTTAACTTCAGAAAATTGGTTGAATGGACGATTGAACCAGGAGCCAATGGTTCAACCAATTTTACTACCGGTTCAATTTTCTCAACCTTGGCCGCAGAATCCGCAATCTCCGCCTCAGTAGTGATGTAATTTGAAATGTTTTATAATTTTTCTTAATTAGTACACTCAAATTTTATATTTGAATTAATACTACTATTGTTTATATATTCCTTATTTATATTTATTTTATGAATATTTTATAATTAATTTTGAGTTTTTCTTAATTTTTGCAAATTAAATTTTAAATATAATATATACATACAAAATAAAAGCTTAAAAGTACAAAAAGAAAAAAAACTTATTACCAGTAATAAATATTTGAATGGAAAGTAAAATATTCGTTTCCATCGGAAATAATATTATTGATGGATTATTCCGTCACAAACAGAGTTTTCGATATGTAAAATAATTTTAACAACGGAATATTCTGTCGATAATAAACTTTTCCAACGGAAATATTCCATCGTTCTTAAAACTTTTTCGACTAAAATATCTTTCGGAATACAGCACCTTTCTCGTCGCAGTTAACATTTTTTCCGACAAAAAGTTCATCGAAAATAAATATTTCTGACATATTATTTTTTTTAACGAAATATTATCAACGAATTGAGATTCAGACTGAATGTTACTAATGCAACTTCCATCAAATAATAGTCCCTCTCATATATAAATAGATATGTAAATAAGCAAAAAGAATTATGCATTTAATTGAAAAACAAATTTTTGACGAAATTAATGAATATTTTAAATGAAAATACTCATAAATTTTTTGAAGAAAATTTGATATTCCAACGAAATAATATCACCTATTTAGATTTTTTTTTTTAATAAAAATTTTCATCAATAAAAATCACATTTTCGTAGTGTGAAATATCACATTTGTTCCAACTTGGCATATATACGATCTTTGTTAGCCACATATCAATTTTACTATTTATTTATTTATTTATTTAATTAGTTATATTGAATTATCCGTGAAGCTACAGCTGTTGAAGCTAGCATGTAAATTTGAAAAATTCTTCCAAGTCATTCAAACTAATCCAACACCATTTGATTAAAATATTCAATAACATAAACTTATTTAATGTAAAATTAAAATATCTAAACTCAAAATCAAATTTTAAATTGATCTTAACAAATTCTAAATCAAATTAATATAAAATTAATTTAATTTAATTTTAAAATTAAATAATTTAACTTAAAATTATCGTAACCAATGATTAAAATTTAAATAACCTAATTTAAACTTAAAATTTTAAATGTGACTTAAAATGACCGGATCAAAACCCAACCCGGTCCTCTAAAGTTACGCCTCTGATTGTACCATCGATAGTCCATTCGGTATCCTTTTATCTAGTTTTCTGAGCCATAATGCTGTGGCCTGTGGGACATCAGAACTGTTAGAGGTAAACATTAATGTCATTTAATTATCAATTATTTAGGCTCAGGCTTACTATTTATTCTTCACACCCCAAATTTCAAGATTTATTTTTTTTTTTTACCAATTTGAAGGTTTTTAAATCTTAATTTATGAAAAAAATCTATAAATGAAGAGTATACATGGCATTTTATCTTGGCGTTTGTTGTTTATTATTTTATGGGTATATAAATTAAACCAAAGGGAACTCAAAATAAAATCCAAATAAAAATCAGGTTAATAATTAAAAGTACTTAAAACCACTGGCAGAATCTCCTCAGGCGCCCACAGTCTTACATAAAATAGCAGACATAACTGATTTAGGGCAATTTCTTATTTTAAGGAAACAAAGGAAATTTATGGAAAATAAAAATGAAATTCCGATTTTCTAACGATTGCGTATAGATATAATTCAAATCTGTCAAAATGATAGTCGAAAATATTATCTTAGCACGTGATCGTAGACACACTAATATTTTTTAAAATTAAAAGAACTATTTTATTTATTATCTAAAAATAATAAATAAAAATTATTTTTATTTGAAAAAAAAAGTTCAGTTCACTTATCTGTACGGACTCCTGAAAACCGGGAGGTGTATATTTTAAGAACGTTGAGCTCGCAATGAGATACGCCGAGATGCACGCAGTTCTAAGAAAAAGAGCTCGTGCTTGGCACGTGCATCTGTTGCGGTTTTTCTGCCTCTCACTTCACTTTTGCTGTCTTGCTTGCTTTGCATGGCTTCCACCTCTCAAATGCTGTCCTTTCTCTTTCTTTTTTCTTTTTTCTGACATTTTGGCCTTCTTTGTTCCTTAAATTACACCATTACCCCTGCCCTTTGTTTAGAAAATGTTTTATGGAGAATATCACCTTTTGGTGTCTTGAAATTTCCATTATTTTAAAACGATTTTTTATTAATTTCTAATCAAGGAAAACCAACAGAAGCACTTCTATCGTAACATTGAAATGACCAAAGAAATTAGCACTAGAACTCTAAATCCAGTGGCAATAACATTAAAATTTAATATTTAATATATTATTAGTGTATTATTTATATATTAATAGTGAATTATGTAATACTATATGTTAAAATATATAATAGTTATTTTTAAAGATTTTAAAATATTTTATTTATCAATTACTGAAGTGTTATTATTTTATTTACTGTCAGTATATAACTTTATACGTTAATAATATATCAAATACAAACTCATAAATTAATAGCATGTAATAAACATGAAAAACTCTCAAGTTAAATCATTTTTCTTCTAAAAATTTGCTATTTTAGTAATACAAAGAGAATACAATTAAACTAGTTTTATATATTTTTATTATTTTAATATGATAAATATTTTAACAAATCGATCAATTAGATTTAGCAATATAATTATATTAATTTTGCATGCAAAGTTTTGAATAGATCTAATATATCATTATATCGATAAAAAGTATTATCTTTTTTAATATATATTTAATAATTAAAATTTTTTCTTCAAATAAATAATTAAATATTTTTAATTTATTCAGAAACTCAATATACATAATTTACGAAAATAAAAAATAATAATTAAATTAAATGAATATTAATTATATAAAAATTATAAAAATATGTAAACTAATTTTAAATGATTAATATAAACTTTGTAAAAACATATTATATTATAATAATTTAGAAATGGTAAATGGTTGGTAGGTTTTGTAATAAAATCGTGCATGTAGGGTTGTTTGAAAAAGATGGAAAGCATCAAAAACAATCGGGCCGGGGAGTCTCTCCCACTTTCCAAAGAGGGCAGTTCCCAACTTTACCTAAACAAGAAAAAGATGGGAAAGCAAAACACTCAAGTCACCCCTGGTTTTCAGGTCTTTCACTCCACCACTCCTCTGGAAACCACTGCGCTAGCCTAGCTGCCCCCCCTATATAATTAACCTTCCTCTTCCCTTAGATCTCCCCCTCCCTACAATCTCTCTCTCAAATAATACCCACATAATATTACCATGAGGATGAGCTGTAATGGCTGCAGGGTCCTGCGTAAGGGCTGCAGCGAAAACTGTACCATTAGACCTTGTCTTCAATGGATCAAGTCACCTGATTCTCAAGCCAATGCTACTCTCTTCCTTGCCAAGTTCTATGGCCGTGCTGGCCTCCTCAACCTGATTGAAGCCGGCCCTGAAAACCTTCGCCCCGGTAATTAATCAATCCACATTCCTTTAGAAAAAAAAAAGGATTAATTTTTGAGCTTGCTAATCAATATAATTCATGACTGAAATGTATAATTCTCTTATTTGCATTGCAGCTATTTTTAGGTCACTTTTATATGAGGCCTGTGGGCGTGTCGTAAATCCAGTTTATGGATCAGTTGGCATGCTCTGGTCCGGAAACTGGGCTGAGTGCCAAGCAGCCGTTGATGCAGTGCTCAGAGGCTCGCCGATAACCCAAACTTCTTCTTCTGAATCACTTGCACAGCAACCGATTTCCCCTCTCAAAACCTACGACATCCGCCACGTCTCCAAGGACCCCAAGCCAGCAGACATCGACAAGATCAAGACCCGTTCTCGTTTCAAGCGATCTGCCACCAGGTCCAGGCGACAGGTTGACTCGCCCAGTGATGACTCATGGATGAGCCAACTCGGAAATGGTGACAACAAAGAAGATGAGAGCATGTTCTCCGTGGAGACTGTGGAGGGGTCGCTGGTGAACCACACTAAAAAGGGTCCTATCTCGAAGTTTGTAAGCCAAACCGAAGAGAGTAGTGACGTTGGCTTAGAACTGACTCTTGGTTTGGTTCCTGTGGCGACGCAATTACCTCGTATGTGAGGAAGAAATTAATCCAACATAAAGTGGTAGATTTAAACTGCAGTTGGGTACAAAATTTAATCCTCCTCTGTGTTTGCTTCATTCATTAACGATAGAAGCAATTTTGGCAGCTATAAAACTATCAACTCTTAGTTTCACCTGATCATATAATAGAATGTGTGAAGTATTTAATTTTTTTTTCCTGTTTGGTGAAAAGAAACGTTCGTGGCTTTTATCTTTATGACACAGATAAATGTAGTTCATATACTTTTTATTTTATAAACAACTAATCATCTGTGTATCAAATTTCAAAACAGAAAAAATTATGCAGTACTTCTATTTTTCTCCCACGAGTACTTGGATCTTGGAACATAATTGGATTGAAGTTCTTTGCTACGAGAAAAAAAAATGGTTTTAGCTGATTATTTATTAAGGTATTGACGATTTAAGTAAAGGGCAATGCCGAATTCTTGAATGGTGTTTTCTAATTTGGTGAATAAGATAACTGGATATGGTAGGTGGTGATATACTTGCAAAATATTAGATTTTTTTTTTTAATTTGTAGTTTTGATTTATGTGTAGGTGCTTGGCCGATTTAAATAGCGTGTGGTAACATAATGTTACTATTATTTTTTTTTTTTTAAATATTGAGATTTATCAATTGGGATAACATTTATTGCATGCTATAAAAATACATTGGAAGCGCCATTTAAATTCTTGTTGCTAGCTGCACCAAGTTGGCAGGAGCCAGCAGTGGAGCCTTTGTGCATTGTGGCCACCACACGGTTCCAAGGCAGTGGGATCATTCCACGTAGACTTTGTGTGTTTAGAATTTCGGACAACTGCTCCTCATGCAGCGGTTCTTGATGTCTGGGAGTTTCCGACTATTATTGCTTGCATGTGTTTGTCACATGTAAAAAAAGAAAAAAAAAAACTTCTTAAATGCTCGTGATCAATCAATAAGATCGGCTAAAAACGAGAAAGAACATCAGTATATGGAGAGGATATTCATTATTCAAGAGGGTGATCTCCTGAGTAATGGCCATAGCCCTTAATTGTGGTGTACGCCATGAATATAAGCAGGAAAGAGACGCCTCTATTATTAGTGACAATTGGACGAATTGAGATAGATACGAGTTAAATTACTTTAGGTTTGAATTTTTTTTAATTTAAATTATTTCTGATTTGATTTGGATTTAAGATTAATTTATATTATTTTTTATTTTAAGTTAAATATAATTATTTTTTTTTATAATTTAAGTATTTACGTTTAAAATAAATTTTTCAGTAAGCTCTTATTAAAAACATCAAATTTATATATTAAATTAAAATCTGTTAATAGCAAAAGGACATAAGATTAATTTGTTAAATAATTTATTAGAAAAACCATTGTCTTAATAGTTTTTTGATCGCAAGACAATTTTTTAAAACAAAGAGAATTGCCCCCACTATTTTTGTTTAGGCACCCATGATCCCATTTTTTTTTTAAGTACCATTTAATCATGTGTGACCATTCCAACCTTACTCAAATGATCTTAATTTTCATATTTAAATTCAATTCTTTTAAAACTTTTTTTTATAAAAAAAAAACTTTAATATTTTTTCAAAGATCATTTTTCCTTTTAATGAAAACAAAAAAAATCTTTAGATTTTCTTATTTATTTTTTAAAAATAAAGTGAACTTAAATATATTGAAAAATTTTACTAAATAATCTAATACTATTGATAGTACTTAATGGAACTTCTTCACCACAAGATTTTATCGGAATTACTACTTTTGAAATCTTTAGAGTTTTGTTGTCAAAGATTTGTCATCCTCATTTATTTTCAAAGTTTCCTTTTCAAGAACGTTTCATTTGTATAAAGGAATACTTTTTATTTTTTTTATTTACGGAAGTGAATGTGAATATTGTCATAAGAAGTTTTTATCGCTAGAAAATTGTTCTAAACAAAGAGAATTGCCCCCTTTTTTTTCTTTTTTTTTTTTAAGGCACCCGTGATCCCATTTTTTTTTAAAAAAAGAAGTACCATTTTATTATGTATTTTCATTTTAACCTTAAACAAAATAATCTTTATTTTTCATATTTAAATTCAATTCTATTAAACTTTTCTCTTTTTTTCAAAAAAATATTAATCTTTTTTCAAGATCATTTTTCCTTTTTATGAAAACAAAAAAAAATTATATTTTCTTATTTATTTTTTAAAAGGAAAGTGAACTAGAATATATTGAAAAATTTCACTAAATATTCCAACAATGTTGATACTGCTTAATGAAATTTTTTTATGACAAGATTCTATCGGAATCACCTTTTGTGAATTCTTTAGAGTTCTGTCATCCACATTTATTTTTAGAATTTAATTTTCAAGAATGTTTCATTTGTATAAAAGAATTATTTTCATTTTTTATTTATAAAAGTAAAGGTGAATCCTTTATTGAAAATATTCATTAAATACTCCCAGTACTTTTGATAATATATAATGTGATTTTCTGACCTCACAATTTCCTGTTAAATGGAAGATTTAGGCTCAAATGAAGGAACCGGAAGCTCCATTCATGCTACCGTTCTTCCGGGGTTCGACTTCCGGCCTGAGCTGCCATCTCTTTCTATTGGTCAAAAGGCATTTCATCAGCACGAGTTGCGCGCAAAAGGCATTAGACGAGGAAAAAAATATTTTTCTAAAATCAATACGTACCTGCTACTGCAGAATCGACACGCCTTCTAATTTTAATTAGAGGTAGTAATTGGATAGATTCGAATAAGTTTAGAATGAGTTATTTTAGATTTAAATTTTTTTGAGTTTAGACTGATTCGGGTATGGGTATATTTGAATTTAAATTTTTTTGAGTTTGAACTAATTCAGGTTTGGATTAATTCGGGTTCGAGTTTGGGTTCAAGTCGAATTTGAGTTTAAATATATTTTATATTATTTTTTATTTTATGTTAAATGTAATTATTTTTACATAATTTTAAATTTTAAACCTAAACACAAATTTAACTCCGTCTGACTTAAAAAAATCTTATGGGCCTATCCATGGCTACTGCAGAATCGACGCACCTTCTAATTCTATTACTCTTTCCTTTAGGAGCGGAAATGCCGACATCTACTATTCCATCAAAGAGCCTACTCGTCGTAAGCCCTTCGAGTCACTATTTCTAAATTCCATAGAATTCCATTGTCGGTGGTTCACATTTACCTTTGTAATTTACGTGTATGCATTCTTGAAAAACGTTTATGATTATTTTAAATGAAGAAATTGTCTATGCAAAAATAATGTGAAATGCATCAATACTTTTCATAAAATCACACTAATCATTTTTACCGAAGATATTTTAAAAAATAATTTATAGTCTAACTTTTCCTAAAAAAGTTATCTTTTAAAATATTTTCCTTAATAATAATTATTAACTTTTATTTTTTTTATAAATTATTAAATTTTATTTTAACACATTTGACAAAAATATTCAAATAGCCATTTA
This sequence comes from Adansonia rubrostipa, assembly GCA_038381775.1. Lineage (NCBI taxonomy): Eukaryota > Viridiplantae > Streptophyta > Magnoliopsida > Malvales > Malvaceae > Adansonia > Adansonia rubrostipa. The sequence goes on from JBBYHM010000015.1 coordinate 6,276,324, forward strand.
AAATATCATAAAATTTAAAAAGATAAAAATTTACCAAAAAGATAGAAAAATCAAAGTCTGAATCGATGTGTCGAACCGAACACCTAATAATGGATCTGCTTCCTTCTTCCGTCCACTTATCATTTTTATTTTCATAAAATATTTTTCTATTCTTTGTTTAATATTCTTTCTCTTTTTTTTTTCCTCTTTTGCCCTTTTCTTTATTCTTTTTCTTCTTTTTTTTTTTTTTGGAGGGCAAGGCACGCAAATCACCGATCGACACATCGGCTAGCAAAAGGCTTAAAAGGCCTTCCTTCGCTTCGCGTTCCTCTTGTTTTTCTCACTTTTCTTCAGCAAAACGCTATTTTCTCTCTAACTTATTCAAAACTAATTATTTAGATTCAAACAAAACTTTCTAGTACTTGGCGACAGCATTGATTGTTGATCGTCACCTCTTGCTACCACTTACCTATGATTGTTTGATTCCAAAATGCAGAACTAAATTCCTTTTCTCCTACTTTTTCCAAATCTAAACCTATTTCCCAAAACCGCCTTCAAAGGCCTAAATTGAGAAATCAAAATCGAAATTGTTTCCTTTACTGTTGTTGACTGCTGTTAGGTCGAATCCAAAATTCGACCGAAGCTTCTTCTCTCCCCCCCCCCCCCCGCATTCTCACTGTAGAGATCTCCAAAATCGCTTCCCTAACCCCATTTAATCCAAATAACCAAATCCTTCAATTTTTATTTTTTCTTTTTGATTTTCTTTCAAGCTTTTTGTTTATTGTTATGCTGATGTTGCTTGTGTGAGTGTTGTTTTCTTGGGGTGTGTTTGTGTAGTAGAGGCTTGGTGGGTTTTGGGTATGTACGAGTGGTGGTGTGTTTAGGCAGGGGCGGCGATAGTGGTGGTCACTGGTTTTCTGATTCACAGGTAGGGTAGTCGATTTGGTGCTGAGGTAATGTGAGGGTAGTAATGAGGCTTTTAATTTTTTTGACTCCAAAACCCTTTTTGAATTGTGAATTGCTTTGTTTTTTATCTCCTAATGAGTTTGAAGGCGATAATTAAGGAGTTGGATCTGAGTTGCACGATGACAACATTTAGCCCAGGGTATAGTATCTTGTTGACTTTAGGAGTATGAGTTTGCATCAAATTGGGCTAATCTTAGACATCCTATTTTGTCTATTTAACGCATCAGAAGATACCGTTCGAGGTATCATCAAAACTATTCGGACAAGCATGGATTAGCCTTCCATTATTCTTAGCTAAGGTAAAGTGTTAGAAGGACCACAAGTATGTAAAAATAATATTTTTACATATATGTATTCATACATGGTCTTTATGTGTCGATACAAGCTTTCTACGTTATTAAAAATTTAAATCTTATTGGTTGTATTAATATAAGAGGTCAATGTAATGGTACATTTATTTAATGTATCGATACATTGCTTTATTGTATTGATACGGGGCCCGATTGTAGCGAAATTACGATTTTTAACTAAAATGTTTCGATACATAAGTGAATATATTGATAAAGGCTTGATGTACAAATATATTCACTAATGTATTTGTACATTCTGGGAAAAAATGCCTATTGTATTGATACAATATTCAATGTATCAATACATATGCGCAAAATTGCTTAATTCGTGGTATTTTTTAGCTCTTGCACCATTTGATCCAAAATTTCGATTTAGCCACGATTTTAGCCAATAATTATCCAAATTCATACCAGGCCTTATCATTGAACTTGTGATCAGGTTTAATTGAATTTTTGAGGTCCAAATAGCAATGGCATGGTACATTTTCATGATTTAATTTAATTTGTTAGAGGGCACTTTGGTATTTTTTTCACGTATTAGCTGCAAAAATGGCATGGATCTACCATTTTTGCTGATCAACCCAATAAAATGTTCATGCATTACCCATATTTTTGTTGCATTTTAAACATATTCCTTCGATAAAAATGGTGTCATGTTGATGTTATAGCATGTTTTCACCATTTGATGCCATGTTCGAATGCCTTACTTGATTAAGAATGCTTGCTTGATGTCTTTTTTTTGCGCCAAAATCTTTCTTTTTTCAAAACCCCGAAGTTAAGTCTTCATTACCTTTAACAAATGGAGATTAATATGGATTTAATATTTTTCATCAATTAGTCTTTCAGTTTTGATAAAAAATCAAGCTCTTCATATTTGGATTCAAGGTTAAATGATGTTAAATATTCTGATTTTCAAAACAAAATATGTCTTTTAAATTTTCTTAAGTTGTTTGTGCTTTAGTCTTGTGTCTAATGTTTTTTACTTGTGATATGGTTAATGGGCTATTTCATCGTTTCAAACTACTTTTGGATTGTGCAAATGAGCTTGTGAAGCTACTATCACTGACCTTCTTTTGTTGTAAACATTCGAATATCCATAACTCGGGTCTAGTTCTAGGAAACCTAAAAAATAAAAAATTCCCTTGTTTTCGACACTGGTAGTGTTGTAATCTTGTCAAAAATCACTGTTTTGACCCTTTTATATAAAAAATCACTGTTTTTATTAAAAAAAAAAAGTAAAAAAAAGTGTAATCTTGTCAAGAAATTACCAAATTTTTCTCAATTCAAGTCTTTTCATCTCATCTTTTCAAAAATCATCAAAAATCAATTTTTCTATCGTCGAATTTCTCCAATTTTTTAAAATTCAAACACGATTTTCACACCTCAATCAACCAATGAGTCTAAACGTATTTAAAAAATTATTAATTTGGTTTTTTTCAAATAACTGATGATAATTACGAGATATATCTCGATCGACCCGTCTATTTTTCTTTTTTTTATGTATTACATTTTATGTAATATCATTTCATTTTTCTTATATCTTACTAACACGTTTCCCTTTGAGGTGTTTATTTTGCATTCATATTTTCAAATCATTTTCAAAATCACAAAGACAATGTTTCATGTCAGTATCCCTTTAATGATTGACACAAAATAATTGATTTTCAAAATTAAATCTTGAAATTATTTTTGTCAATAAAAGTCTCTATGTTTTCCACCTCTCTAAGATGCATATGGGATTAAAACTTTCATTAAAATTTGAATTAATTAATTTACATAAATTCATATTTAAATGGGGATTATATCAAAATAATGACAAATCAAAGCCGAGGAAACCAAAATTAATATAATACATTGCTAGATGGTATCGATTTCAAGCGCCATACGGGTGCTAATCCTTCACCACCCATAGCCAACTCTTGAACCCAACCATCGAATCTTTGGACCATGCAAACCTTAGAATTGATTTTTAAAATTTTGTTACTCAAAATATCGATTTCAATAGGCATCTAATCATGCTTAGCCCAAATAAATGGTGGTGGCTCCAAATGTTGGCCACTTCGTAGTGATCGCTACATGACCTGTTAGATGAACGATTTGTTCGATGGTTTCCCCCTATAATAAAGAGCGAAGAATCTATACTTTTTCACTCCCATTACATAAAAAAAAAGTCGCTGTCAAGAAGACACTTCTTTCTCAATAATTTTATCATTTCTCTTATATATTAAGTCGTGCACACTTCCAACTTCATGAGATTTTGAGGGCATATTGCAGCATTAGCTAGAAAAGGAATGGCAAACTGAAAAGAAAAATACAAAGTTGAAAATAGAAAAGTAGTTTGGAAGAAAATGGAAGTAGACTACCATGGCATTCAACATACTGTTTTTAGTTTTGTATTATTGTCATAATTTTAATTATATAAAAATCAAATCAAATAATTATTAACTTTAACTTTCTTGGGTTTTTCTCTCATTTAGCCCAAATTTACATTTATAACAATGGGCCCAATAATACTTAAAATAAAATGAGCAAGACCAAATGAAATGGCTAAAAAACCAAATTAAAAATTCAACCAAGCCCGATTTAGATATGTTCAAAATGAGGATAAAAAATGTAACCCGTTTTAGTTTTCTTTGAGGCATACAAATTATATCAGGTAAACTTAATTATTAAGAGAAAAAAGGCCAAAGACCGATATAATAATTTTTTTTCAAGACTAGTGAGTCAAACATAAAGTTATTCTCTTTTTTTACATAATTTTTTTATTTTATATTTTTTTGAAAGAACAAAGAAATATAACTTTAAAGTTTTGAAAAAGAAAAGAAATTCCTCTTTCAAGGGTATTCAAAAATAAAAAGCTCTCCTCTAAAACTTTACAACTTAAAAAATAATTTTTTTTTATCAAAGGATCCACAACTTCAAACTTAAAATATCTTCTAATTAAAGGCTCCACAACTTTAAAATTAATAGCTCTTCTAATCAAAGGCTCCACAACTTTAGGATTACAAGCTTCTCATAAATTTTCAAAATTGAATTTGACCATAAATCTTATCACATCTCACTTTGGCTTTAGTCTTACGAATGTGAAAGCTCATACGCTGATATCACCATTGGAAGACTTAACAAATTTAACATTTTACATTTTACAACTAGAAATGTTGGATATCACCACCAACATCTTAAACAATCTATTTTCAACCAACATTCTGCTTTTAGTCTTACGAAAGTGAAATTCATTCTCAAATGTCACCATATATGACTTAAAAATCTAAAATTTTGGATATCACTACTAGAAGTTTTAGATATCACCACTAAAATCTTGAACATTCTTTTTTTGATCAACTTTCTTTCTTTAGTTTTACAAAATGAAACATATTATTGGATAAAACTCGATAACTTAGAATAAAAAAATTAGGATTACACTACTAAAAGCTTTAGATATTACCAGTAAAGACTTGAAGATCATTTCCTCATTAGGAGCATTGAATATCACTACCAAAAACTTGGAAATATAAAATTCTTATAAGAAGATTTAGGTATCATCATCAAAGACTTAGTAAGAAAGTTCTCACTAAATTTTTAGCCATCGCTATTAAAGACTTGATAAAATAAAAACTTCTCATCAATTTCAAATATTGCAATCTAAAACTTGCTAAAATAAAGTTCTTTACCAAATGTTTTAGATATTTCCATCGAAGACTCTACTAAATCAAAATTTTAGATGCCACCATCAGAAGCTTTTAGATATCACCACCAAAGACTACAAAAATAAAGTTGCTTATCAAAGGCTTTGGATATTTGCAATGAAGACTTGCCAAAATGAAGTTCCTTATTAGACGCTCAGTTATTGCCACCTAAGATTTACCAAAATAAAGTTTTTTCTTAAATGCTCTAGATATCGCCATCCAAAACTTGCTAAAGAGAAGTTCCTTATCAAATGCTTTGGATATTGCCATCGAAGACTTTACTAAATCAAAATTTTGGATGTCACCATCGAAAGTTTCAAATATCACCATAAAAGACTGTTAAAATGAAATCCCTATTTAGCGCTTTAAATATCACCACCAAAGACTTGGCATAATAATGTTCCTTATATCATGCTTTGGATATCATCATTAAAACAAAGTTGTTTGTAAAATTCTTTAGATATTGCCACCAAAGACCTCTCAAAATGATGTTCCCTATAAGACGCTTTAGATATCGCTTTTGAAGACTTTTCCAAATCAAAATTCTAGATTTTACCACCAAAAACCTCGAATGTCACCATTTAATACTTATAAAAACAAATTCAATATTAGATGCTTTAGATAGCACCAGTAAAGATTTGGCATAATTGCAATCCTAGTTATTGCCATTGGAAGCATCAGATATCACCATCGAAGATTTAAAAAAAGGAAAGTTCCTTAAGATGATTCAAATGTCGTCATTGATGCTCTAAAAAAATGAAATTACATTTTAGATCCTTCGGATGTTGCCACAAAAAATTTGACATAACAAAATACCTTAAATACTTTGAATATCACCATTGAAGACTTAACATAACATAATTTCATATCAAATGCCTTTGCTATTGCCATCAAAGACTTTAACAAAACAAAATTTTGAATAAGATACTTTGAATGTTGCCATCAAAGACTTTAATAAAAGAAATTTCCAAATGAGATACTTTAGCTATCACCATTGAAAACTTGACAAAGAATAATTCCCTATTTAAACATTTTCCATTTAGAAAATTTTTTGAACATTATTTAACTTTTACATCTCTATTTAGACATCCTTCAACTTTAGAAAAACCATTTGCATGCATTTTCCAAAACATAGCAATCTATTCAATTTTTTTTTAAATCTTTCAATTAAAACATGTATTTTCTTATATTTTTCAATGTTTCTTGCCCCATGATTCCCTTCCTTTGTTTCATAAATGCATCATCATATAGTGATTAACCATAAAGATGCACATGTACTTTTATTGCAAATATCGATATATATCACAAAAAACACGAATTTAAATAATAAATTGTCATTAAGCAAAATGTAAATCTCTATTTCAAAGATGCTAAATCAAATGATCAAACATTTATGTAGATGTCAAATAATGCAAATGCAAGTAAACAATGTTGTAAATGCTGAATAAATGTTGGAAAATATTAATGATCAAAACTATCATGTCGGTGGCCACACTAATGGTGCCTATCAAAATTTTTTATTTAATTCATTACATTTTCTTTATTTTGCCATTTTAGTCAAATCTATACTTTTCCAAAATCTTGTTGTTTTACCTTTATAATCTCTCACATCATTTTTAACTAGGGTTACTCGACTCTTCTTTCATCTTTACTCTTAAATTTCTTATTCTTATTTGCATTTCAATAATTCATAAACAAACTATTCCTATCCTAAAATTAATCAACACATTTTTAACGCATTTTCTTTCATGTCTTTTTGTATCAATCATCCTTTCGATATTTCCTTATTTTATGTTTGTTTTATTTTTCCAATTGCATATGGATTCAACATTAATCTTACCTCAAAATGAAAAATTTTGAATTTTGTGCTTGCAAGTCTAATCCAATTTTTAATTAAATAATTTCACATGTCTCCTAATTACATAAACTTTTTCTTTTATGCAAGAGAACCTATCACACCACAAAGCAAAAATTCCTTGCCTTTTACTATTAATTTTTTATAAAAAAATTATTTTCATTTTACAAAAGTTTTCCAGTCAGTCAAAAATTTTGGATGATGAAAAATTGATGCACATAACTATACTTGATGATCAAGGGTAATAAAATGACAAAGACATGGCACTCAATCTTTTGAATTGATGATTACCATTTGGGATAGGGATAGCAATGGAGCAAGGTAAGGGATAAATATTGCAAAATCCTTTTGCCCTATTAATGATTGCTCTGCTCCATCACCTGGCCTGTTCTGCTATGGATGTTGAATTTTCAATGTCACTATTGCCTTCATAGATGTTGAATACATTCACCCCACCTGTCCCGTCTCTCACCATTCAATTTTTTTTACTTATTTATATTTTTTTTTCAAATAACAAGGTATATGTTTCAAGAGAAAAACATTTTTGATGTTGTATGAATCAATTACGTGGTTCTATATGCTATATGAATTACGCTAAAAGATAAAGCAATAAATTAACAAAGAATTAACAAAGTATAAGTTTTTAGGTTAAAGAAATTAAACAAAGTCTTGCTAATTGGGTTAAAAAAGTTAATCAACAACCCAGACCAATCATTCAACATTTCTTTTTTAAATCATTATCATTATTAAACCTAACAATATTAATCACAACAAAATTACATGACATAGGTTTCTGAAGTTGTCAGCTTTAATCATCACCCCAACTAATAAGCTTTATAGTTATGGAGAAACCACAGCTTTCAGATGGAAAATTGATCAAGGCAAAATCACATTTTTCTTAGGGCTTTCATTACTACTTCTTGGGAAACAATAAGCTTCCACAAGTACTTATTAATTACTTTCTAATTGGACTCATGAATCAATGTAATTACAAGTTAAATTGTTAAAAAAAAAAGAACCAAACAAAGAATCATCATATTCAAATAAAAGAATAAATACTTTACTTTCTATATATTCAAATAACCATGCCCTAAACCTTTTAACAAGAGTTTAGGGAAAAAGCATAGGGAGAGAGTTTCTCATCTGAAAATGTTGATTGTAAGGTTACTTGCTCGTTGTTGTAGTGCTACGTTTAAGATGTGGCTGGGTGCTTTTTTATTTGATGAACAAAAAAATGATACCGCTGATGGGCTAAGAACCTAAACAAAGAAAAAGATATTGTAGGGTAAAAAGTTTAGGACTTTAGGGTTATGTTTTCAAAAAATATAATTACCATATTATCTTTTTTAAAATACTAACTATATAAGGTTAAAATAATAATTTTAACTAACAAGGCGAGGCGGATTAGACAAATACATGAGCTATTCCATACCTACCTTTCAAACACAAAAACCATTCTGCCCTGCCCTTTTTTACTATTTAAAAAAACCCCATCTACTTGAAATAGATTGGTTTGAAACCCATAAAGCGTTTCGGGTTTTGGCATCCCTAATTTGGGATATTCTTTGAATAACACAACTGAAAGTTTTGTTATTTCCAATTAAGTGACATAATCTGACACATCAAGATCTTACAATTTCATGGGAGAAATGATTTTTTCTTGTTTCAGGCTAAAAAAAGTAAGCGGGATTATCACAAATATGAATTCCTTGAGAATCAAGCATTTACAAAAATATTTATTTTCAAATATAATCAATTTTAATAGCTTTTTAGTCGATAGACATGATATTTTGATACATGTTAAAATCAATGATGTTAGCCCAAAGTTTTGAAAGTTTATTTTATATCTCTAAAAAAAATAACTAATGTTTTAGAAAATATGATGTGAACACAACCATGGTACATTGCAAGAGGAATGGAACTAAAGATGAGCTAGCAATGCCGAATGTACCGGTATCAAGATCAAGAGTCAAGAAGTTCAAAGAAGTATTCAAGAAGTTCAAAGAAGTATTCAAGAAGTTCAAAGAAGTATTTCACTCCTACATGGGCAGAATTGTAGATGGCATGGAATCTCAAGAGACAATGAGGACCAATGGCATCATATCTAATCAAATGGGGCTGAATTTGTAAGAAGACTCTAATTCTTGTTTAATTAATTATTTTAAATTAGAAGAATAGCTTTGGGCAGCCCACTACTTGTATTTTGCATGTGGGCTTCTTTGTAATTCATTATGGGTTATTTTGGTGAGATAGGCTTTTATTAGCTTGCAGCTCATTTAATTTAAACCGTTAGGCTTAATGGGCTGTATTTTAGAGATGTCAGGTTTGAGCTTTAGTTATTTTGATGGAAGGCCCATGTTTAAAGGCCTTTTATATCTCTAGGGTTTTTTTCTTGCTTTCAAGGGGTATAAATACCACATAATGAACATTGGGTGGCAGATTTGCTTATTGAAAAAATATTAAGTTTCTACTCATCTTAGGGAGGATTGCTTGTCTTCTTCTATTGCATCAAGAATATAATTCTTATCAAGGTAATTTTTTATGGCAAATTCTATTCTTGTTTTTAAATCAACCTTATCATATGCGTTTCCATTCATATAATTGATTGAGGGTTCATTAGGGTTGGGAATTTTTTCTTGTTCATGTTCTTGTCAAAGTGTGTGTTTAAGGGGTTTCGGGTTCTTTAGCCTTGGGGTTTCGCATCATTTGGCATCAGAGCTTGGATTGGGATAAATTCTTATTTATCTTGTTGGGTTCACCTTGTTCTTGAGTTTCTTCTAGTCTTTTCTTTTTCTCATATTTGTTCTTTGAGTTATTTGCTGGGTTCATCTTGTTCTTGAGTTTCTTATTGTTTTTTCTTTTTCTCATATTTGTTCTTTGAGTTATTTGCTACCCTAGCTATCATATAAAATTAAAAAATATATATAGATCAGTTGCTGGAGTAAAAAAAAGAGGAATTAAATAATTAATAACTTGATTCTTGTTAATTTAAAATCTGTATTTGGAGCAGCATACATATCTTCCTCTTGTGTGCTCATTTCGTCTTATTCCTTTTGGAATTCTTGCTTCTAGTTTTGTGCCTATCTTCTTTATTAGGTGTTTTCATTCATTCATAGTTTTAATTTGCTATTTGTGAATTACCTTTATTGAAAACTGAATTCTGAAGTGGAATTGAGGATAGCAAGCTTGAGTGTGAAAGCTTAAAAAAGGCTAAAAGCCAATTTTGAGTGAAACACAAGTGGAGTGCCATCTTTTAGGTGAAACACGTAAAAGAGTGAACTGTGAGGTTTTTTTTATTGCTAATAATTTTTTTGTAGTTTTTTGTTTTTAAGAATGGCCCAAAGTAGAGATGGAAAGGAAACATTGCATGAGAGGGAGGATAAAATTGTGCCTGATTTGAAATTAATGTATAAGGTATTCATGAGTGAGTTCAAGAAGTTGTCTAGTAGGATGGATGGGATGGAAGAAAGAATTAATGAAGCCAGTAGAATCCAAAATCGTAGTAGATCAATTAACAACCATAGGAATAGGGAGGAAGAGCTAGGAAGAAGGTGTGATAAGTATGAAGATGAAGTACAATCCGTGAGGGGTAGAGAAAGAAGGGAAGAAAGAGTGGAGAGAAAAGATAGCAACGTTAATGCCACCGAGATGACAATTCCACCTTTCAAAGGTATGAATAATGCTGAAGTGTGCTTAGAGTGGGAAAGAAAGATGTACATGATTTTTGCTTGTCACAACTATTCTAAAACTAAGAAAGTGAGATTGGCAGTAGTCGAATTCTCTGATTATGCACTAATTTGGTGGGATGAATTAACAAAGAATAGGAGGAGGAACAGGGAACCACTTATATCCACTTGGGAAGAGATGAAAAAAGTGATGAAGAAGAGGTTTGTGCCATCTTATTAATATAGAGAGTTGCACCAGCAATTACATAGACTCACACAAGGATCTAGATCAGTAAAAGATTATCACAAGGAGATAGAGATGCTATTGATTAAAACTAACATAGAAGAGAAGGAAGATGTGACAATGGCTCGATTCATGGGTGGTTTGAATAGGGAAATTACTGATATGGTTGAATTGCAACATTATATAGAGATGAAGGACCCAGTGAACATTGCCATGAAGGTGGAAAAGCAACAAAAACAAAGGAGGGCATCTGCGTTTTTCTCAAAGTCTAGTAGTAAATGGAACCAAAATAGAGCAAAAATGAAGATAAAAAGAGGGAGCACTATTCGGATTCCAAGGAGAAAGGCAATGAAATAAACAAAGGCAAGGAGAAGAGTACTTCAATTCAAAAAGGTACTACTGATCCATCTTTTAAACCTTCTAGACATAGGGATATTAAGTGCTTTAAATGTCAAGGGCGTGGTCATTATGCATCTGATTGTCCTAATAGAAAAACTATATTTTTTAAGGGTGATGATATTATTTCTGAGTCTGATAGAGGTAATGAGTCTGATGGTAGTGATTTGAGTATGCCACCTTTAGAAGA